>JAQIUQ010000872.1:0-403216 GCA_030378365.1 Hybognathus amarus | reverse complement strand
GAGGCTCTAGACCCTTCCAGAGCTGAGATATTGCGATATTTATGAGATATTTTGTGACATACTGAGATATTGAGCCATTATAAATATCTCAATATCTCAGCTCTGGAAGGGTCTAGAGCCTCCATTTTTGCACTCAGGTCTAAGTCCCACTGGCCCTCTATCAGAATCCAGAGTTTCAAGAAACTTTTTTTTTTTGCAAAAAAAAAAAAAAACGACAGTGGTACCCCTTATGTTTTTTTTTTTTGCGAAAAAAAAAAAGTTTCTTGAAACTCTGGATTCTGATAGAGGGCCATGGGACTTAGACCTGAGTGCAAAAATGGAGGCTCTAGACCCTTCCAGAGCTGAGATATTGCGATATTTATGAGATATTTGTGACATACTGAGATATTGAGCCATTATAAATATCTCAATATCTCAGCTCTGGAAGGGTCTAGAGCCTCATTTTGCACTCAGGTCTAAGTCCCATGGCCCTCTATCAGAATCCAGAGTTTCAAGAAACTTTTTTTTTTTCGCAAAAAAAAAAAAACGACAGTGGTACCCCTTATGTTTTTTTTTTTTTGCGAAAAAAAAAAAGTTTCTTGAAACTCTGGATTCTGATAGAGGGCCATGGGACTTAGACCTGAGTGCAAAAATGGAGGCTCTAGACCCTTCCAGAGCTGAGATATTGCGATATTTATGAGATATTTGTGACATACTGAGATATTGAGCCATTATAAATATCTCAATATCTCAGCTCTGGAAGGGTCTAGAGCCTCCATTTTTGCACTCAGGTCTAAGTCCCATGGCCCTCTATCAGAATCCAGAGTTTCAAGAAACTTTTTTTTTTTCGCAAAAAAAAAAAACATAAGGGGTACCACTGTCGTTTTTTTTTTTTGCGAAAAAAAAAAGTTTCTTGAAACTCTGGATTCTGATAGAGGGCCATGGGACTTAGACCTGAGTGCAAAAATGGAGGCTCTAGACCCTTCCAGAGCTGAGATATTGCGATATTTATGAGATATTTGTGACATACTGAGATATTGAGCCATTATAAATATCTCAATATCTCAGCTCTGGAAGGGTCTAGAGCCTCCATTTTTGCACTCAGGTCTAAGTCCCATGGCCCTCTATCTAGAATCCAGAGTTTCAAGAAACTTTTTTTTTTTCTGCAAAAAAAAAAACAGACAGTGGTACCCACTTGTCGTTTTTTTTTTTTTTGCGAAAAAAAAAAAAAGTTTCTTGAAACTCTGGATTCTGATAGAGGGCCATGGGACTTAGACCTGAGTGCAAAAATGGAGGCTCTAGACCCTTCCAGAGCTGAGATATTGCGATATTTATGAGATATTTGTGACATACTGAGATATTGAGCCATTATAAATATCTCAATATCTCAGCTCTGGAAGGGTCTAGAGCCTCCATTTTTGCACTCAGGTTAAGCCTCACTTGATCAGAATTTGAGAGCTTCAAGAAACTTTTTGTTTATTCCAGGAAAACCGACAGCGGTACCCTTATGTTTTTTTTTTTTTTTTTTGCGAAAAAAAAAAAAACATAAGGGGTACCACTGTCGCGAAAAAAAAGTTTCTTGAAACTCTGGATTCTGATAGAGGGCCATGGGACTTAGACCTGAGTGCAAAAATGGAGGCTCTAGACCCTTCCAGAGCTGAGATATTGCGATATTTATGAGATATTTGTGACATACTGAGATATTGAGCCATTATAAATATCTCAATATCTCAGCTCTGGAAGGGTCTAGAGCCTCCATTTTTGCACTCAGGTCTAAGTCCCATGGCCCTCTATCAGAATCCAGAGTTTCAAGAAACTTTTTTTTTTTCCGCAAAAAAAAAAAAAACGACAAGTGGTACCCTTATGTTTTTTTTTTTTGCGAAAAAAAAAAAAGTCTCTGAAACTCTGGATTCTGATAGAGGGCCATGGGACTTAGACCTGAGTGCAAAAATGGAGGCTCTAGACCCTTCCAGAGCTGAGATATTGCGATATTTATGAGATATTTGTGACATACTGAGATATTGAGCCATTATACAATATTCTCAATATCTCAGCTCTGGAAGGATCTAGAGCCTCATTTTTGCACTCAGGTCTAAGTCCCATGGCCCTCTATCAGAATCCAGAGTTTCAAGAAACTTTTTTTTTTGACAAAAAAAAAAAACGATAAGTGGTACCCCTTATGTTTTTTTTTTTTGCGAAAAAAAAAAAGTTTCTTGAAACTCTGGATTCTGATAGAGGGCCATGGGACTTAGACCTGAGTGCAAAAATGGAGGCTCTAGACCCTTCCAGAGCTGAGATATTGCGATATTTATGAGATATTTGTGACATACTGAGATATTGAGCCATTATAAATATCTCAATATCTCAGCTCTGGAAGGGTCTAGAGCCTTCATTTTGCACTCAGGTCTAAGTCCCATGGCCCTCTATCAGAATCCAGAGTTTCAAGAAACTTTTTTTTTTTCGCAAAAAAAAAAAAACGACAGTGGTACCCCTTATGTTTTTTTTTTTTGCGAAAAAAAAAAAGTTTCTTGAAACTCTGGATTCTGATAGAGGGCCATGGGACTTAGACCTGAGTGCAAAAATGGAGGCTCTAGACCCTTCCAGAGCTGAGATATTGCGATATTTATGAGATATTTGTGACATACTGAGATATTGAGCCATTATAAATATCTCAATATCTCAGCTCTGGAAGGGTCTAGAGCCTCCATTTTTGCACTCAGGTCTAAGTCCCATGGCCCTCTATCAGAATCCAGAGTTTCAAGAAACTTTTTTTTTTTCGCAAAAAAAAAAACATACAGTGGTACCACTGTATGTTTTTTTTTTTTTGCGAAAAAAAAAAAAGTTTCTTGAAACTCTGGATTCTGATAGAGGGCCATGGGACTTAGACCTGAGTGCAAAAATGGAGGCTCTAGACCCTTCCAGAGCTGAGATATTGCGATATTTATGAGATATTTGTGACATACTGAGATATTGAGCCATTATAAATATCTCAATATCTCAGCTCTGGAAGGGTCTAGAGCCTCCATTTTTGCACTCAGGTCTAAGTCCCATGGCCCTCTATCAGAATCCAGAGTTTCAAGAAACTTTTTTTTTTCGCAAAAAAAAAAACGACAGTGGTACCCCTTATGTTTTTTTTTTTTTGCGAAAAAAAAAAAGTTTCTTGAAACTCTGGATTCTGATAGAGGGCCATGGGACTTAGACCTGAGTGCAAAAATGGAGGCTCTAGACCCTTCCAGAGCTGAGATATTGCGATATTTATGAGATATTTGTGACATACTGAGATATTGAGCCATTATAAATATCTCAATATCTCAGCTCTGGAAGGGTCTAGAGCCTCCATTTTTGCACTCAGGTCTAAGTCCCATGGCCCTCTATCAGAATCCAGAGTTTCAAGAAACTTTTTTTTTTCGCAAAAAAAAAAAAAAACGACAGTGGTACCCCTTATGTTTTTTTTTTTTGCGAAAAAAAAAAAGTTTCTTGAAACTCTGGATTCTGATAGAGGGCCATGGGACTTAGACCTGAGTGCAAAAATGGAGGCTCTAGACCCTTCCAGAGCTGAGATATTGCGATATTTATGAGATATTTGTGACATACTGAGATATTGAGCCATTATAAATATCTCAATATCTCAGCTCTGGAAGGGTCTAGAGCCTCCATTTTTGCACTCAGGTCTAAGTCCCATGGCCCTCTATCAGAATCCAGAGTTTCAAGAAACTTTTTTTTTTTCGCAAAAAAAAAAACAGACAGTGGTACCCCTTATGTTTTTTTTTTTGCGAAAAAAAAAAAGTTTCTTGAAACTCTGGATTCTGATAGAGGGCCATGGGACTTAGACCTGAGTGCAAAAATGGAGGCTCTAGACCCTTCCAGAGCTGAGATATTGCGATATTTATGAGATATTTGTGACATACTGAGATATTGAGCCATTATAAATATCTCAATATCTCAGCTCTGGAAGGGTCTAGAGCCTCCATTTTGCACTCAGGTCTAAGTCCCATGGCCCTCTATCAGAATCCAGAGTTTCAAGAAACTTTTTTTTTTCGCAAAAAAAAAAACGACAGTGGTACCCCTTATGTTTTTTTTTTTTGCGAAAAAAAAAAAAGTTTCTTGAAACTCTGGATTCTGATAGAGGGCCATGGGACTTAGACCTGAGTGCAAAAATGGAGGCTCTAGACCCTTCCAGAGCTGAGATATTGCGATATTTATGAGATATTTGTGACATACTGAGATATTGAGCCATTATAAATATCTCAATATCTCAGCTCTGGAAGGGTCTAGAGCCTCCATTTTTGCACTCAGGTCTAAGTCCCATGGCCCTCTATCAGAATCCAGAGTTTCAAGAAACTTTTTTTTTTTCGCAAAAAAAAAAAAACGACAGTGGTACCCCTTATGTTTTTTTTTTTTGCGAAAAAAAAAGTTTCTTGAAACTCTGGATTCTGATAGAGGGCCATGGGACTTAGACCTGAGTGCAAAAATGGAGGCTCTAGACCCTTCCAGAGCTGAGATATTGCGATATTTATGAGATATTTGTGACATACTGAGATATTGAGCCATTATAAATATCTCAATATCTCAGCTCTGGAAGGGTCTAGAGCCTCCATTTTTGCACTCAGGTCTAAGTCCCATGGCCCTCTATCAGAATCCAGAGTTTCAAGAAACTTTTTTTTTTCGCAAAAAAAAAAACATAAGTGGTACCACTGTATGTTTTTTTTTTTTTGCGAAAAAAAAAAAGTTTCTTGAAACTCTGGATTCTGATAGAGGGCCATGGGACTTAGACCTGAGTGCAAAAATGGAGGCTCTAGACCCTTCCAGAGCTGAGATATTGAGATATTTATGAGATATTTGTGACATACTGAGATATTGAGCCATTATAAATATCTCAATATCTCAGCTCTGGAAGGGTCTAGAGCCTCCATTTTTGCACTCAGGTCTAAGTCCCATGGCCCTCTATCAGAATCCAGAGTTTCAAGAAACTTTTTTTTTTTCGCAAAAAAAAAAACGACAGTGGTACCCCTTATGTTTTTTTTTTTTGCGAAAAAAAAAAAGTTTCTTGAAACTCTGGATTCTGATAGAGGGCCATGGGACTTAGACCTGAGTGCAAAAATGGAGGCTCTAGACCCTTCCAGAGCTGAGATATTGCGATATTTATGAGATATTTGTGACATACTGAGATATTGAGCCATTATAAATATTCTCAATATCTCAGCTCTGGAAGGGTCTAGAGCCTCCATTTTTGCACTCAGGTTTAAGCTCCCATGGCCCTCTATTCAGAATCCACGAGTTTCAAGAAACTTTTTTTTTTTTGCAAAAAAAAAAAAAAACGACAGTGGTACCCCTTATGTTTTTTTTTTTGCGAAAAAAAAAAGTTTCTTGAAACTCTGGATTCTGATAGAGGGCCATGGGACTTAGACCTGAGTGCAAAAATGGAGGCTCTAGACCCTTCCAGAGCTGAGATATTGCGATATTTATGAGATATTTGTGACATACTGAGATATTGAGCCATTATAAATATCTCAATATCTCAGCTCTGGAAGGGTCTAGAGCCTCCATTTTTGCACTCAGGTCTAAGTCCCATGGCCCTCTATCAGAATCCAGAGTTTCAAGAAACTTTTTTTTTTTTTCGCAAAAAAAAAAAAACGACAGTGGTACCCCTTATGTTTTTTTTTTTGCGAAAAAAAAAGTTTCTTGAAACTCTGGATTCTGATAGAGGGCCATGGGACTTAGACCTGAGTGCAAAAATGGAGGCTCTAGACCCTTCCAGAGCTGAGATATTGCAGATATTTATGAGATATTTGTGACATACTGAGATATTGAGCCATTATAAATATCTCAATATCTCAGCTCTGGAAGGGTCTAGAGCCTCCATTTTTGCACTCAGGTCTAAGCCCATGCCTCTATCAAATCCAGAGTTTCAAGAAACTTTTTTTTTTTCGCAAAAAAAAAAAAAACGACAGTGGTACCCCTTATGTTTTTTTTTTTTTTTTGAAAAAAAAAAGTTTCTTGAAACTCTGGATTCTGATAGAGGGCCATGGGACTTAGACCTGAGTGCAAAAATGGAGGCTCTAGACCCTTCCAGAGCTGAGATATTGCGATATTTATGAGATATTTGTGACATACTGAGATATTGAGCCATTATAAATATCTCAATATCTCAGCTCTGGAAGGGTCTAGAGCCTCCATTTTTGCACTCAGGTCTAAGTCCCATGGCCCTCTATCAGAATCCAGAGTTTCAAGAAACTTTTTTTTTTCGCAAAAAAAAAAAAACGACAGTGGTACCCCTTATGTTTTTTTTTTTTTTGCGAAAAAAAAAAGTTTCTTGAAACTCTGGATTCTGATAGAGGGCCATGGGACTTAGACCTGAGTGCAAAAATGGAGGCTCTAGACCCTTCCAGAGCTGAGATATTGCGATATTTATGAGATATTTGTGACATACTGAGATATTGAGCCATTATAAATATCTCAATATCTCAGCTCTGGAAGGGTCTAGAGCCTCCATTTTTGCACTCAGGTCTAAGTCCCATGGCCCTCTATCAGAATCCAGAGTTTCAAGAAACTTTTTTTTTTTTCGCAAAAAAAAAAAACGACAGTGGTACCCCTTATGTTTTTTTTTTTTTGCGAAAAAAAAAGTTTCTTGAAACTCTGGATTCTGATAGAGGGCCATGGGACTTAGACCTGAGTGCAAAAATGGAGGCTCTAGACCCTTCCAGAGCTGAGATATTGCGATATTTATGAGATATTTGTGACATACTGAGATATTGAGCCATTATAAATATCTCAATATCTCAGCTCTGGAAGGGTCTAGAGCCTCCATTTTTGCACTCAGGTCTAAGTCCCATGGCCCTCTATCAGAATCCAGAGTTTCAAGAAACTTTTTTTTTCCGCAAAAAAAAAAACGACAGTGGTACCCCTTATGTTTTTTTTTTTTGCGAAAAAAAAAGTTTCTTGAAACTCTGGATTCTGATAGAGGGCCATGGGACTTAGACCTGAGTGCAAAAATGGAGGCTCTAGACCCTTCCAGAGCTGAGATATTGCGATATTTATGAGATATTTGTGACATACTGAGATATTGAGCCATTATAAATATCTCAATATCTCAGCTCTGGAAGGGTCTAGAGCCTCCATTTTTGCACTCAGGTCTAAGTCCCATGGCCCTCTATCAGAATCCAGAGTTTCAAGAAACTTTTTTTTTTGCAAAAAAAAAAAAACGACAGTGGTACCCCTTATGTTTTTTTTTTTTGCGAAAAAAAAAAAGTTTCTTGAAACTCTGGATTCTGATAGAGGGCCATGGGACTTAGACCTGAGTGCAAAAATGGAGGCTCTAGACCCTTCCAGAGCTGAGATATTGCGATATTTATGAGATATTTGTGACATACTGAGATATTGAGCCATTATAAATATCTGCAATATCTCAGCTCTGGAAGGGTCTAGAGCCTCCATTTTTGCACTCAGGTCTAAGTCCCATGGCCTCTATTCAGAATCCAGAGTTTCAAGAAACTTTTTTCGCAAAAAAAAAAAAACAATACAGTGGTACCACTGTATGTTTTTTTTTTTTGCGAAAAAAAAAAGTTTCTTGAAACTCTGGATTCTGATAGAGGGCCACTGGGACTTAGACCTGAGTGCAAAAATGGAGGCTCTATACCCTTCCAGAGCTGAGATATTCAGATATTTATAAGGGCTCAATTCAGTATGTACAAATATCTCGTGGTATCTCAATATCTCAGCTCTGGAAGGTCTAGAGCCTCCATTTTTGCACTCAGGTCAAAGTTCCCATGGCCCTCTATCAGAATCCAGAGTTTCAAGAAGATTGAGAGAACTTTTTTTTGTCACAAAAAAAAAAAAACATAAGGGGTACCACTGTCGTTTTTTTTTTTTTGGTGCAAAAAAAAAGTTTCTCCAATCTTTCCTGAAACTCTGGATTCTGAAAAGAGGGCCATGGGACTTAGACCTGAGTGCAAAATGGAGGCTCAGACTTCCAGAGCTGAGTATTCAAGATCCCATCATAGGGCATTAATGCCTTACGAATATCTCAATATCTCAGCTCTGGAAGGGTCTAGCAGCCTCCATTTCACACTTAGGTCTTAAAGTCCATGGCCCTCTATCAGAATCCAGAGTTTCAAGAAGATTCGAGAAACTTTTTTGCTCGCACCAAAAAAACATAAGGGGTACCACTGTTGTTTTTTTTTGTGCAAAAAAAAAGTTTCTCCAATTTTCTTGAAACTCTAGATTCTGATAGAGGGCCATGGGACTTAGACCTGAGTGCAAAAATGGAGGCTCTAGACCTTCCAGAGCTGAGATATTGAGATCCCACATAGCATTAATGCCCTTATAAATATCTCAATATCTCAGCTCTGGAAGGGTCTAGAGCCTCCATTTTCACACTCAGGTCTAAGTCCCATGGCCCTCATCAGAATCCAGAGTTTCAAGAAGATCAGAGAAACTAGAAATTTCGACCCAAAAAAAAAAAAAAAAACCACAGTGGTACCCCTGTCGTTTTTTTTTTGTTGCAAAAAATAAGTTTCTCCAATCTTCTTGAAACTCTGGATCCTGATAGAGGGCAATGGGACTTAGACCTGAGTGCAAAAATGGAGGCTCTAGAGTTTTAAGAAGATTGGTGAAACTTATTTTTTCACCCCCCCCCCAAAAAAAAAAACGACAGTGGTACCCCTTATGTATTTTTTTTTGTGCGAAAAAATAAGTTTCTCCAATCTACTTGAAATGAAAAAAAAAATGCCGTTCAGATTGCTGAAATGATTCTTTACCATGCATCTATGAAATATTAATATGTTTGTTCCTTGACACAGTTCGACATGGTTCCAGAAACGGTGGGCTCTCCGAACAGCGTCACACTGAAGGCATTCACGATGCACATGGAGGTCAGAGCTTCATTTCATGAATTTTATGTTACTAATAGAGCCATATTTTGCAGATTCAACTCCTCAATTTTGAATTTTTATGAAGGATGAACTGTATACAGTACACAACAGTAAACAGAAAAAAAATACATTCAAAGTAATTTCCACACCATTAGCAGCACCAAGTGGAGAAAAATGAATGACTCAGTTGTCTCTGCATACAATTGTACACTAGCCTAGTGTTAGCTAGCTGTAAAAAAAGCTAACTTCAAGGAAATGAGGCAAAAATTGTAATACACTTAAATTGTTAACTCAACTAATTCGCTCTAATTAAAGTCAATTTAAATACTTTTGTTCATTTAATGAGTAACGTGTAGTCTTCGATTCATTTTAGAAAAAGTAGTGATTCTTTTTGAAAAAAGTCAGCGAATTTCTTTTTGAAATAGTAGCGATTCTTTTTTGTAAAAAGTAGCGATTCTTTGAAAAAGTCAGCGATTGTTTTTTTAAAAGTAGCGATTCTTTTTAAAGTAGCGATTCTTTTTGAAAAAGTTGATACTTTTTGAAAAGTTGCGATTAATTTTTGAAAAAAGTAGCGATTCTTTAGAAAAAGAATCGCTACTTTTTCAATAAGAATAATGTAAAAAATAATAATGTAACAAATGTATAATAATAATATGAAGGTGATGAAGCCTCTTCTCACATTTTCCTCTGATGTCCAGGAGGTGATTGAGGGTAAAATGGTCGATGAAGACGGTTCTGCGGAGGGTGTGGTGACCCGTCTCGGGTGTGTACGCACAGAACGCTCTACAGCGCAGTGTCAGTCAGCTGATGGACAAGAAAGACGAGGAAGCGTGGGAGCCGCACTTCAGACGCCTCGACAGCGGCCTGGTGAGAAAATCAGGATTAATGTTGCACTTGCTGCTGCTGCTGGAAATGCTTTATTTTTGGCTGATATATGATTTTGATTGTCAGTTTGAAGGTGAGGAGTTTGTGGACAGCATCAAAGGCTTCAGCACAGTCAGGAAAGAACACACCATGTTCACAGACACTAACCTTTGACCTTCCTCGTGACCTCTGACCCTCATCTCATGTGAAAGCAGGATCGGCACTTTCTCCAAACATCACCTCATTTCAGGAAAATGAACTGAACTAAGTTGGACGTCTTATGGACCTACGACACTAATGGTGTCTCCAACTCTAACACAGACAAGAAGAAATGACATCATACAGCAGGCCAAAACATTAACAACAGGTTCACATCAATATTGAACCACTGACTTGAAACTAACATTTCTGTAAGATGGCAAACAATTGTCGCATTGTTTAAAGTTGGCTTGGATGGAGTATTTAAACATTTTCAAACTCATTTTCTGATTTTTTTTGTTTTTAAAGAAAACCATGTTGTGGCATATATGTAATATTTAAGAGGTTACTTGATAATAAAAATATTATAGACAACTTTTAATGAAAACTTTGTATGAAGGCGTCATCACGTGACCATCCCTGACATTTAAACTGAAGTTAGTATTTGCTTTCTGCAGAGAGATGTTCAAGAGAGAATCAGAGCAGACAATTTTATAAGAATATATAATTAACTTATCTTTTATTTTTTTTTTAAATGTATTTTTTTGGTGTGTTTTCTAAGGCTTGAACTCAACCTAAATGCACTCATGATCGAGTGCATTTTTTTGCATCATTTGCAAATTTTAACAACATTTCAGAAGCTTGTAATATAAACCAATGCACTGATTAATCAAATGAGGAAGTATGGGGATTTCTTGAATATGGTGGGTCATTTCAAATATTAACCATAACATACACTAACATACATTTTACTAATAATCAAGAAATGTTGTTTGACACACTTGACATTCAAATATTATGGTTCCTGCTCCCTAAAAAGGGTTAATTGACGAATAAATAGGTTAATTGTGTAAAGATATTTTTTCTTGATTAGACAAGCAACCCCATGATAAGGAATGTATACAACTTACAAATGACATTTTAGCTATTTTCTTAAAAACATCTTTATGAATCTGGTCTGTTGAGAGGCACTGAGACACAAATGCACAGCGGGTTTGATGAACAGAACATATGCTTTTATTTGAAAACTGCCCTGCTACATACAATGCATTATAAAATACTAATCCATTAATGTTGCATTACAAATAAAGTACAAAATTTGATGAATTCAAAAAGGCAGCGTTTCATTATTGCTTGTATAAATATATAATCTCTAGTTATTATAGTACGTGTACCCTGATTTACTGTGCTAATGTTCCTCAGAGTCAGGCCATGACAACCTGACGACACAAACGAGCTGTAGTTCAATATTTTATGCAAATGCCGTATTCTGCAAAACCGTTCCCTTTTAAATCAATTGAAAGTGCGTGAAACGACTTTTTCGTTCTGAATGCTTTACAAGCATAAAAACAACATGGACCCTTTTAATGCGAGGATGCATGTTCATCTGGGACACGAGACAGTCAAGTGCTTTACTTGCATTACTGACTGATGAAACAAATGAACACATCCTGTAAGTGTTGAAAGTTCCCCCTCAGAACACACTGATTTAGACCGAGACGCGAGATGTATTTGTCCTCACGTGCAGAAACTGCTACCTGAGTTGAAAGGACTAGTTCACTCAAAAAATGTCGTTCCAAACCCATATCCCTTTCTTTCGTGAACAGCTATCAAATGACTTCAGAAGATTTGGAACACGGCACATGATTCCTCTATGACGCTGGGATACTCTGGACCTTTCCACAGAAGAAATAAAGGTTTGGAACGAGATGACAGATTTTTATTTTGGTGTGAAATAATCCTTTAAGTTTGTGCATCTGTGGGAACACATATAACCTCAATCTCTCCCTCAAAAAACAACATTCAGCTTTTAGTCAAACATTCAAAAAGACCACCTAATAAACCAGAGACAATCATTCAATCTTGTTACAGGACCTCGGTGAAGACAGACAGACGTGTTTATCTCTTTATGAGTGTTTTAGCACTTCGTACCTTATCCTTCCTCCACTGCTGATATCTCACATCATCACAGATTTCACTTCAAATGGCAGCAAACACACCTGCCGTTCGCTCCTCATCATCTGAATATTAATACTGTCATAGAGATGTTAGAAGCACAAACCCTAAAGCTGGCCAAACACAACAAAGACCATTTAGTATGTGGCAGTGAAATAAAATATTATCATTCTGTTATCATTACCTCTCAATCAGTTCATTCTGATATGATTTTGCAGCTACATAAATGACCTAAACTAATATTTTCACCTGTCGTTGCGTTCAAATCATAAGAAGCAGCTCAAAACTTCCTGAAAACTCATTTCATCTAATGGAAAGACCAAAAGATCTAGATCTGCACTACAACAAACTCTTCTGAACATGATGCAAACATGCATGAGTTACGACAGCTGCACTGTGATGACAAGATATCAACTACAACAGAGGAAACATGACTGAAATATGAAATAAACGAAATACTGCACTCAAGCTCACACACACAATAACATCTACACATTCAGACTGAGAAATAAATGCCACTGGCGGGGTCAATTCTGTGCATTATTAGAGAAGAACAGCATCTGGAGAGATGCAGATGACCAGATGTCCCGATGAGATTGGCTGGTTTTCCGCTCTGGAAACTCTATGTGGGACACAACACTGAAACAACAGACATGATTGGACAGATTAGTAAAAGCCTAATATATTACACTAGCAAACAGATTTTCTATTTTTTCATTAAAAATTAGGGCTGTGCAAAGATTAATTGCGATTAATCGCATCCAAAATAAAAGTTTGTGTTTATATAATATATTTGTGTGTGCTGTGTATAATTATTTTGTATATATAAATACACACACATGCATGTATATAATTAAGAAAATGTGTTATTCATATATAAAATATTTATATATAATATCGATTAGGTATTTATATATACAGTATTTACGTGCAAATAATTCTTAAATATATACATGCATTTATATATATAAAATATTTATAGCACACACACATTTAGGCGAGCATTTGAGCTTATAAAACTTAAACTTTGTTTTTTTTTTTAAATGAGCGATCGTTTCGCATGATAAGACCCTTATTCATCGACTGAAATCGTTTAAAGCCCTTTCAACAGTTTGCACTGAAACTGTCTTTTGGACCTTGAACCCTTTGGTTCCCATTGAAGTCCATTATATGGGGAAAATCCTGGAATGTTTTTATCAAAAACCTTCATTTCATGGGGCATGGGGATGAGTAAATTATCAGCAAAAGTTTTTTTTAAAGTGAACTACTCCTTTAATCTTTGCACAGCCCTATTAAAAATGCATTCCTCGAGAATGCATGAAATTGATCCAAAAAAATGATGAAAAGACATTTATAATGTAATAAAAGATATCTATTTTCAAATAAACTTTCTATTAATTAAAGAAACCTAAAAAAAAATGCAGCACAGTTTCCACAAAAATATGAAGCAGCACAACTGTTTAACATTAATAATAATCAGAAATGTTTCTTGAGCAGCAAATCATCATATTAGAGTGATTTGTGAAGGATCATGTGACACTGAAGACTGGAGTAATGATGCTGAAAATACAGCTTTGATCACAGGAATTAAGTTTAAACAGTTTAAAATATATTAGATATTTTAAATTGTAATAATGTCACAATATTACAAACTTTACTGTATTATTGTATATCAACTAAATGCAGCCTCTGTGATCAGAAGAGACTTCTTTAAAAAACTGGCAGATTCTAAACAGTAGTGTATATTATTGTGTTTTGCTGTATATTATATTGCCCTCCATAAGACAAAATAATGTTTACGAACACACAGCACAGAGACAAACACAACACACACAGACAACAAAAACATTCAACACATATGGGTGTATTTACTTGGATAGTTTGGAGAAGCACTTATCCACAGAAGTGAGGTAAATTCTCCCTTTGTGGATGTCCTTATTTGGAATTACTAATTATAAATACAATTTTAATGTTTTTTGGTTGTAATTTCACTCCGTTAGTGTTATATGAAATCAACACACCTCTGTCTCCTGATCTCTCACACCAGTGCTAAAGGTCAAATGCAGCGAGAGCAAAACATAAAACACACACAAGATCAATGAGGTTGAGACTGACAGTGGTGGAGATGGATGAGTGTTTCAGGTGTTTCTGATACCTTTGAGGATGTAGTCGGTCAGAAGAGCAGGAACCGTGGCACTGTCCTCGCGCATGGCATGAAGAACTGCAGAGAAACATGTGCAAAAACACACACATGGACCCTCATTAAATCTGGAATTATTATAAGAACATGTAATACTTTTATAGCAATACGTTAAATATTAAAAACAAATATTATACATCACACACACACTAGGGATGTCAATTTAACATGTTAAGGAAAAATAAACGCATTAATATCAATGCATTTAATGCACATGCCTGCCCAAGACTTGATTGGTGACAAACATGAAGGAGAGATTTCCAGAGATTTCGGAAGTTTTACCTTTCACTGTGAAGATCTAAATATCGAATAGAGCCCAACCGATAAAGGATTTTGAAGGCCGATACTGATACAAATATTTGTTGGTTTTAAAATCCGATATTCCGATATATCAGCCAATATATATATTTGTTTTTTTAAGAAACATGCAACAAAACTAACAGATTTCCCTAAGATTAGTTATTTGTAATCAGGGTGGCTACAGGTATAAACAATTTAAATTTAAGACTTTTTAATACCACTTCTAAATTAAATTTAAGACCAAACTTACGATGGAAATATAAATTAAAACTGAAAATATATAGTAATATTTCCAAGTAAACACACTGTCTGTTCAAAAATATGGTGAAATGACAATAACCAATTGTCAGTTGCGTACGTGCGGTCGCCTGTGGTGGAGTACAGTGGAGTGAAAAGAAATATAGAAGGCATTTTTATAAATGTCTTAAGCCTCGTATGTTTTAAATAATAAAGTATATTAATAAAGGCTTAGATTTAATTTACTAATAAATGCATAGAACTAGTTTATTTATAGTGTACTGATGAAGTTTCATATAATTAGTTTGTTAATTAAACTAATAAAAAGATTAAAAAAAGACTGATATGGTTGGTTATTGTACCTTTTAATTAATAAATTAAAATTAATTTGCTATATTTCAGATCAATATATTTATTTTCCTTAATTTTAATTAACCCTAACTTTATTATCCTCATAGCAATTATAAATAATTGAAAATAATACTACAAACACTTAAAAATAAACCGATTAGTGCCCAGTTTTGAGGACAAGAAATGAAAACCAATGCGATCTGATGAATGTCCAAAAGATGGAACTCTGTAACGGCCACCTAGTGTTCAGTAGTGTTCATCACATGTTGATATGCCTTTAAGATGACTTCTTCTATGGCGTTCGTTATTGTATGCGTGATGTTGTTATGTGAGCGCGCACGCTCAGTGAGAGTGAGAATGCTCGCGCAAAGAGGAAGGTGACCGATCTATCGCGGGTTTGTTTTGTTATAATCAGACTGTAAAAAGGTTGTAATGCGTTTACTTCCACTTTGACTTTGTAGCGTTTTACAGAGTGTTTTCTTTAACCTGTTAACATCCGATCTTTCGACATATGTATGTGAAGAGTGTGCTTTACTGAAAGAAAGCAACTATAAAAGGTCTCGTGGAACTACCAGTTCGTTGCACTGTCTTTCCTATTCTTCATCTGGGCAGACTTCAAACTCTGACAGACGTTACAACACACAGACAGGGGTTTGATAAATATGTTTTGCTTTTAAAACTGTTTTAATGCGAGTATAGGCCTACACAAATATAAGTAAACACTTTGCAGACCGAATGTTGTCCTGTATGAACAAAATGACGGATGTTTTTCATGACTCCACGGTTCGATCGCACCCGCGTGACTCAAACACACTCACACACAGGTTACGTTACCTTGCTTGTAGAAAATATTCGACCTGGCTGGCAGAACGATTGCCTTTTCCTGCATCTTTGCGGTGACATGACAAACATATTTAAGACCTATCCAATCTGAATTTAAGACAATTTAATACTTTTTAAGGCCTTATTTTTAGGAAAATTGATTTAAGACTTTTTAATGACCCGCGGCCACCCTGGTAATTATGTACGAGTTTTAACTAAAATAATATGATAATGCATTTTAAAAAGAAACTTGTTTCTTTTATTGTCGCAACAGAACAGAGGAGCCAAAGCTCATTAATGTTAACGTTAGCAGTCTTCCACTGATGATAGTGGCATTAGCTAGCTTTGTGGTTAGCTAGTCTATGATGAGCTATAATTTAGCAATGGATAACGTCATACTGCAATTTGGAAAACATACATTTTCAATATAACAGGCCAAAGAAAGATGATACGTCTCATTGCTATAACCGCCACGTGCTATTAAAGAAATACTTCAGTCACATTGACTCCAACACTCATGACATGGTTTAAGCGTGTTTCGGTACATTTTTATTTTATTTTTGAAACATTCATTTATACCGATAGTTTGGAAAATGCCTAATATCGGCCTGCCAATATATCGGTCTGGCTCTAATATCGAAATCATCTTTTATTGCGATCTAAAATATGTTTAGATCTTCACAGTGAAGGGTAACACTTCCGAAATATCTGTGTAATCAATGAGTAAGGGTACATGCGCAGAGATCACTTCCGGCACATGCGCCTGTGCCTTCAGATCACTTGTACGTGACTGTGATTACAAGAGGTAAGAACTATATAAATACTGTTCGTTTTTCCACACAAACCGCTCGTTTCGTGTCTTAGGCCATCAATGTACTCTTACATTTATGAGTCATTAAATCATGTTTAATTTGGACTTCTCCGTGCATGCTTTTTCAAGTGGACCCATGGGTGAAAACCATAAACCTCCATTATATGACCGAGTTTGACCTAAAAACATCAAAATTTAAAATACTGCGGAAACAAAGACGCCTACATCTTGGATGCCTTTGAGGTAAGATATAACATATCAAAAATGTATTTGAAAGTGAACTATCCCTTTAAAGGGATACTCCACTTTTTTGGAAATAGGCTCATTTTACTACTCCCTAGAGTTAAACAAGTCGAGTTTTACAATTTTTGAATTCATTCAGCCAATTTTCTGATATTTAGAAGAATATCAGTAACCAGACATTTTCTGGTCTCATTGACTTCCATAGTATATTTTTTTTCCTACTATGGAAGTCAATGAGACCAGAAACTGTCTGGTTACTGATATTCTTCTAAATATCAGTAAATCGGCTGAATGAATGCGAAAAAGGTGAAACTCAACTGTTTAACTCTGGGGGAGTGGTAAAATGAGCCTATTTCCCAAAAAAGTTAACTATCCCTTTAAGTTAGAGTAATACGTCATATGTTTAAACTGTACATGCATTCACTTTGACTCACTCTTGGTCAGGATCTGCAGGTCTTCCACAGACGGTGCTCCGCTGCTCCTGTCATACGGGATCACCGTCGTCAAATACTGAGACAAAAAACAAACAAAAGAGGTTAAAAATCTAAAACAACAAAGTACATTTTAATATATAGATAATTAAACTGATTTTTCAACAATGAAAGAACATGGGGAAAAAAATTCTTGGAGAAACGGATTTGTCTGTCATCTGGGAGATGTTCTCGGCACTAATTTGGGGGGAAAATCAGTGGATTTCCTCTGAACACATCTGAAAACCTGATCAAATACCATGTTTTTCCTAGGGAGAAAACACTGAGCACTACTAGACTGCGGGAATCAATGGAACAAAGCAGTGAAACACAGAGAGGGTGTTGTGGCTGCGCTAAGCATGTGTGTGGGAAATGTGAACAGGCAGTAATGATGTTTGACAGGATTTTTGCCACAACAATCTTCAACCGGTAACAGAAACATGAGTCAGTCTGGAACGCCCTATACAACAGCATGTGTAGGCAATATGACCCCAGCTAATACAAAATGGACAATGTTTTACACCAATCACAGGATTGATTTTGTAAAGTTTGTTTGTTAAACACCGATCCCATTAAAGGGATAGTTCACTTTGAAATTAATTTTTTATATGTTTTAGCTTACCTCAAGGGCATCCAGATGTATGTGTCTTTGTTTCTGCACTATTTTCAATTTTGATATTTTTCAGTCAAACCGTTGTTGTCTATCAGTCATACACTGGAGGCTAAGGGTGTCCACCAAAGAGCATGCACAGAGAAGTCAAAATGAAACATGATTTAATGACTCGTGAATGTAAGTACACGTTCATGGCATAAGACACGAAACGAGCGGGTTTTGTGTTCTGTTTTTACCTCTTGTAATCGCAATGACGTCCAAGTGATCTGAATCAGTTGTGCAATGTCCAACTGAGCCGAACTGAATCAGTTCAATGTTACGCCGGAAGTGATCGCTTGCGTGTGACATCACTCAATATTTACGTGGAGATTTCGTAAGTTTTACCTTTTACTAAACATATTTAGATATACCGAAATCGTCTTCCATTGCGGTTTCCCGTATATCAAAATATGTTTAGTGAAAGGTAAAACTTCCAAAATCTCTGTAGAAACTAGGGGTGGTAATCTTTGGCCACCTCACGATCCGATTCCGATTCTGGGAGTCACGATCCGATTCCAGAACGATTCTTTACTCCCTCCCCCTTATTAATTCATTAGTTTATATAATTAAGTAGGCCTACTTTTTTAAATAATTACAAATTTTCTACAAAATAATTAAAACAGTTGTATGTTAAGAATTTTAAACTAATTTAACTTCAAAACATACAAGCAATTAGCAAATAATAAAGAGGAGCATAGAAACATATAACAAACAACAAACAAAAAGTGCTTTCAGTAGCCTATAGATTATCTGAACGTTTTCCATTCAAGAACTGTGGGTGAATTTTCTTCATCTTTAGCCTACTGTAGTTTTTTTACTATGACAACATAGACTGCTGCGGGAAATCTATTAAGCTTAATTCACGCACGCATCTCTTTCAAAAAATAAGAAGTAATGTGGTTTGTCCTGTCCGTTTAATCCCTTAGGACATAACTGGCTGTGTTTACGTTAATTTTGGACAAGTACATTAAACCACTGAGACGCACAGCCGCATGCGCGAGCAGTCTACTACATAAACAAAGCGCGCATGAGGATTTGAAATTGAAAGCAGTCTTCCGTTATAGTGAGGTTCATATTTTAAATATATAAACTCCACTGCATTCCAAACCACATCAATGATGACTTCGTAGAGCATTCGTAAGGAAAATATACCGACGGGCGAGACGGCACACTTCAAGTGTAACATCAAACAAAGTGCGCGTCTCTCACACAGTGCGTGCAATGAAGCCTGTGAATGTCCTCGTAATTCGATTAAATCTTTCCGAACTTTATGAAAGATTATTTAATGGAAGGTTCGAGTGGTGTATGTAGGCCTATGCGAGGAATTGAAAGCAAGCAGAATACGGGTGTTTCTAAAGCAAACTCAGCGTCATTGCACATCTGGTTAAAAACTAAACTCAGAATCGATTCTGAAAATCTCAGAATCGATCCAGAATCGTTGGAGAGAGAATCGCGATGCATCGAATGGATTGATTTTTTCTCCCACCCTAAGCGATCACTTCCGGCGCATGCACAGACCGAAGTGCCCGTGCCGTCAGATCATTTTGTCATGGCTATGATTACACAAGGTAAAAACTATATAAATACTGTTCGTTTTCTCACACAAACCGCTCGTTTCGTGTCTTAGGCCATCGATGTGGACTTACATTTACGAGTCATTAAATCATGTTTAATTTTGACTTTATTGGTGGACCCCCTTAGCCTCAAGTGTATGACAACAACGGTTTGACTGAAAAATTTCAAAATTGAGAATACTGTGGAAACAAAGACACCTACATCTTGGATGCCCTTGAGGTAAGATTAAACATATCAAAAATTAATTTCAAAGTGAACTATCCCTTTAAGCTTGCCATTTCCATTTCTGCAGTAGTTTGATATTTTTAGGTCAAACTGTTCTTGTCTGTCAGTCATATAATGCAGGTCTATGGTCACCACCTCAAAGAGCATGCACAGAGAAGTCCAAATTAAACATGATTTAATGACTCGTAAATGTAAGTACACATTGATGGCCTAAGACACGAAACGAGCGGTTTGTGTGAGAAAACAAACAGTGTTTATATAGTTTTTACCTCTTGTAATCACAGTCACGTCCAAGTGATCTGAGGGCCTGTGCTTTGTGACTGTGGTTACAAGAGGTAAAAACGCAATAAATACGGTTCGTTTTCTCACACAAACCGCTCGCTTCGTGTCTCAGGCCATCAATATGTACTTAGATTTATGAAAATACTGAAAATACTGCAGAAACAAAGACACCTACATCTTGGATGCCCTTGAGGTAAGCTAAAACATACCAAAAATTAATTTCAAAGTGAACTATCCCTTTAAGACATTGACAGGTGTGGTGTTCTGACAGAAATCTGTGGAGACTTCTGTGTATTTTGTGTGGGTTTGCTGATGAGCAGTTAGTAATCATCATCCTTACGGTTCCTGGCACATACGAGCGGTCGGATCTCTGCACTCCTCCTGTGGGCTTTATCTTCCTCTTCTTCTTCAGCAGCTCTCGATGCTCTTTCTGTCGGTTCTGCACGTCGATTCAGAGCAGAGATGAACGTGTTCTTCACCTCCTTCTCATAGTCCTGCTCCTCCCTGACTGCCAGCTGATCGATGAGCTCCTCTGAGAAACCCCGTATCTGACGCTCCACCTCCTCGAGACGCTCCAGCAGCTCGGACACACACAGACCACGCAACCCTGAAATACAGAAGAAACCACCGTCTCAGTCAAAAACTTATCTCTACTTCTACAGCACCAATATTTCATAACATCCTCATTTCAACCGCCCAGTTCTGTCTGAGATATAAAAGATGTGTGTGAACATCTTACAACATTACAGGGCTCTAAAGGTACTTCCATTTTACATTACAGCAAAATAAACTAGAATATACCAGGGGAATTTCTAATTTCTACACACAAAGTTCCAAGTTAAAAAAATCATGCAAATATTATTATATTTGTTTAATTATGTAACCGTCAGGAATAAAGAAAAAATCATTAAGAACAGTGTTTTTTTAGTTTTCTATATCATTACATTATATTTGAGTTTTTTTGTGAAATTTTTTACACATACTAGTGATGCACCGAAATGAAAATTCTGGGCGAAAATAAATAGTTGCACATAAGGCAGTTTTTATGTCAATGTATTAATAATAGAATTATGTTTTAATCCAATTTGTTGGTGAAAGAAACATGATTAAATGATAATAAACTGTTTTACTTTCTTTCATGACAGATTTATTGAAACATTCAATAGTAATGAAGATAATCTCAAGGAACAGGTTAAATAAAAATATAATGAATATGTGATATAGTGCGTTTATTTATCAAAACTGTCCTCTTTAGATATCATTTTACTAGCTAACTATTAAAGCTAGTCAATGAAATGATCTTATCTGAGGTAAATGTGACATTATGTGAGATTGTTCTCAAACTGTTTTATTGACCTCTTTCCATGGTTGAGTGATTAAAACATACAGGATTCATTTCAGTGAGTTGTACTGTATTTTTCAGCATACCTTCTGATGTTATTTAGTCTTTAAATTACATCACAATTGCTGTTTCGAACAACATTTTTCAGGGGGCCAAACTTCGGTGCATCATTAATACATACAATAAGGTGTTAATTGTCTAGTTCAGGGTTTCCAAAACTAGAACTTGTAAGTTGATGAAAATCGAATTAAATCATTAAATGTTCAAATTAAAACCAAATAATAAAAAATAAAACACAAACTACAAATATTTTATTTGTTTCCCTGCATGCCACGTGACCATTAAATTATATAAGAGAAACATGAACATGTGATTTTGGTAACACTTTACAATAAGGTTCATTATTTAACATTAGTTAATGTATTAACTATCATGAACTAACCATGAGCAATACATTTGTTACAGTATTTGTTAATCTTTGTTGATGTTAGTTAATAATAATAAAGCTGTTCATTGTTTGTTCATGTTAGTTCACAGCGCATTAACTAATGTTAACAAGATTTTAATAAAGTATTAGTAAATATTGAAATTAACGTTTACAATGATTAATAAATGCTGTATAAGTGCTGTTCATTATTAGTTCATGCTAACTGAATGTAGTTAACTAATGTTAACTAATGAACCTTATTGTAAAGTGTTACCGTGATTTTTAAATGATTATCCAAGATGTCCATGTCTTCTTTCTTCAAGTTCGAAGAAATTAAGGTTTTTGATGAAAACAATCCAGCATTTTTCTCCATATAATGGACTTCAATGGGAACCAAACAGTTCAAGGTCCAAAGATACTTTCAGTGCAAACTGTTCAAAGGGCTTTAAATCAATTAAGAATCGACTAATAAGGGTCTTATTGAGCGAAACGATTGCTCATTTAAAAAAAAAAAAAAAAAGTTTAAATTTTTCTAAGCTCAAATGCTCGCCTTGCTCTGCTCTGTGATAGGCGTTCGTGACTCTCCTGGTTCGAACTTGTTCATCAAAATGAACAAATCTTTTTCGGAAAGAGAATTGAAACTCGGAAAAAGAATCGTTCATTTTGATGAACAGGTTCGAACAGGAGTCACGAACGCGCATCACAGAACAGAGCAAAATGCGAGCATTTGAGCTTATAAAACTTAAAGTTTTTTTTTAAATGAGTGATCGTTTTCGCTTGATAAGACCCTTATTCATCGTCTGGAATCATTTAAAGCCCGTTGAACAGTTTGCACTGAAACTGTCTTTTGGACCTTGAACAGTTTGACAAAAATCCTGGAATGTTTATCAAAAATATATTCAAATTTCTTAATTTCTTTTCGACTGAAGAATGAAAGACATGGACATCTTGGATGACATGGGGTGAGTAAATTATCAGCAAACGTTTTTTTGAAAAGTGAACTACTCCTTTAAAATCTCAGGAGGTACTTCATTTTTTAGGTGAAAAGGCTAACAAAAAAAGAGTAGTGAATGAAGACATGCAGTCCTTACGTTCCTCGCAGCTGCTGCTGGATGTCGAGTGTGTGAGTGTGTGTAACTCATGCGACATCATGGAGAGGTCAAACTGAGATGGACTCTCATGTTCCTCGTCATCTGGAGACTCCTGCATGATCTCTTTCAATCTCCTCTTATCACCTGATTAACACACACAGGTTATGGAGATTAACGTTCAGGTTTGTCAAGAGTAAAGACAAGTCACATTTATTTATAGAGCGCTTTATATGCGTAAAATATGTGGTGTTCACGCCTTGCTGACACTTGCAATGAGTAACATCGCAAAACAATAATTCAGATCAAGAGACTAATGTTACATTGTTAATTAATATTAAGGAAAATAAATATATTGATTTGAAATATAGGAAAATAATTTTAAATTAATTCAGGTACAATTACCAAATTTCAAGGTCTTTTTGTCTTTTTATTCATTTAATTAATAAACTAATTATATAAAACTATTGTCAGTGCACTACAAATAAACTGGTTTTCTCGTCATCTGGAGACTCCTGCGTGCATAGAGGACAATCTCCTCTATCACCTGATTAACACACAGGTTATGGAGATTAATGTTCAGGTTTGTCAAGAGTAAAGACAAGTCACATTTATTTATATAGCGCTTTATATGCGCAAAATATGTGGCGTTCACGCCTTGCTGACACTTGCAATGAGTAACGTCGCAAAACCGTTGTCATTTAGGAATAAGATTGCATGGGTGTTTGAATCGTAGTGTGTGTGTGTGTGTGTGTGTGTGTGTGTGTGTGTAGAGAGGCATGATAGAACAGTGGAAACATAAAAACTGTTCTTATATTTGTGTACACTCGCAATAAAACACAACATTGTGCTTTTGTCACACTGTAAACTGTCACCCAACCAAAATCACACACACTGTTTTAAAAGCAAAACATATTTATCCAACTCCATTTCAAAACAGTCTGTGGGTCCCATCTTTTGGACATTCGTCATATTCCTCTGGAGCACTAATCTTACACATTCTGCATTGATTAATAAAAAAAAAATCGAATGTGTTTTTTAATGGTAGTATTTTTTTATACAGAAATAAATTATTTATAATTCAGATGATACTAATGTTACATTGTTAATTAATATTAAGGAAAACAAATATGAAAAGTTCAGTATGCAAAAGCCTCTAAATGCCATTTGAAATTTTCTTCTAAAATGACCATTTTTGTTAAGCTTGTATAAGTTCAGAAAATTCACTTAAATGACAATTAATAGGTAATCTTCAAGTGAAATTACTGAACTTAAATATAACGTAAGCTTTATAAAAATGATCATTTTAGAAGAAAATTTCAAATGGCACTTGAAGGCTTCTTGCATCTGTAATCTCTGTCATATATTGATCTGAAATATAGCTAAAATAATTTTACATTTATTAATGCAGGTACAATTACCAAATTTCAAGGTCTATTTTGTCTTTTTATTAATTTAATTAATAAACTAATTATATAAAACTAGTTGTCAGTGCACTGACAAATAAAACTGGTTTTATGCTTTTATTAATAAAACTTCTTTAAAAAATACAACGCCTTCTGTATTTTGTTTTGCTTTTCCCTCCATCGTACCGAAATCATACCAAACCGTGATGTCTGAACCGAGGTATGAACCGAACCGTGACTTCTGTGTCTTTTAATGATTAATCGTGCAGCAGCCTATGACTTTGGCCTGCATTAATAAACTCTCGGGTTGAGTGTGAATACCTGTTCTGCTGTAAACAGCGGCTCATCGTCACACAGGAGATGATGATCGTGTGCATGTCCAGCTGATCCCTGAGCTCCTCGTCATCAGAAACGTCAAGATTACGGACCTCCACCGTCTAAAACACACGCACAGTGTGAGCTCTGACTGCACGGACTGAAGGGAAAGGTGAATGGATGAACAGATCTCACCTCCTGAGGTCGGAGGTTCAGTGTGGGCAGGTGTAGTGAACGAGTGTGAGAGGTTTTCCAGTCCACTGGCATCACGTTGCCGTAGTTCTCCGTCAGAGCATTCCATATCCTGTGAAATAACAAGAAAACAGAAGAATAAATTAGACAAACAGTATCTATAACCTCTAATAAGGTTCATATATGCTCTTTCTTAAATGTTACCCTGTAAAGCCTAACATGAAATAATAGTCAGAAATATATAATGGAATTAGTTTATTGAACATTTACACAAAATATAAAAAAGGTTTGGATACGTGTTTTATGGTTTGTTTCATATTTGATACATTGTAACACTCTTGTTTTGGTCACATACTAAAATGAAGGGGATCCATTCATCCAAGTTTTGCAAAATTGCAGCAAATTATCACACCACAAATAGTTCTTGTTTAGAAGCAAGTGTTTCCAATATTCCAAAAGTTGATTAGAAGTCCAACAAAATGCGTTTCAAATCATAAAGCATCAATCCTCATAATCACCAAATGTGTAGAATCAGAAAACACAACATAGTCCAAATGAAGTGTCCATATTATGGCTAGGGCAGCAGAGTTGGGATAAAGACAAGAAAAATATGTTAAAATCCCTAAAAGGTTGTGGAATTTACCGGGATATGTTAGGGAAGCTAGTGACCGGGATGTGGACTAAACCGGCACTTTTAACGGGTTGGATCCATATGAAATTTCCAACAAAGAGTCAGAAAACAGTGGGAACACAGTAATCCGTACAGATAGTTTTGTAACGTTAGCGGTCAACCCTCACGTTTTTTTCCGGGTTTCTCACGTAACGTTACTAGCTCTTTCCCGCTGTCTTAGTATTTTCCTGTAAAATATCCCGTATTTTAATATTCTCATAATATTAACATTAGCCCTTTAATCGGACCTGTCAGTCTCTATTGTCCTGTTGCTACCCTCTTGCTTTAAGCATCGTTTTTGCTTACTAACTTAGGTTTAGCTTAAAATAAGCTAACGTTACTAACTACACTTTTGAAACGCATGGTTAAAAGTACGTTACATGTGTGAATGGTTGTTAGCACTATAACTAGGTATGTGGACAAAAAATTAAAACTCAACAAATAGACAAATGGATAGCATGTGTGGAAAGACCTGGTTACCCTTTTTACAAAATAAAAAGAAAAAAGTAAATATGTCAAGTATGAAGAAAGTTACAACATTTTATAGTTCAGTAATCAGCACCTATTTTTGTCTCATTTCTAAGGTGAAAACAATAGAATTTAGTGTGACCGAAAACAAGTTGTTTTTTCACAAAAATGCTCATAACTTCCTCAATATTCAAGATATCTTAATGAAATTTTCTGTGGAGATGGGTTTCATATAGTTATTTGGATCTGACGTGGGTTTCATATAGTTATTTGGATTTTTACTTAAAACATAAAGACTGATTTGGCCTATCTTTTATAGTATTTTTCTGACGAGCAGTTGTTGAAAATACAAATAATTGAATGGAAAACAACGATCCAAGGAAAATTATATATCCTTAATTTAAAAGATGGATTTTGGTTGAATCATGCTCTTTCCAGTTATGTAAGAATATAGAGTTAACAATACTAACGCTGGTGGGGGAAAGAAAGTAGAGGAGACCACACAAAAGTTGAGTGTATCCTACACGACGCGCTGCATTTTGACAGCTTTTATACAGGTAACGTTCAGTGTCGGTAGTCATAAAAAAAGTGGGGGAGTTTAAATGGCCACAAAATTTTGTACAGCACACCACAAACATATGTTCTTCATGTCTACCTTCCTCTGGAAAGTGTCCAAAGTGGATAAAAATAATTTCGTGACAGTTGAATTCTTCCGTATTGTTTGAAATCACCTTTCAGGAGGAAAATGCAGCCTGACTAGAAAAAAATGAAAACAAATGTGCAGTCGAAACCCCTAATGATGTGATTGACTAAAAATAATCAAGGATTCCCACAGCGAGTCAATGAAAACAGCGCATTTTAGGAGACCCGCTCAAAATGAGTCGGGAAAATCCGGCACAGAGATTTGGAACACAATGGCGGCCGCTATTTATTGAAATGTCCACATACCTACTATAACTGTTACTAAACTAGCAGCTAGGTGGAGTACTGTGCTCCCACTGTTTGTTGGAAATTTCAAATGGATCCAACTCGATAAAAAGTGCCGTTTTATCCACATACCGCTCCCTGGTTTCCCTATTAAACGTATCCCGGTAAATTCCGCATCCTTTTAGGGATTTTAACATCTTTTTTATTTTCTTTCTCCCAACTCAGTTGCTTCTCCTCGTTCGATTTGCTGGTATGTTTACATTTGCGAAAACATGGCCGCCACGTCACAGAATGCAACGAAGTCAACAGAGAACCCTCTAAACAAACAGGCAAATCAAAATATGCAAAAGACACAGATAATAAAAAATTGAGTTACAAAATATACAAAATTACATTGAGCTGTTGAACCAAAAATATTCCTCAAAATAGGGTTTCTTGCAGACGGCAAACACTCTTACTTGTCTCTCTTAAAAGGATAGCCCTACCCAAAGAAACCGCAATAGCTCCCCCTTGAGGCGGGGAGTAGAATTACATTACAAGAAATGCTACTTTCTTTCAGAACTGTTACATCAGACACACTTTTGTGGCTTATATATGATGTAGTGAGAATATGGAGCTCATACTTGAGGACGAGTAAACATCTATGCCTATATTTTATTCAGTGGCCCAAACTGAGCAAAAATATGCAATTTGGTGCAGATGTTGATATTTTATGCCAAAAAAGAATATGAAATTCTGACAGCTTGTAATGTCAATCAGGGATCTTTATACCCGTATAACAGATTACTTACATAAAATGCATATAAATATCAGTTGCCTCCCTGTATCTCTTAATAATTTGTCTTAGTAAGATGATATTTAAATACTCAGTTTTATTATCAAACCAAAAAGCCTGATGTTTCATATTTGATGCTCAAATTTTAACATAATCTATGGATAATCAAGTAAACATAAGTTGCTTCAGTCCATTAAGTGTTCATCTTAGAACACAAGTAACTTTTATATTGTTAATGTTTACTTTAGAAAATAATTAAAGATTTCAATATTATTTAATTATGTGACACTGATACGACCTTTACAAAATACTGGAACAAAAATGGTACATGTATTTCAAAGAATATCATGGTAAATCATCATGTCCAAAAAATAAAAACATTACATTATTTTAGTGTAAATAAAGAATCACAGCGACAAATGTGAAACCTAACAACTAATTCTCCACAACATGGAGTTAAGTAATTAAAACGACAGCGTGTAAATGTATATAAACCTCTTTACAATATGATTATATATTACAAGATATTTCACGTAATAGTCTTATTTTGAGATGTTGTTGTCACTCACTCGTCGTCGCGCAGCAGCTCGTGCTCGCTCACGGCGCGCACAGAGACGCTCGTGCACGCGCTACTCGAGTGAGGGAAGCTCGCGCTCAGCGTCTCGTCGAAGGATGCGAAGCTTTGGATCTGCGGGGAATTCTCCGGTTCCGCGGTCCAGCTGGTGGTCGAATCGGCCGCTTTGAATTCGTTAAAATCCTCCCAGTCTTCATCGAGAGGAGCGACTGGGGCCGCCATAACTGTGGGGAAACAGACTGGGACAGAGATCGCGCGCGAGGGGGCGGGGCGACGCTGCCACGCAAACATGCGTAATCAAAGCGTTTTTTTTTTTGTAAATCTTTTTTTTATTTACTTGTTAGTAGAATACTATAATTCTTTTTATAATAAGTTGAAAATATACCAA
Source organism: Hybognathus amarus (assembly GCA_030378365.1). NCBI lineage: Eukaryota > Metazoa > Chordata > Actinopteri > Cypriniformes > Leuciscidae > Hybognathus > Hybognathus amarus. The sequence goes on along the minus strand of JAQIUQ010000872.1, from coordinate 374,609 downwards.
CGTAGAAATTAATTAAATAACACAAATGTTTTTTTAATGGTGATAATGTAAAAATAGTATTCTTTGAAGTAGTCTACATTATTGTATCCTTCCTGTATAATAAATATTATTGTATATGAAAGGTATCATCACCATTCATACACTATACTACTACCACTGCCACCACAGTGAATCCAAATCCATCCAAATCCTCCGAGGGGCGGGGCGACGCTGCCACGCAAACGAACACGCGTATACTAAATTTTTTTTCATTTAAAAAAAAAAATAATAAATTTGCGTGCAAATATCCTCATTTAATTATTAGTAGAATAATACATTTTTTGTAATAATTTAAAATAGTCCAGTCACATTTATTTAAATAGCGCTTTTTACAATACAGATTGTTTCAACAGGAAAATAATGCAACAGAGTTTGTTTCCAGAAGAAAATAGCTTCACAGTCCAGCTTAAGTAAGTTCAGTGATGGTTCATTTTTGTTGTAAAAAAGTTATTTAGTTCATTTATATAATAGCCGCTCTGGAGAAAACAGTGGTCATCGTCCAGCTCAATTCAAATATAATGATGGTGCCAATGATCAATAATATTGTTAACTATTAAATTTAATGTCCCAAACTAAGCAAGCCAAAAGCCAATGGCAACAAAGGTGAAAAAAGGTGACAGTGGCAAGGAACCAAAACTCCATCAAGTGGCAGAATGGAGAAAAAAAGCCAATACACCAAAATACAGCCATGTAGAAATCTAATTAAAGCAAAATAAGTAAATACAAATTCAAATAACTAGTTGTAAAAAATAGTATTATTTGAAGTAGTCTACATTGTAGTATCAATCATGTAAAATAAATACCATTGTAAATGAATGATATTACCATTCATGCTATACTATTACTATACCATGGGACCACCACAGTACTTTTCATTGTGGATTACTCTTGTTGTAACAAAGGTAACCAAATATTCTGTAAAGATTTAAGAATTGGTCCACTGAAACAAAATCTAATATTTTTTAACAGTGGTCTTGTGACCCCATGCAGTTCAATGTGAAATACCTCATGTTTCAAAACCCTGAATGCTTTATTGAAAATATGCATACATAACACTTCCTACACAACAATACAAAACAGTACAATCACTTTTGAAATAACACATTTAATGCAAATGGGATGCCCTTCGGACAGGAGCAGTTATCTTGACGAAAACCTCTCACACATCTGATTCACAGTCAACCATGAGAGCAACACACCTGCAGTTAGCTAGAAAAAAAGAGACCCTCTTGCATATGGTTAGTAGAGTAACAATACTACCCCCTTCTTCATCATCATCATCATCATCAAATGCATTAATAGTACTGCTGTATTGAGCAGGCTTGTTTTAGTTCTTTAAAACAATGAGGGATAGCCAAAGAAAGTGACAAACTGCTCTCAGATCAGCTAAATCAACAGCAAAGACGTGTCACAGTGCACAAGCATCAGCCTGGTCCAAGCAGCAACCAATTATTGTTGAGATTTTATTAGATGTTTATTTGCTAATGGCACAAAATGGTCCTCAAGTAAACAGGCAAAAGTCAATGAAAACCAAAACAGGCAGATGTTGCTGGGCAATGCAGAGATTTCACTGACGCCATTCTATATCAAAATCCATTTTTACAAATCTTTAATAACTAAAATAGTCATTGGAACAATAGAATTGATCATCACAATTGCTTTTATAACAAATTTCACGTCGCGCTTCAGCGCCCAGCTGTTAAAATTCATAAAGTTGGCGAGGGTAAACCCTTAAAAATGCTTAATAAAGTGTTTAGATGCAAGTTTAGAAAGATCGTAATAATCTGGATTTAAACTTCCACCTGCGAGGCAAAGGCCGGGGCGTTTAGCACCATCTTATGACTGCGGAAATAGATATGAGGATGTTAATAAAATGATGGTTAATGTAATAATATATATGTTTAAAATGAAAATAAAAAGAATGCTAATAATGCTTAAATAAAATATTTAAAAAAAGAGGAGACAAATTATCTGGTTATAGTTTAATATAATGATACAGAGATTAAATCAACCAAAAAAAAATATTGTAAACCAAAAAAGTAACAAAAACTTCCATAAAAACAGGCAGAAAAGCATTTCTTTTCAAACATTTAATATCAGTCCATAGCAAATATTTATTTCTCTCCAAAAAAGGGGACTCAAATGCTCGATATTTGGTGTAAACAGCTCAGATCAGGGAATTGAGCGTGTGGATCTAACTGAACTAACGTACAGGCAGAGATGAAATGGTTGTGGATATGTAGTGCGGTCGGAGACGGTTTATTTTAATGCTGGTATGGCTGCTGCAAGAAACATTATATCTGGGGTCTCAGCTCAAATGTTGCTGCATAGGTCATTTAAACGCCACAAACTCCTCACCGGGAGCCGAATATCTGATTGACAGTTTGAGTGTCACAGTATCTTTTCTGTTTAAAGCTGTCTGGCACGTTTTCACGCACGCCCTGTGTAAGGAGAAACGTGCGTTTCGCTCTCAAAGTCACGTTTCCGATCAATTTTTCAAACTAATATGACAAAGTCTCTCTCCTGAACGCCACCTCTAAGGTAAGTGGTGAAAACAAGGGACTTTGCTAATAGGTTTCTTTAAAAAAAAAAAAAAAGATACAAAATGGTTCTCAAGTTTTTGTTCCACAGACGAAGGTCTCTGGGGCTTCGGTCAGATTCTGTTAAAATGATTAATACAGCTAAACAGGGGACACGCTCACGCTGGTGTGAAAACAGTGCCACATGCGAACGTACACCAACTTCAGGCACATTTAATCACACACTAACACACACACACGGCTGTGCTACAGGAGGAAGCAGAATTTGAGTCCGACGCTCAAACTCTCAGAGATCAGAACGTGACCTCTGACCCCTGCTGATGCGTGACGCGGGCCCGGTGGAAACAAATGCATTTGTGTTCTGAAAGATAAAAAAAAGAAAAACTACAGCACTCCATCATCAACACTAAAAGCCCAAGCTGATCAACTGCTAAAGGAACAAAAGAGAATTGCTAGGACTAGGATTTCTTATTTTTTAAAAAGTGTTGTGTCCCTTTGCCGCCGGAGGATTGAGAGCGAGAGAAAAACATCGAGTGTGAGTTTAAACACCCGGCCGAACCCTGGTCACCCACCCCGGCGCTCGAGCCTGATGGGCGGCATCTTGTCTTCAGGCCTAATGTAAGGGTCATAATGTGGAAACACGGGGAACCCGATGGGAAAGAGATCAGATCCGGGGTTATGGAAGCGGGTCCCTATGGAGATCAGCCTCCGGACTCCTGAAAGCGAGGCTCTGGATCTCTGGATCGCGTTTGCACTCTTGTGTGTCGTTGTGGAGGAGGGCAATGCTGTAATCGTGTTTTTCTCTGTTGGACTTCGCATATTTCTTGTAATAAGAAGCCGTCTGTTCCAGGGCTGCCGTCAACTGTCCATACTGTTGCAACTCTCTGAGAAAAATGAGAGATTGACACGTGATTGCAACACTTTACTCACAAGTGCGTTCAATTGATCATGTGACAGTAAAGACATTTATAATGTCACAGAAGATTTTTCGTTTCAAATAAATGTTCTTTTGAACTTTTGATTCATCAAAGAAAAAATGCCTTTTCAACAAAAGCATTAAGAAGCACAGCTGAATTCGACATCTAATAATAATAATAATAATAAATGTTTCTTGAGAAGCAAATCATCATATTAGAATGATTTCTGTAGGATCATGTGACACTGAAGAATGGAGTAATGATGCTTTGCATTACATCTTAAAATATGTTCAAATAGATTCGACTCAACATGCAAATTGAATAAATACATAAATAAAAGAAATATAATAAAAAAGAAATAATAATAATACTATAATAATAATTTATTTATATATATATATATATATATATATATATATATATATATATATATATATATATATATATAATAATTAAATTTAATTAAATGATTTAATCAAATTGAATAAATACATCAATAAAATAAATATAATAAAAAAGAAAAAAAAGGAAAATAATAACAATAATGATAATTATAATATATACACTACCAGTCAAAAGTTTAAGATTGGTAAGATTTTTTATGTTTTTAAAAGAAATCTCTCTGCTCACCAAGGCTGCAATTTTTTGATAAAAAATACACAAAAAACCCAGTAATATTGTGAAATATTATGACAATTTAAAATGACTTTTTTATGTTAATATATATTAAAATGTAATTTATTCCACTGAAAAAAGCTGAATTTTCAGCATCATTACTCCAGTCTTCAGTGTCACATGATCCTTCACAAATCACTCTAATATGATGATTTTATGCTCCAAAAACATGTATGATTATTATCCATGTTGAAAACAGTTTTAACATTTTTATTTCAGGATTCTTTGATGAATAGAAAGTTCAAAAGAACAGCTTTTATCTGAAATGGAAAGCTTTTGTTACATTAAACACTACCCTTTAAAAAGTTTGGGGTCAGTAAGAATTTGTATTTTATTTTGGGGAAATAAATAAGAAATCAATACTTCTATTCATCAAGGATGAGTTACATTGATCAAAAGTTACAGTAAAGACATTTATAATGTTAGAAAAGATTCTAATTAAATAAATGCTGTTCTTTTGAACTTTCTATTCATCAAAGAATCCTGAAATAAAAATGTAAAAAACATTTTCAACATGGATAATAATCATACATGTTTTTGGAGCATAAAATCATCATATTAGAGTGATTTGTGAAGGATCATGTGACACTGAAGACTGGAGTAATGATGCTGAAAATTCAGCTTTTTTAGAGGAATAAATGACGTTTTAATATATATTAACATAAAAAAAGTCATTTTAAATTGTCATCATATTTCACAATATTACTGTGTTTTTTGTGTATTTTTTATAAAAAAAATTGCAGCCTTGGTGAGCAGAAGAGGCTTCTTTTTGAAAACATAAAAAAATCTTACCGATCTTAAACTTTTGACTGGTAGTGTATATATAAATAATTTAATTAAAAATATTGTAATAAATATCTCACAATTTTTCAGTTTTACTGTATTTTTGATCTAATAAATGTAGCCTTGGTGAATAGATAAAATACTTTTTTTAAGACGGTAGTGCATATAAGACTTTGCAACTTAAACACAATTACTTTAATTATTACATAATTATTTTTTATTTACTCCAGACTGAGTTAAAGTTAACACACGGTCCTAACAACATTCTTGTTAAATTATGATTAACAGAATATACTATTCATTAGTAAAAAGCTTCAGTCACAACAATATGGTTAAGAACCTGTTCGACAGCATAATGGCTTTTGTAAGTCCCAGATCTTTAGAACCGCCATCAGAAATACTGCAATATTGACAAAACACTGTTTCTGTTCCAGAAAAGTTACTGTTGCTTATGCATTCATGACTCAATCCCTCACAATGCACTACTGGCTGAACATCTAGCAGCCTCAAATGAGATTACAATTGAAACCTAGTAGTAAAAGATACAATACAAATTCCTCAAACCTATTGTACTTCTGTAACATAATGTAGCCATATATGTTGAGCGTGTGAACGCAATGGCTAATCAGAGGCGTTTAAGAATCCATTCAACAACACTCAAAATGCTAAAGAGAAATGCTGGTATAGTCACATTTTTTATGTGATTTTTTTACACATTTTTGCATTTCAGTACCGTATCCAAGTTGGTACTTTTGACAACACTAATGTAGATTCAGGGTTCCCACACCTTGGTTAACATCAAATTCAAGGACCTTTCAAGGACTTTCCAGGTCCAATACCCTCAAATTCAAGGACTTAATGTGGGACGCATTTCAAGTGAGAGAGGAAGGAAAATACATCATGTGCAAGATACATTGTTACAGTTTTCATCTGTCAAACAACTAGGCAAAAAAGCTTTTTTTGGAAATTTTTTTTTGCCATATGACAGATCTGATATTCCATTAGTAGCATTTATGTTTTGCATAAAACTGAAGAATATTTTGTATCCTATAATTTTATTTATATGTTGTATATGTTGGCGTGCCTTATTAGTATTTATTTACTACTTAAATTATGACATTATTACGTAATTATTGTCCCATTTTTATTGAAATAATTTAGCATTTTTTAAACTTTTTTTAAATGCCATAAATTGTGTATGACAGATAGGATCATCATTTATTTAGCATGTTTAATATTTATAAATGATAAATTAATAAAATAACATTTATTATAATTTATGAATTAATCTGTCTAATAACATCTACAAATATAATAGATACCTGTCTATCAAGCTCTGACAATAAGAGATTATCCAGATTTAAAAAAACAATCTGCCTTACATATTTAAATGCACAGATTTGTCTGTTACTGCAACTGTCAGAAATCCACCCCACCGCGTGAGTAAATGAAACTGTGCAGTACCTATTTTCACATCTGTAGAGGACGTGAGCTCGACATGGTTTAAAAAAAAAAAAGTGCATTACGCCGGTGTAAAGCGCACGTCTCTAGACTATGTCACTATGGGAAAAAAAGACGCAAACCTGCATTAACCACCAAATTAATGTCTGGGACCTGGGTCAATATAAGTTACAGGACAAATCCACTGTCTATGGACAAATCGAGTCCAGACTGATTTGATACGGAACGCATCATTTTACATTTAAATAAGGGACAAAAATTCTTTGTAATCTTCTTTTTGGTGTGTCTGTGAAATGTCAAGGTGCCATCATTGTGGTTTCGTGCACATGTGAATGTCATGGCAAAGTAAAACACAAAGTGCCTTACGCGGGAAACACTATGCGAATTGGACGCAGCATTACCCTTTGGACTTAATGTGTAGATGCACATAACTAACATAAATCAAGCAAGCTGGTGTGCATAGGCCACAGAGTCAGAGTGTTGGCGAAATAACACATTACGCGACCGGAGAGAATAATATGGATTTTTTTTTTTTTCAGAAAACTTCTTGCACAAAATAAATTCAAGCACTTTCAAGGACCTGTATCTATGCATGTTTACTTTCAAGAGACTTTCCAGGGCCTTGAAAACAAAAAATCAGATTCACAAACTTTCAAGGATTTCAAGGACCCGTGGGAACCCTGTAGATTAGATTAGCATTTTATTGATTGCTGCAATAAAATGTAAATGTTTTCAAAAACAATAATTTTTTGAAAAATAACTTTTGATAATACTACATATGTGTTAATAAGTATATAGTAGTAATAAAAATAAAAAAAAACTAACAAATAAAAAAAATTGACTGGATTGTGAAAATGTTGAAAAATACAAAAATTTATATTTTTTTAATATATTAAAATATTTTTTTAGACAATTTTTTTATAATATGCTGAAACCAGGAATGTGTTACACAGTCAATCCTATTTATTTAAGAATGTTATTGAAACTCATATTTAAATAGATTATTGCTGTCTTTATGTGAAGTATTATTGAAAGTGATAGTATTTTTTACTTGTGCATCAACTAGGCTGAAACCTAAATGTCATAAATCTGAAGAATCAAAGCTGTAACTCGCAGTGTATTTACACTTGCTGTATATTCTGCGACTGGATAGCATGTCAGTACCATTGAGGCCGCCCAGCTCTTGTGCGTCCAGGAAGGGTGCGGGTCCCCAGATCCGGACTGTGCCGTCATCAGAAGCGCTGGCCATGAGACTGGGAATACACCGGGTTCCAGCTGACACAGTTCACCGTGCGTGTGTGTCCCGTCAACTCCACGATCGGCAGCTCACTGCGCTTGTGCCAAATATATACCTTATGATCTGAGAGACAGAGCGAGATTGAGTGACACTGGTTAAAAATACACCTGAGCAAAGAAGCCGAGAAATAAAAGTAAGTTACCTTCACTGCCGCTAGCGATGAAATCCTCGTTGTGTCCACCGAAGCAGGAGTGAATGGTGTAGAAACCCTGTTGTACACCCTGAAACTTCCTGACCAACACACGGTCCTGTAGGTCCCAGAGATGAACGCCCTGACACATGCACACAAGATATGGTTCAGGACACAACAAGAGACACATTCGCTTATAAACACTCAACATTAGTAAAACATCACAATATGAAGATATGGAAAAAATAAAGATGATATTACTGCAATATAATTTCAGCAATATTCTCATAAAGTTTGAAAATGACTTGAAGAACCTATTATTTAAAAAAATTAACATTATTATCAATAAATTATTTTAAGAATTATTCATAATCTTTAACAATTATTAAATGATAAAGAAAATAAATTACTTAAAGAACCTATTATTTTAAAATATTAACATTATTATCATTAAATTATTTTCAGAATTATTCACAATCTTTAACAATTATTAAATTATAAAGAAAAAAATACTTAAAGAACCTATTATTTTAAAATATTAACATTATCATCATTAAATTATTTTCAGAATTATTCACAATCTTTAACAATTATTAAATTATAAGGAAAAAAAAATACTTAAAGAACCTATTATTTTAAAATATTAACATTATCATCATTAAATTATTTTAAGAATTATTCATAATCTTTGACAATTATTAAATTATAAAGAAAATAAATTACTTAAAGAACCTATTATTTTAAAATATTAACATTATCATCATTAAATTATTTAAGAATTATTCATAATCTTTAACAATTATTAAATTATAAAGAAAATAAAATACTTAAAGAACCTATTATTTTAAAATATTAACATTATCATCATTAAATTATTTTAAGAATTATTCATAATCTTTAACAATTATTAAATTATAAAGAAAATAAATTACTTAAAGAACCTATTATTTTAAAATATTAACATTATCATCATTAAATTATTTTAAGAATTATTCATAATCTTTAACAATTATTAAATTATAAAGAAAATAAATTACTTAAAGAACCTATTATTTTAAAATATTAACATTATCATCATTAAATTATTTTAAGAATTATTCATAATCTTTAACAATTATTAAATTATAAAGAAAATAAATTACTTAAAGAACCTATTATTTTAAAATATTAACATTATCATCATTAAATTATTTTAAGAATTATTCATAATCTTTAACAATTATTAAATTATAAAGAAAATAAATTACTTAAAGAACCTATTATTTTAAAATATTAACATTATCATCATTAAATTATTTTAAGAATTATTCATAATCTTTAACAATTATTAAATTATAAAGAAAATAAATTACTTAAAGAACCTATTATTTTAAAATATTAACATTATCATGATTAAATTATTTTAAGAATTATTCATAATCTTTAACAATTATTAAATTATAAAGAAAATAAGGATAACTTCGCTGGCAATAAAAAATATTCTTAAAAATAATTGAAAAGAAAATTAACTTAAATTAAAATAATTTAAAAGCATACAAATTAATTTAAAGGTAGTAAAAATAAGTACTGCAGCAATGAACAAAATATCTTCAAAATGAGTGAAAATCAACTTTACGATTATTTTTATTTAATAATAATTAAGAATGAACTACTATTCTTTTATTGTTAAAAACATGAATAAACCCAAGTTTGAGTCCCATATGCTTACCTGAGTTGCAACATTTAACAAAGCTAATCTTCCATTCTTAGAAACAGTGAAAGACATTATTGGATGATCCTCCTGAACTCTAGAGTAGAATCAAACAGAGAAGTGAAAGTTCATACACAGCTTCCGAAACTCAGAACCATCTGAAAAATGAACATCTGCTTACATGTTTCTGTCTGTTAGGTCCTCTGAAACTGTATCCACGAATCCGCTGGTGCGTATCAGAGGCGAGACAGTTCGGCCGTCGTTCATGCACCAGAGGCACTGCACACGCACGCCTTCCCAGCGACTTCTCCAACAGGTTTCCGTCAAGATCCTGTCCAAGCACAACCAACAAATCATTTTATGCAGTGCTTAATACAAAGCTGCTAAAATTGTTTTAAAGCAGCTTCACAGTAAGTAAAGAGGAAAATAACAATCACTAATGCAAACTACAAGTGTGAGACATTATCTCACAGTGTCACTATTCAGCTCAAGTCAATTCAGTTAAATGACTGTGAAGTTCATCATTACTAAGCTAAAGAGAGGCAAGTCCATTTTGAACTTACACATTGGTAAAACTGCCCTCTCTGTCCTCCTGTAACGAAGCGCTTGGCGTCTGGGTTCCAGGCCACACTGGTCAGGCTGTCCTCATGAGACTGACTCATCTTTGTCCGCAGTTCTCCTGTCTGACCACCAGGTGCAAGAAGAAAGTCAAAGGTCAGAGTTGAGCTAAAATACACGAAATTCGAAATTGAATGCTTCTGAATACTATACAGTATTGTTTGTCTGAATAACTGTACTCAAAAAGTCCTAAAAGATGACCTACTACTTGTGGTGAGATCCTGAAGTGCGCATATGATGGACACTTTACTATCCCATGAGGCCACGGGAGAGGATTTATGAATAGAGGTGAAGGGTAGGTGGTAGGTCACTTGACCATGAAAACATGGCAGATGCAGTACGTATGGATTACATTCATACTACACACTTTCATACTGTATAGAACGTACCTTTTTAAAGTAAGTTCAAATGTAGTGTCTGCTCAAACACACTTTCAGTGGTGAATACACCAAAATGGGTTTTTAATAGCAAATGCTGATATCTTCAAGTCGGTGGCTGATGGCCAATTTAAAACCAATTATACACTATTTAATTTAAGGAAAGTAAATAACACAATGATAATGTGACTGTATAAAATTTAACACAATATTAAGTTCAAAAATCATTATAAATAAATTAATAAGAAAATAATGAATTTGAAATAAAATAAGTAAATTAATTATTCATAAATATTTTTAATATTCATTATTTTATTGTAAAACATCACAAATTAATTTTAAAGAGAGTAAATAAATCACTACTGCAATAAAATGTAACAGTATTTTCAAAAATAATCTATAAGTAAATCAATGAGTTTGAAAAATCTGAAATAATTGTAATAATTTAACACTGAATTTTTTACTTATTTATAAAACAAACAAATGTTTAAAGGTAGTTAAAGGTTCAATACCTAAGATTGCATATCACTAGAGGGCGCTACATTCAAAACAACAACAACAACGGCTTTGCTTGATGACGACGTGGAGGAACGCGGAATGATGGGAACTGTTGTTTTCAACTCCACCGTGGATAAATCAGTCAGACGGGAATCGAAAAATTAGTTGTCATGGATGAGGTAAAGTTCGATTTCTATAAATGTTGCGTTTAATGACATGCTTGTTTTTCATTAAACTGAAATAGCCGCAAGAAAAGTCAGGTTTAAAAGTAAATTAGTTATCACAGATGTTACTGTACGAGTCACTGGACGAAGCTATGGTGGAGAGGGTTTGAAGTCAAATCGTTGCTAATGGATCCTGACTTCGCCCTATGCTGCAATATGCATTTAGTTTTGTATTCATTTACAGAAATCAGCTGCTTGAATGACAATTACTGATGTTATTAGATTTTTCAGGTGATATTCTCAATTCAGTGAACAGATGTTCTGATGTAAAATTTTCAGACTGCAGACTCAGCAACGATTGTATTTAATTGTACAGTACAATCATAACATAGAACAGACATTATCTTCCTTTCATGATGAGAAAGTGCGCGTCCGGTGTGCGATACTGGACTTTGTCCTAGACGTGGCGCGGCTCTTCTCGTCCGGTGTGCGACCCCCTTTACAGCCAACAGTTCACATTCCGAGAATAATTGAAAAGAATAATGCACCAGAATGTGCACCATTCCATTACAAATGCGCGAAACAAGTTGACGTTTGTTGCTTGATAGACGCAAACGCACAACTACAACTTCCGCATTTATCCAGGACTACACGTAGTACGAGCGGAAACTGAGGTAACGCGGATATGACGCGAATTGACTGGCGACTCCCAGCTCACCCCTGCTCACACGCCCCGTTTCCTTGGTTAAAATCTCAATTTACTCCGATTTTAAACATAGCTTGAAACATTTGGAATATTGTAAGTTATCATCTTAACTAAATATATAACACTGGCCTTGTGATTTTGGGATATTTTAATGCAAAAATCTTAGGTATTGTACCTTTAATATAAGGATAATATTGCTACAATAAAATAGAACTTTTCATATAAATTAGAATATTTTTTAAATGATTGAATTTGAAAAAAAAAACTAAGTAATCACAAGTACGAATAGTTTTAATTTTTATAATATATAATGATTATTATATAAAAAAAAAAAATTTGATTTTGGATATTGTAGTAATGACATAACATGTTTTCTGTTTTTTTACTTCCAACAAAAGAAGCTTCTTGCAATAATTTAAAGGATGTGTATTACACACCTAATCAATGCTTTATCTATGTATTTGATCATTTTCAAGTAGCCAGAGAATGATGGAAAGTGCCATATAAACCTTTAGCCTCAAATGTGTCTGAATGATAGGATCATGCTTTATAACAAATATACATCAGTAAACAAAAAGGAGCAAACTAAATAATAATCCACCAGTAAAATGTCTAATAAATCAATTCATAAAATATAAATATTGAGCCGAAACAAATCTCGTAATGCAACAACGACTTGAAAGTAGCATTAGATCAGGCCAGATTTAGAAGATCTTTTGCTAAAATACATATTCTGGCAAATCAAAGTACATAAGGATGTGCAGTGCATTTACCTGAACGTTCCACAGCCAGAGCTCAGAGCAGTCGTCCGGACCGCAGGCGATCAGGTAAACGTCATCAGGACTCCAGGCGAGATGCGACACACCGTACGCGTGACCCTCCAGAGTCCGTAAGAGCTTCAACTGATGCGAGTCCTGTGTGTGAGAGTGGATATTTACACCACACCATCACACTTCAAACAGAGCTATTCATGACGTCAACTCGCACTGAAAAAGTTTGACTTCCGAGATGCTCAAATGTTTCGTTGCACGTCCACATGAAAGACGTCCTCACTCACCGGCTCCACCTGCCAGATGATCACGGTTGTGTCCTTCGAGCCGGTGGCGAGTTTAGTGCCGTCATTGGAGAACTTGCAGAACCAGACTTCATTGCAATGCTCTGTGAGGATCTGCTGTGTGTAACAGGGAAACTGTTTCCTGCAAACACAAACACGGAGATGTTGAAATCGTTGAGAGCGGAGGAGGGTGTGTGTGTGTGTATGTGTTGCGTAGCACACCTGGTGCAGACATGATCCAGCAGTAAGGACACCGAGTCCAGACTGGAGTCCAGTTTGGTGTTGTGATAAAGGCAGCGATCTCTCTGCATCTCCACAGCCTGTCTGAGCAGCGTCTGCAGCCGCCGAGGAGGCAACATTACAGAGGGGGGCAGGTACGCTAAATGACACACACATGAGTAGAATTAAGATAGATTATATGAAGTTAATAGAAAACAGAGAAAAATTGGGGGTTGTACTTGTTTACTAGGCTATGCGCTGAAGACAAAAATACCCTTAAATATGAGCGAAATCTGACAAAATTTCCATTTTGGGAAATTGAGTGTGAAAAGCCCTCAGAATGGTCAATGCCCTCCTCACACATACACTACCAGTCAAAAGTTTAAGATCGGTAAGATTTTTTATGTTTTAAAGAAGTCTCTTCTGCTCACCAAGGCTGCAATTTTTTTGATAAAAAATACACAAAAAACACAGTAATATTGTGAAACTTTGTTAATATATATTAAAATGTAATTTATTCCTCTGAAAAAAAGCTGAATTTTCGGCATCATTACTCCAGTCTTCAGTGTCACATGATCCTTCACAAATCACTCTAATATGATGATTTTATGCTCCAAAAACATGTATGATTATTATCCATGTTGAAAACAGTTTTTTACATTTTTATTTCAGGATTCTTTGATGAATAGAAAGTTCAAAGAACAGCTTTTATTTAATTAGAATCTTTTCTAACATTATAAATGTCTTTACTGTAACTTTTCATCAATGTAACTCATCCTTGATGAATAAAAGTATTGATTTCTTATTTATTTCCCCCAAAAATAAAATACAAATTCTTACTGACCCCAAACTTTTTAAAGGGTAGTGTTTAATGTAACAAAAGCTTTCCATTTCAGATAAAAGCTGTTCTTTTGAACTTTCTATTCATCAAAGAATCCTGAAATCCTGTTTTCAACATGGATAATAATCATACATGTTTTTGGAGCATAAAATCATCATATTAGAGTGATTTGTGAAGGATCATGTGACACTGAAGACTGGAGTAATGATGCTGAAAATTCAGCTTTTTTTCAGAGGAATAAATTACATTTTAATATATATTAACATAAAAAAGTAATTTTAAATTGTCATAATATTTCACAATATTACTGTGTTTTTTGTGTATTTTTTATCAAAAAATTGCAGTCTTGGTGAGCAGAAGAGACTTCTTTTAAAAACATAAAAAATCTTACCTATCTTAAACTTTTGACCGGTAGTGTTTATCTTTTGCGTGTTTGTAAACTCACCCTGGAGCTTGTCCAGTAATCTACAACGTGATCCAGCGCCTTTTCCCTCCCATTCTGCCTTTACCTTCAGATCCTCAGCATGGCTGCACATCAGATACCTTAAAAACACACAGCAAATCAAAGCGAGTCATCAACACCGATCACACTGATTTTCATAGTACAAGATCTCAATAGTAACACATTTTAGCAATTAGGGCAAAAGGAATTTCCCTTTGCAGTGCTTGTGAGTGGCAAATTATCACGATGTGCGATTCTATCGCAATTTTTAAAATGATTTTTTTTTGCTATACAAGTAAGTGTTACAATGCGGTCAACAGGCACAAAGATGGAGATTCAAAAACAAAACAGGCTTTAATAATAACCTAAACACTAAATGAACAAGCAGGAGAATAATGCAAACAAAACGAGAACTGAAAAAGAACTGAAACACAGGGCTTTTTAAATAGGGGTAGAGGTAAACTAGACGTATGTGAAACTAATATGCAACTATACAAACAAATAAGGACATAATCAGTAAACAACGAAACCCGAAACTAAACAGAGCGGGAAACAGGAACTAAATGAACAGAACATAAACCTGACAATAAGCTTGTTGTGGTATAGTTTGTAAAGTGTACAGTTGGGTACAATCCTCAAATTTTACTAGATGAGAGGCTAAGAATTATGATATTTCCCAATAGAATCCAGCATCAGCACTGTGCTGGTAAATCCATTGACCAGTGATGACGACATTGATGGGAAATACCCTTAAACGTTGACAGGATGCTACGGAAAATATTTTCCTTTCCTCTTCAGACATGGGAAAAAAAATTTTTCATGAATATATGACTTGCCCAGCAGAAGGATAGACAGGTAATTGCACATGCTCATTTAACCTCTCCCTCTCTCTGTTTAGACTTGTTTTGCGGAAAACAACAGAGCCTCTGT
The DNA here is from genome assembly GCA_030378365.1 of Hybognathus amarus. NCBI lineage: Eukaryota > Metazoa > Chordata > Actinopteri > Cypriniformes > Leuciscidae > Hybognathus > Hybognathus amarus. Next base: position 359,228 of record JAQIUQ010000872.1, on the reverse strand, counting down.
ACAAATCACAATTGTACACAGAGTCTTAAGTACAAAAGAGCCAGAGCCATCAAATTAACTTATTTAACATTCAATACACATGCATGAAGAGTAAAAGGACGCAATGGCGTTATGAAAAAAAACAAAAACCGTGACCATCGCGGTTGTGGCGGTTACTTGCGTTCCTCTGCGGTTGGCTTGTAAGTATCGTGATATTACAATATTGTGGTTATCGCGACAGCCATATTAACAAATATACCTTTTAAGACAGATAAATTGTTTATTACTATTAACAATGGCAAGTATGTTAATGTGTCATGTTTAGTACCCGCTGAGCATGTGGATTCGATCAGTGTTGTATTTGAGTGGAGTCAACTCTCCTCTCAACACTTGCAGAGCTTCCAGAACTTTTCCATCCTCCAAATACTCCAGATACTTCTGCTGTAATAGCAGAAACTTCATCCGCTTGAAAGAAGGAGAGAAAGACTCACTTCAGTGACCCAATCATTTATCATCCACATGGCAGAACAGTCCACTTTACATTCAAACAACAGTCAGAACTAATACGGAGACACAACAGAAGACATGGTTACAACTAAAATGGCACAAATAAATCTGAGCCCCCTTTGAAGGACACAGACAATGTGAATACAAAGACAACTAGGTTCTTGTTCAGTTGTTTCAGTTCTAAAGGTTAAAGTTTGGTTCTTTGAAGACGAAACACCCTGAGATTGGGTCAGGTCAACAATCTCAAATCTGTGCAGCAAGGAACCAGAAATGACCAGGGACTGGTTGCATCAGTTACAACTTAGCTTAGTAACTCTAAACTAATATATATTTACAGAACAGGATGTGCATCAATAAGCTCATGTTTTACCTGAGAAACAAGAATTCTTCAAACATAGAAGATGAAGTTGATATTTACACTCATACACATGTTAAGAGAAAGAACATCTTATGAATAATTGTTAGCGGCTCTTCAAAACCAACCGTAAGTAAACACTGAGTGTCCAAAAAAAAATCAATCATAATAAATAAATCTAATTTCTTATGCTTGTTTGTAACAGTATTTATTGGTATACTGATATTCTGAAGGCTATTTACACAAAATACTTGAGTTATTTCATGATTATTCATTGCATTTCAGTTGAAATGTATTTTTACCATAAGATACTTAAGCAAAAAAAAAGTCAGTAGCACCTCATTGCAGAACACAAGATCCAGGGGGCGGAGTTGGATCCAGATCTAAGGGGTGGAGATAGGTAGGATTAGGGGTGGGGTTAGGGATCAGGGGCGGAGATGTGTAGGATTAGGAGTGGGGTTAGGGATTAGGGGGCAGATATGTGTAGGTTTAGGGGTGGGGTTAGGGATCAGGGGCGGAGATGGGTAGGTTTAGGGGTGGGGTTAGGGGCGGAGATGAGTATGTTTAGGGGTGGGGTTAGGGGTCAGGGGCGGAGATGGGTAGGTTTAGGGGTAGGGGCGGGGATGTGTAGGTTTAGGGCTGGGGTTAGGGGCGGAGATAGGTAGGTTTAGGGGTGGGGTTAGGGATCAGGGGGTGGAGATGGGTAGGTTTAGGGAGCAGGGGGTGGAGATGGGTAGATTTAGGGGTGGGGTTAGGGATCAGGGGTGGATATGGGTAGGTTTAGGGAGCAGGGGGTGGAGATGGGTAGGTTTAGGTACGCAAGGTGGGAGGAGTTGGATCTGGATCCAATTCTTCCCTCTGGATTTTGTGTTCTACAGTGAGGACCATCTCAAAAAAGTTCAAATAAACTTTAACAGGATATACTAAAATTCACTGTTTCAACAACTTCTGCTCACAAATGTAAAGGCTGCTACTGGATCATTGAATGTAAGCATCATATTATGCAACTATGCATTACTTCAGAAAGAGCTTCCAACCTACGTTTTGCCTCAAGAAGACATGGTGCAACCAAACTTAAGAGTTACAAACTAGCCAGTACTTACTAAGCCTTTAATGTGGGCTTGATGTTCCAATTTAAGAAAGAACTTATGACAGAATGATTTCTACAACACTTGTTCCAGATGAAGCTTCAGAAGCTTTCAGCATTAAGAGTGCATGTGGTCGGCCGGGTCTGGTGGTCTTACCACAATAGCGTTGGGTGAATGCATCAATGCTTTTAGCTCGTTGAGGTCGTTTTCAGCCTGTGTCACAGAAAGAAACAGAAGCATCAGTTCAGCATTGTGTGGAAAAATACCATCAACCATAGTACAGTAACAAGCACAGCACATAGATTTTAGTTTAAAACCTTCAAGCTTAGTTACAAAAGTAGTCAAGTGACCTTAAAACTCAAAATGGTTTGTATGAAATATAATAATTCCAAAAAGTATCTGGACACTTCATTCATACTTCAATTATTTGAATGTCTTTGCATTAAATAAACAAATGTGAAAAGTGTAGTGAATTTTAAAGAAAGATTAAAAATCATACTCAAAACTGATCAAAATGTGCAAATGATTTTTAAAAGAGCAGCATTTTCTGCACAACTTCCATTTATAAGATGAAATGGTTTTAAAGTTGCCTGTATAAAGAGAAAGTAAAGAATTAGATGGAAAAACAGGATTCAGTTTTTCCACTGTTAGTTCAGAACAAACAAAAGAAATCCCCAAATCCACAGAAGTGACTGAAACAGTTCCTCAAGCCAGGAGCACAACTTCTACAGTTTGTTTTTTCATTTCAACCACAAACTCTCAAAATGTCAGCATGATTATTGTTTTTGCCTGACATCCTAGAAAATCTTGGTTTCAATGGTCCAAACCCACATCCAAACTTTCCTAAAATCAGGTAAGAGATGGTCAAATAAATCTAGTCCTTCCTGTACAAAATACATCACATCTGGATTGTTTTTATTTTTAAACGACACTGCAGCATATGTGAATCCACTTTTCAAACGACCCAAGACTTTTCTTTCCGTTTTGGTCAAGAAGTGTAAAAGGAAAAGGAAAGACCTGCAATTATGACCTGAAAAAAAATTCATACTTGTGGTTTGAATTCACCATGGAGCCAAAACCAAAAGTGCATGCAAAATCACATAAATCAGAAAGAATCTAGGTCTCTTTTAATAAGTACCTTTCACATCTCCCTCATATACATATTTACATGACCTTTGACCAGCAGTTCACCCATCAGTCAGCATGTCAGACCTTTTAATAAAGCCCTCACAACTCATTCTGTCAATAAAATGAATTTTCCAAGTGTAACTAGATATTTAATTAGGAAAAAGTCATTTTATCCACTGGGAACTGACTGGATTGGTTGTTTTTTGTTTTTAATTTAGCACCACAGCTACCATGGATATATTAATGATGAGAGACAGTGAAAAAAAATAGAAAAAGTATAACAAATCAACCATATATAATAAAAAAGTTCAATTAAAATGTCAAGTTTATCTTTGATTCTCAAAATGCTTTGGTGGAAAAGCGGTATTTGAGGAGTTAACAAAAAGCAATTCGCACAAGCATATCTCAAAATATATGCTATATACACTACCAGTCAAAAGTTTAAGATTGGTAAGATTTTTTATGTTTTTAAAAGAAGTCTCTTCTGCTCACCAAGGCTGCAATTTTTTGATAAAAAATATACAAAAAAACACAGTAATATTGTGAAATATTATGACAATTTAAAATGACTTTTTTTATGTTAATATATATTAAAATGTAATTTATTCCTCTGAAAAAAAGCTGAATTTTCAGCATCATTACTCCAGTCTTCAGTGTCACATGATCCTTCACAAATCACTCTAATATGATGATTTTATGCTCCAAAAACATGTATGATTATTATTCATGTTGAAAACATTTTTTTACATTTTTATTTCAGGATTCTTTGATGAATAGAAAGTTCAAAAGAACAGCTTTTATCTGAAATGGAAAGCTTTTGTTACATTAAACACTACCCTTTAAAAAGTTTGGGGTCAGTAAGAATTTGTATTTTATTTTTGGGGGAAATAAATAAGAAATCAATACTTCTATTCATCAAGGATGAGTTACATTGATCAAAAGTTACAGTAAAGACATTTATAATGTTAGAAAAGATTCGAATTAAATAAATGCTGTTCTTTGAACTTTCTATTCATCAAAGAATCCTGAAATAAAAATGTAAAAAACTGTTTTCAACATGGATAATAATCATACATGTTTTTGGAGCATAAAATCATCATATTAGAGTGATTTGTGAAGGATCATGTGACACTGAAGACTGGAGTAATGATGCTGAAAATTCAGCTTTTTTTCAGAGGAATAAATTACATTTTAATATATATTAACATAAGTCATTTTAAATTGTCATAATATTTCACAATATTACTGTGTTTTTGTGTATTTTTTATAAAACAAATTGCAGCCTTGGTGAGCAGAAGAGACTTCTTTTAAAAACTTTCTTTTAAACTTTTGACTGGTAGTGTATAACCTGCATGTATTCATATCAGTTTGATACCATAAATGTGGCTTTGTTGTGCCATTGTTTTGTCTCAAGGCACATTTATAAAAGCTCCTTAAAAGTCCTAATTGAACTTAGGTCTAAACCTGGTTTAAACTAAACCACATCTATGAAACCAGGCCTAAATATGTCACGTGGAATAAACTCACCTTGTCCCATTCCCCTTCCATGACGTGGTTCCGAAACTTTGTGGCTGACGGATGCTCCAATCTACAGCCCGATTCCTGCATCAACAAATCCACCGTCTGACTAAAATAGAGACAGATAAAACATAATTAATCATTTATAACATCTTTAACAAATACCATAACTAAAGCTTCACCGTTTCAATTTGCCATTTTTTTAGAAAAACAAAAGCTAGTTCTTCAAGTACTGTTGCCATCCGAGGTTAAAAGGACAACTATTAAACTTAATGAAGGGTGGCACTAAATGAATGTGTCTCTAACACTGATTACCATTTATTAATGGGTTCATAAAAGCAGTAAGACAGAGAGGCCCTGCTATGTAATAAAAATGATAATTTCTGAAGTTGTTCTGGGTGATTTTGAGTGCGATTACCTGCAGCACTTGGCCACATCACAGTTATAATCATAACTCAGCACTTGTGTCATATTGCTTTAATATAGTCATCGTCAGTTATGACTAAAAACACTCCTTTTTATTGACATATATTTTTAGGTAAAGACCAACAGACAGGGTGATACATGTTGATGCAGTAAATAGGACGTTACAGGTGAAGGTTTCTAGAACAGTGTGAAAGTGTTTTGAATGCAGGGTCCCACAGAATTACGTCATGCTATGATTACAAAAGAGAGAGAGAGTGTGTGTGAGGGGGGATGGGAAGGATGTTTGCAGTTTTCTTGATGTTTTCGGCTCATCTTGTTGTCTAGTTCTTGTATGTGTGTTCAAGCACAGTGGTCTGGATTGTGATTGTTCAGAATTCATGTTTGAGGATTGAATCTGAATGGCAGCCGATGGATTTAGCAAATCTTCACTAAAATTAGATTCAAGCTTCTTTCTAATGTAAACCAGCTGCTACAGACACATTCCACAGCCGCCATTAAAACGCAAAAACACACAGAGGATGTCATCCTAATTCGATATTACGTAAACACTCATATATAATGTAGTAACACAAATATGCTGCTTTTAATGAATTCATCTTAACATTTGACACCACTAAAGCTAAAATACGCTTTCGGGCCCCGAGAAAAACATGACACACACACACAGCTGTCATCTGTGATCGCACCTCTCTTTGTTTGTATCTATCTGACATTCTAGTTGAATTATAAATATATGTATATTATTTTGTCAGGGTATAAAGGTTTGGATTGTCATTAAACACGACATTAAAAGATCGACGTCGCTCGCTTCGTTGATAAAATAACGGCTGCGCTCTGGTTGTGTCGCGCGCTCGACCTGTCAAACCGGGTTTGACCAGAACTGACTCGGTCCGGTTGTGCTCTCGCAACACTTACTTCAGCCCTGAACCCGTGCAGATGCTGTCCGATGAGGCGGATCACATCCTCCTCCGACTGAGAAAGACGCTTTTTCTTCTTCAAGGAACCCGAACTCGTCCCGGAGGCCCCCGAAGCCGAGCCCGCGTTGCTCTGGAGGCCGTTGGCATCTCCGTTCTGTGTGCTGGCTGGGTGGTTTTGCTCCTGTCCGGTCCCGTTCGACTGCATGTTGGTGCCGGTTCGGCTGAGGTGGGTCGCTAATGGCAGGCCCGCTGAAGCCCCGGGCTCTCCTACTCCCTCCGCCGCCGAGGCTCGGTGCTTCTTCCGCGGGGGCGGCGACGCTCCGCCGGTGTCCGAGTCGGAGGAGGAGGAAGCGGAGGCCAGAGTTTCCTCACCGAGAGCGGCCGTGGTTAGAAGCCGGTGAAGCCCGGGGGAGGGAAAGAGGCGTCGGGCTCCCGCGGTCCAGTGCGCGTTTCGTATAAGGGTCGTTCGTGTTGTTGTTGTTTCTCTCCAAACAGCTGCAGATCTAATGGCGTCCAGACGCTCTGACGTCACCGGACATTCCCCTGCTGCCTCACTTCCGGACGGCGATCCAACCAAAAGGGGGCGCGCAGAGATTATTAATTCATCAATAATTATTTATGATACTTTATAGAGTTTACAGAGAACAGATGTTCAGAGAAACGGGCCTGTTAAAAATCAATAAACTTGTTTTTGTTTGATAAATCCTCCGTATTTACCACAGATAAACAACATCCAGAGCCGTTAAACGGCTCTGACAACATCCATTCATCCATTCAATCACAATCAACCATCCATCCAACAATCCATTTTAATCTGTGCTGTCTTCATAAGAGCAGAATCTTCTCAATTTTTCAAATTACTCAAGGTTTACAACCTTCAAATGTAAAATATTACTTTTCTAGTTACAATTATTTGCCAATACTAAGGTTATTGGATGATTCAAATTCAACAAGAAGGTACTAAAGTTTGGTTCTGTTTAATGTACCTTGTAACGAGTCATTAAATCATCCTTCCAATTTGGTCAAACAATAAAACACTGAGAATGGCATAAAAAGCTGCTAAATCCACACGAAAAAATTAAAATCCAAACACATTCTGAGAGCCGTAACAATCTGATCTATAACCAAGGTTTTCACAGAGTATACATGAGACAAAACGAATGTCATTAGTGAAATGTGCATTTATAAAAAGCCATTAATATATAAGAGTTTGCTGGGACTGAGCTAGACCTGAAGATATTTGACTATTAAAAATGCCATTTGCTTCGGTAAAAAAACATTCTGACTACACGTCAATAGTAATATGGTGTTAGTGTGATGTATAAGCTATATGTAAAATAAAAACAGAAACTCTGCCTTCTGTTAATGCTCATAATGTACATTTCCCATGTTCTGTTCAAAAGATGCGTGTCATCTGATCTGTGCATGTTCATGTGAGTCCCTTTAATCAGACAATTTGTGAGAAGTGCTGTTTAACTCCTGGTTGTGTGTTTTTGTGTCCACAAATTAATATTACATAATTTCCATCATGGTCTATTTTATGATTCATACTTCTTTAATGTGCTTAATATAGCCAACAATTCAATGTTCATTTCAATTCAAAAGTTTACTGTAATCGATGAGCCTATCCTTATCATATGGACGCATGCATTCTTTATCAGCATTTTTTTTTTTACAAAGGGAATGTGTATAAAGAAACAGATGGTGTACTTGTAATCTGTTGCAATGGTGGAAAGTGTGTTTTTATAATATAACAAGTTATGTAAAATTCTCAGTTAATACAACCTTTGGCTGTGGATTCTTCTGAATTATTATTATTGTTTTATGTATCTGTTTCAGAATGATGGGAAGTGCTCTATTCGGGGACACAGGTTTGTGTCTCCACTCTGTCCTCAACAAATTACTGTCCCCTTTCCTTTTTATATCAATAAAAAGTGGAAAAGTCACAACATGATAATATATACAATAAAGTGTCAATGTCCTAGTCCTCTTCATTCTTCTCATGATTTGTCTAGTATTTGATGTGGGAGAGAGACTTCGGTTGTCTTTGCGATGGGTTTGTCTTTGCCCTTCATGAAGAAAGTAAGCAGTTCTCCTTTTCCTTTCACGAAGATGGGTCCTCTTTTGACGAAACGGAAACCATACTCCTTCAGGATGTTATAGCAGTCCTCCACCACCTGGGGAGCACCAACACCATAAAAACACACACATCTGTGTTAGAGCCATACTGTGAATATTATGTTCCTATGTTAGGCTCAGTTTTGCATCCAAAGTATGTTAAGAGAGACATGTTTTAATAGAATCTTCAAATTACATTTCTGTTGGAAAAATTGCATTAGAGTTGGGAAGTTTTATTCATATAATTTCAGACCGTTTTAAAATTGATTCAATGATTTATGTCAAATCTTCACTCAAAAATGTACAAAGGTCTCCAAGCAAGCAGCAATAAAATAAACTTAAATATTATATACTGTAAAATTCTCTCTTTATATATGTTTTATATATATATACACACACACACACATATACATATATATATATATATATATATATATATATATATATGGGTGTCAATAGTATTAATTCCAAAATAAAAGTTTAAAAAAAATTATTATTTATATATAAAATATTTATATATAATAAATAAATTAATATATTATGTACGTTATATATATGAAAATATTTCTTAAATATATACAAGCATGTGTGTGTATTTATATATTATTATATATATTTATATAATTATACACAGTGCACCCACATATATTATGTAAACGCAAACTCTGTATGCGATTAATACGCGGATTAACGTTTGACAGCCCTAATATATATATATATATATATATATATATATATATATATATATATATATATATATGGTGCTGCATATAAATAATGATGATTTAATATTGAATTTAATTAAAAAATCAACCTTCCTTGTGTTTTCATGAAAAACATGCCAATATTTTACTGTATGTTATGTAAAAATGTTTGTATTTTAATATAATATACAGATATATTGGCAATTTAGTTTTAAATCACTTTTTAATTATAAATATATTTACTTTGAATAATTTATTTACTTCCAAATAAATAAACAAATAAAACATGTATCACCTGTATGTTACCCATAACTCCAGTAGACTCCATACGACTGGCCACGTTCACAGTGTTTCCCCAGATATTCGAAATGAGGTTTGCGTGCACCAATCACTCCGGCTAACACACTCCCCTTATTCAGACCTGACAGTAAAACACACACATGTTGGATTTTCATGATTTATGAGATTTTTTTTTACAGTACAAACTGTATATTCTCTCCCCTTACACCAACCCAATCCCAAACCTACCCAACACAGAAGACTTTCTGCATTTTTACATTTAAAAAATCAAAACACATGACTTAGTCTGATTTAAAAGTGGTTTTCCTCAAGAAGGCCAAAAATATTCCCACAAGGACAAGGATTTTGGAAATTACCATCTTGTGGGGATATTTTGTCCCAATAACATAGGGTTTACCAGGACCACAGACACATGTACACACACTCCTGATGGATTTTCATGTTATGGGGACTTTCCATAGCCATTATGATTTTTACACTGTACAAACTGTATATTCTGTCCCCTGTACACTAACCCCACCCATCACAGATAACTTTCTGCATTTTACTTTTTCTCATTTCTTACAATGATTTATAAGCTGTTTTCCTCATGGGGGCCAACAGAAATGTATATATAAAAGTACATAGGTCTCTATTTCTGTTTGCTCACCTATGCGAAGCATGAAGTTATTGAATGACTGTTTGTTTAGGTTTCCAAGTATGACTTTCATAGCCAGCGCGAAGTCTGCCAAATCAGCGAAGTGTTGCCAGCGCTCCAGGAGGCACTGATCCTCTATCTGTATCACACACACATCATCATCATCAGTATCAGTATCACAGACTCCTTTGTTGTAAGCATTATGCGCTGTGGAGTGTGTTGTGTAGCGCACCTTGCGGTCGGCGTATCCATTAGTGTTGCTCTCTGGCGTCACACCTGAAGCTGCCATGTATGTGCTGCCGATGGTCTTGATCTTCGTAATGTGGCGAAACTTCTATGCGATCCAGAAGCTACTCAGTGTCAGAAAAACACATCACATGATATTAAAGACAATTTCTGCTGAACAGACTATGAGATTTATAAAGAAATAAAGAGCAAGAGACTCTCACACTGTCAAAGTCAGAGATGATCTCATTAAGGATTCGGAGGCATTCGATCCCTCCGTTGTTTATACCCTCCTCAGTGTAGAAGTCAGAGAAGTTGGGAATAGAGGCGAAAATCACGCCAATCTCATCATATGACTGACTGTAAAGTTCCTGCAATAGACATCAATATGCACATTTATTATGGACTAAATGCATTAATCTGTATTTAGAAATATACTCCCATACCTCATCTCGCTTCTTGGAGCCCAGGAAGTGTTTGGCCACGTGATCAGGAAGCATGTTAGTGACCAGCGCCTCGTTGTTCGTTCTCATTTCGTACACCTTCTCCTTCTGATCGTGCACCTCGACCTTCCACAGAAACAGCTTACGGGACTGACGTTCCCACCTGAGAGAGAGAGAACATTTACATGCTAATAGTTATAAAATAAACAGTGAGGAATGTATATTTTTAAGCTGTTGTCGGACATACGTGACGCGCGAAGTAGTAGAAACACATCATCATGATGATAATCATCACGGTCAGCAGAAATCTGGTGGGAACCACTGAATACCTAAAGAACAACAGAAAATCATGCAAAAATCTTTTGTGAATAGCATTTCAAATGCAAAAGCTTGCATTTAATCAAAAAACAATAGAAATACACTATAAAAAGAACTGTGCCATATTTCAGTAAGTTCCCAGTCTTTGTGCCAAATTCACAAAACTCTGTTTAAAAGACATGTATTGTAATTGATCATAGCAGCAGTAACTCCGTAAATAGTGGTCGAATGATGGAGAAGAGATCTAACTGATCTAACTGATCATGTGACACTGGAGACTAGAGTAATGATGCTGCAAATTCAGCTTTAATCACAGGAATAAATAACATATTTTTTCAAATAGAAAACACATTTTAAAACGTAACAATATTACTGTTTTTACTGCTTTTTTAATTCTTTTCTTGCCAGCAACCTCCAGCATTTTTGATCATTTAAAAAATAGAACAGAGCTTCTTATAAACAACAAAAAAAACTGTTTTATTCACACTTTTACTCTGTTTTGAGATTCAGAAGATGTGTAACGCCTGGTTCAGATTACACGATTTTTTTTGTCTGTTATGATAGTCACTGTGTCAGATTACAGCGATTTTGACTCCTAAAATCTTGTCGTGTCGTGGACAAGACACATGTCAGACTACACGTTGCTTCCTTGACCAGTCATCGCATGTCGTCTTTAACGGCGCGCATGATGTCATCGAGAAGGCGAAACTAGTACGTGAGTGACTTCTGAAAACGAACGTAAACAAACAATGGATGAAGCGTTGAGTGTTGTATTGGTTGTCCTGTGTTCGGAAAAAAAGTAAAAAAGAAAACCCGACAATGGACACGTTCCTTGGATTGCTTGAAGAGGACATACGGGCTGTCAATCCTGCAAAGATTACTTGAGGTAAAATATTGTTTTCTTATATATTTTTACTTTTAGTTTTAACGTTAGCCCTATTCGTCTCTTTCGTTTCGTCATTTCTGAAAGTTGTGTGCGGAAAAGCTTCTGTGCTCGTATTGGTCAACCTCAAACATGTGACGGAACCATTGTGGACGACCGTTAAAAAAATAAACATGCTAGTCTTTGTGTTATGATGTCGTGAAGCATCGCAGAAGCAACGTAGGTTGTCGCCCAACTATGACAAACTAAACGAAATAATACGATCGAATCTTGCGTCCCGACGGCTGTTGTACGTTTACGAATCCCACGACACCCTACGTGAACGAATCGTGCCATTATGTGCTAAAATCGTGTAATCTGGACCAGGCATAATAGCGCTCCCTACAGTCTAACAGTGAAAACACGGAAAAGCTAGAAAAGTACGTCAATGGCGGAAAAAAGTTCATTCAAAAAGTAGTTTAACTCTAAATTATATTTTGTGTAAATACAGCACGCTTCAAGAATTCAAGTATTTCTGGACTCAAACTTGAGCTGGACTCACCTGTAGTCCAGGTAGCGAATGAAATCGTAGATTTCGTAAATGTACATCCAGCTGTGGATGTTTACAGCACCTGTCACTATGGTAACCAGACACATGAGCGCCAGCTTGACGACATGGCTGAGCTGTACGAGCATGACGGTTGCCACCAGCGACAGCACTGATATGTATCCGTAGTGTTTGGGGTTCTCGGCACATCCGCCGTCACCCAGAGACTCGAGCGTCACGCCGGAGGTGGAGTTCAGGAGCAACAGAGGGGGCTGAACACAGCTCAGCTAAGGAAAAATGACAAGAATCTGACATTGAATGTTTAAAGGCCTAAATTTCATAACTGAATTGAAAAATGCAACAGAACTGCACTTGAAGTCAGCTTGGAAATGTGGGTGCATGACATCCTATAAACATGCCAATCACAGTGAATGATAATAATAATTGGAAAAAAGGTGAAATGTGTTTTATCTCACCATATCAGCCACTTCAGCCATGATCAGAACAAATATGGCGGCCATGGCCCATGTGTTACGAGCCCACCGTGTGCGGTCGATCCACAGCGAGAAGGACACCAGCCTCCGGGAGAAGATCTGATACACACATCACAGTAAAACTCGAATATGAACTATCCTTTAAATGTTGTTCCTTATGTCCTAATTAGTGATTTTTAAGGAGGGATTTATTCCGCCATGTTGCACATTGCATAGGTAATATGAGTGAACCATCTGGGTATATCTAAAGTCTTTGGTTGAACTCACTCGAGGAAAGATGGCCGCAAGTGAACACAGAGTCAGAATCAGAAGTAACAGCTCACCAACAGCCAGAGTCACGTAATTCACAATCAACCTGTCAGAAATCAAGCAGACATGTCACATTATTTACACAGCAGAAGCATTATTAAAATGGTACATGAGTACATTGACACTGATATAATTTATCATGTTGTATTAGGACCCACACAGGTCACAGGATGAGCGCCCCCTGTTGGCCTCACTAACACCTCTTCCAGCAGCAACCTGGTTTTCTCCAGGAGGTCTCCCATCCAGATACTAACAAGACTCAGCCTGAGCCTAATTATTCATGAGCTTCACTCACTGTGGATCTATGAGCATTTCCATGGCTGAGGTGAAGATCAGAACCACACAACAGCAGCTGAACGCAACACCCGTCTGTCTCTCCTTCTCTGCCGAGTAACGAAATTCCAGATCAGGGTCTTTAAACCTCAAAGACAGAACAGACGTCTTCCTCTCCTCCAGACTGAGGAGAGATGGTAATGTGAGACAGAGGCATAAAAGCAAAACCACTGGGTTCAAATAAGAATAAACGGTCTTTACGTCTCCTCGCTCTCTCTCTCCAGCAGAGCTTTATTCAGCAGATGATTCAGATGCTCATCTTCCAGTCCTTCATCTGTCATACTGGCCAACTGTAGCCGCTGGGAAACCACACGCACAGGTCAAATGTTAGGACAGACAGACAGACAGACAAGACAGATAGATAGATAGACATATAGACAAACAGATAGATAGAGACATACAGAAATATAGTCAGACAGACATATAGATAGACAGATAGAAAGACAGACATACTTATCATCAGAGACAGACGGACGGACGGACGGACAGACAGACAGACGGACGAACAGACAGACATATAGATATACAAACAGATAGACATACAGATAGACAGGCAGATAGATAGACAGACTTCTAGATAGACTTATAAACAGACGGACGGACGGACGCAACGGACAGACGAAGATAGATAGATAGATAGATAGATAGATAGATAGATAGATAGATAGATAGATAGATAGATAGATAGATAGATAGATAGATAGATAGATAGATAGATAGATAGATAGATAGATAGATAGATAGATAGATAGATAGATAGAGGCAGGCAGGCAGGCAGGCAGACAGACAGACAGATATACAGATAGACAGACAGGCAGGCAGATGGATAGATAGACAGGCATACAGACAGACAGACAGACAGATAGACAGATAGACTTATAGACAGACAGACAGACAGACAGACAGACAGGCAGACAGACAGACAGATAGATAGACTTATAAACAGACAGACAGACAGACAGACAGACAGGCAGATAGACAGACAGATAGACAGACAGATAGATAGACAGACTTATAAACAGACAGACAGACAGGCAGACGGATAGACAGACAGACAGATGATAGATAGACAGATGATAGATAGATAGATATAGATAGATAGATAGATAGATAGATAGATAGATAGATATATAGATAGATAGATATAGATATAGATATAGATAGATAGATAGATAGATAGATAGATAGATAGATAGATAGATAGATAGATAGATAGATAGATAGATATAGATAGATAGATAGATAGATATAATAGATATGATATATAGATAGATAGATAGACAGATAGACAGACAGATAGATAGACAGACTTATAACAACAGACAGACAGACAGGCAGACGGATAGACAGACAGACAGATGATAGATAGACAGATGATAGATAGATAGATAGATAGATAGATAGATATAGATAGATAGATAGATAGATAGATAGATAGATAGATAGATAGATAGATAGATAGATCTCACCTGTGTTTCTGACTCCTCAGGTATGTTCTTTACTGATGTGCTGCTGCCGCTGGTTTCTGTGGTGTTTATCATCTGAGGAAAATTTCAGATGAGAACGACAGATCAGAGAATATGAGTGAAGCCTATAATATGAGTAAAGCCTATAATACTTACTGTGCCGTTGCTTACTCCGTTTGTTTTGTGTGTTTCTTTGGAAAAGCACACCAGGTACGTGTCAATGCCCTTCTCCATAAGATACTCGCAGCGGTCTCCTCCATTGCCCTCCTCCAGCTCAAACTCACCGTGCAAACAGTCCTTTGTGCTCTGAGAGATGTGCACACGCCTGCAAACGCAGCAGAAACAGAGTCATCCACACTGTAATTCAACAAGAAAATAATTGTTTAAATTGAGTTTTAACAGATTTGAGTTGATCTCACCCAGGGATTCCTCCTGACTCCATCTTGTTTGCCACCGTAACATCAGTGGACCAAACGTCAAACTGCCAGCGCTTCTGTCCCAGGACTCCCCCAGTACGGTCCCCGTGTGCACACCAACACGCATGTCCACTTCGGTCTTGAGTTTTTTCACGCACGTAGCTGAACACAGGTGAGAAGCATATGAGCCATTTGGACAGTCTGTTTATAGCCAATTCATTAATTTTATTCAATTCTAAAATCTATAATAACTTGCTTTTAATTAAGAAAACAATATTTGTATTAAAATATTTCATATTTGCATATATACATTGAATATATAATATAAAATATAAATATGTAAAAATTACAAAATTTATATATACAGTATATATATATATGTACATATAAAACTTTTTTATTGGTTTATTTTTATATGATTCTTTGTATGAGTTTTAAACATGTTAACTAGATTTATATATACATTTTAATATTTTATATAATAATGTTTATAGTTTATATATGATATATTTATTTAAAGACATTTTAAAAAATCTAAAAATGTTTTTGTATAATTTTAAAGATTAATAAAAAAGCCTTTGAAATTATACAAAAATACGATTTATTTATATATATATATATATATATATATATATATATATATATATATATATATATATATATATGTGTGTGTGTGTGTGTGTGTATGTAATTTACCAAAAAAATAAACTATATACATATATATATATATATATATATATATATTATTAGTAGTAAATAAAAATTCTAATAAAAATCCTATAAAAATTTTATCAAATGTTTTCAAAGGTACAATTATTATTATTATTATTATTACATATTTGAATAAAATTAGGTCAGCACACAATTACTATGTCAGCACAACATTAATGAAAAAAATACTGTATATACTATATATATAATGTACAGCACTAAACTAATGAAGTGCCCTCTTTTATTTATATTTGATCAAATTCATTATAGCGTTTTCAGATGATAAAGCTTCTCCCAGTTTATTTTATAATAAATCCCTTCCCACTCGGGGAAGTAAGTAAAGCTCGAACCCAGTGATTGGATACTACAGTAAAGCTCCACCCAGTGGGCGTGTACTCACGACAGATAGCATCCACCATAGACAGGCCCATCATAATGGAGCAGACCGCGTGATCTTCCCGGTAATCTGGCAAACCGCAGATACAGTAATAACAGTCTCCCAGAATCTTGATCCTCAGCTGGTAGTGTTGCTGTTAAAACATACAGTCAGATAAGAAATAAAAGTGCCATAAGAGCAAATAAACTGTGTGTGGAAGTGTCAGTGTTTCTTGTATCCTTAATAATGGTAATTATATGCACATTTATACCATGCAAATTGCCCATAACATGCTTGTGTACTCTTTATGGCTTTTTTTGTATTTTCTTTACAAGATAAACATTTCTGATGTGTGTGTTGGCTGTTTTTACTCACTGCTGCTAGTTTGTCAAAGCGAGCAAACAGTTCGTTGAGTAGTTTGACAAGTTCTTTCGGAGTCACGGCAGACGACAGCTGTGTAAAACCTACAATATCTGCAAAAAGGATACTGGAAGAGAGAGATCATCACATTAGTGTAAAGTCAGTCTTGTTTAAGTCAGTCGATTTCAAGTATTTCTGAAGGAAAAAAAATGTAGGTTTATTTATTTATTTATTTATTCAATCATTAGGACCAATTTCTCAATAGTGTTTCATTCATAATTAACAATTCTTCAAATATGTTTTTGAGTGTATTGAATGAATCAACTGACTATATCTGGGTGAATATTTCTGGTGAACAGATTAAAAAGAATCACTGTGGTGAATCAAAAGCACTTGTGGTGATAAAAAGAAGACAGAATGAAAATCATGGATGGTTAGTGTTTTACCTGACATTTTCGTGGCGGTACATGTACATGGTGTTGAACTGCTGAGCATCTGATTTCTGATTGGCATCTTTTTTCATGCCCTGAAGCATCTCATCTGCGATGTGCTTCGGCAAGATGGACAACAACAATTCCTCCTAAACACACATATGAAGAGAGAATTTTTTAAATGTTTTTTTAGTCTCTTTTGTCCTAATTTAATCAGATTTCTGGATGCAGTGTGGATGTATTAGAATTAAAAATGTACGCTCTAGTTATATGAGAAACACAATGGGAGTGCCTCAGAGGATCTGTTTTAGGTCCTTTTTAGTCTTTATATACAATTATATGCCGATGACACTGTTTTGTACACACATGCAAAAAAAATGCTTAGCTAGCAGCAGAGAAATGAAGGTGTTGTTGAATGGCTTGAACAGTCTTGTTTTACCTTAATATTAGTATGACAAAGAGTATGTTCTTTAGTAAAAATAAGGGGCAGATTCAAACTGCAGATATTTTAAATAAAAATAAATCAATTGACATAGTAATTGCATTGGAGCCATTTTAGAATCAAATTGTAATTTTAAGAAAATGACAAAAACTATAAAATAGCAAAACTTCTACAGATTAGATCATTCCTCACTATGGATGTAGCCAAAATATTTATGAAGTCCTAAATCTAATGTTTGAAAAAACAATGATTTGCACTCTCTAGTTCACGAACAGAAAAGTGATGTGGGATTTTGGGAGTTCGATTGTAGCACATTAGTCTCTTGATGCGGTTGCCATAGAGAGCTAAACCCGTCAGCTGTGCTTTGATTGGCTGAATGCACTCAACTCCCAGAAGCCCCCACTGCTGCTATGGCATTCTGAGATTGATGGGGTATCTGGAGACCATGTGACCACACAAGCAAGCAAGTCGGACTGAAAGAGATGCTGATGAAAAAGCAGTTGAACCGGAGAACAGACAGTTTGGTGTTAGCGATGAACACTAAACAGCAAATAATGGAACATATTGTCAATGTGAATGGGGTAAGTTGTCCCAAGGGAACCTGCTATTAAATTACAAAATTTAACAATAAAACAATGAAGCACAATCCAATTCAATAGCAAAAACCTAAAAGGTAGCATACAAAAAAAAATTATGTTAAAGCACTTGAGATAGAAACCGTTGAAACCATTTCCCCTTAAAATTGAGCAAAGGTGGGACTATCACCAACAAAGGTGGAAAACATTATAAAACACTTTCTATGTTTGAAATTCGGTTTTATGAAGCGAACCAGAAATTACACTTCTCTAGATTTGGAAAAGAAAAAGATGGTAAACCTTTCGTTTTCTCCTTTTGGGAGGGTTTTTATAAAAATAAAAAAATAAAACATATAAAGAAAATCTGTAATTGCAAAGTTGATGTACTAAAAGGACTAAAACTGAAATACAAATATACAGACAGTTAAAAAACTAATGAAAATTGCAGATACACAAATGCTAAATTACCAAAACTTTACCTTAAAATGAAAACTAAGTTTTTTTAAGTATTAATAAAAACTGTAGCACTTCACAATTAGGTTTCATTAGATAACATTAGTTAACAAATAATGAACAACAGTTCTGCAGCATTTATTAATCTTAGTTAATGTTAATTTCTATATATACATAATTCAAATAAAATGTTGATTTTTACAGTTTTATTTTTATTAACTAACATTAACTTAATTATTAAGGTTAATAAATGTTGTAAAAATGTATTTCTCACAGTTAGTTTGTTTTAACATTGTTTTGACATTATAGTGAAATGTTACCATAAACGCTATGATAATTCCTCAATCTGCTAAAATAACAATGTTGTCAGAACACAAACCAGTTTATTATAATTTCCTTGTTTTCCAGTAAAATATATTTTTATTCACATCTAAAATGAAAATATAAGTTGATATGAATGTGTTTTAATTTATAAACTAGTCTACAAACTAACACAAATATCAATATAAACTTCTCTATGCAGCTCTTAAATAGAAAATAAATGTAAATGTTTGGATGAACTAACCTATTGCATTAACAAGTATATTATGTATTAATAGGACTGATCTTAAAACTTAGTATGTACTGTGTGACCAACATAAAATAATGTGTGATGGCAAATTTGGACTCTTGAGTCTTTAGTGTCTCTGCTGTCACAATAACAGCAGCCTGGGGAATTACTTCATTACTGCAGTAAGAGTGACAACAGAACACAACCTGCTCTGTGTGTGTGTGTGTGTGTGTGTGTCCTTGCCTCATTCGGCTCATATGTGCCAATAACAGGTAACACAAGGGCTCCAGAGCAGAGCTCCACCACTGAGCCCAATTAGAGCATCTCTGTTCCTTCATTACTCACACACTCACAGACACTGGATTAAGCACTTATTAGAGACATGATTTGTATTTGCAATGCATGTTTGTGTGTACCTGTTGTTGACCCTGTTCCTTCAGCGTTAGACTGACTTCCAGAGATTGTTTGGCTTCCAGGAACGCCGTGCGGTACTTGCCGTCAGCCATGAAATATGACATCACGCCCACCAGCACAGCAGCAAAATACAGCATCAGATTCGCCACAAGCTACGAGAAACAACACACTTCTGCTTGAACATACACACTCCAGCGACACAGAACATTATGTTTGTTTATATGGAAAATAGATGTCCGAGTGATGTTTTGAGCCTGTCCTATGACATCAGTGTAAAACATATGTGACCCTGGATCACAAAAGCAGTCACAAGTCGAACGGATATATTTGTGGCAATAGCCAGCGATACATTGTATGGGTCAGAATTATTGATTTTTCTTTTATGCCAAAAATAATTAGAATACTAAGGAAAAATCATGTTCAATGAACATATTTTGTTAATTTCCTACAGTAAATATATAAAACATGAGTGAATGCAGCACAATCGCAAACATAAATGGACAACTTTAAAGGAGATTTTCTCAATGTTTACATTTTTTTACCCCTTCAGATTCCAGATTTTCAAATAGTTCACGGTCAAATATTGTCCTATATATTGTCCATAGACCAATGGAAAGCTTATTTATTTAGCTTTCGTGTGATGTCTAATTTAAAAAATTGACCCATGTAACTGGATTTGTGGTCACATATTTCATCACATTACATCAGATCCTTCTGTGAGCTCCACCTCCGTGATCACCACATCACATGACACGTTTCTCTCACAACTCAGGTTTAGAGACTGATTATAATAATTATAATCAGAGCATAATATATACCCACAGTAGTAGTACCACCACAGTATTGTTTATAAGGTTTGGTCAAATAAAAAATAGTTAGGCCTAATTTACATTAAATATATATTTAAAAGTTTGGAGTTTGAAAGAAACCTCTTAAGCGCATCCATGGCTTCATTTATTTGATCAAAAAAATGCAGTAAAGTTTAGCAGTAATTTTGTAAAATAATAATACAATTTAAAATAACTGTTTTTCAATTTAAAAATATTTTAAAATGTAATTTATTCTTGTGATCAGAAGCTGAGTTTTCAGCATCTTTACTCTTCAGTGTCACATAATCCTTCAATGAAATTTGCATCTTAAGAAAAAAATCTGATTATGACCAATGTTAAAAACGGTTGTGCTGCTAAATAATGTTGTGGAAATTATCTTTTGTGAACATTATAAATGTTACATAAAAATATATAATGTCTTCTCACTCTAAACATCATAAAATGTCTTTACTGTCACTTTCTGATCAATTTAACATATCCTTGCTAAATAAAAAGAATACATTTCTTTAAAAAAAACATCTTAATGAATGGTACTGTATGTGTATATTATATAAATATATTAAAGTTTTCTTTAAAATTGAAACAAAATTTGTAGTATAAAATTGAAATAAAACTGTTTTTATAGATATTATCATTTAATAAAATGAGATCATGTAATGTATCCCGTTATCATGCGAAGTTATCATCGTACCCCTTTACAAAAAGTACTGTGGCAGTAACAATAATATTAGATTTGATAAACACCATGGTAAAAAGATCCCAAGATGTCAGAAAATGGTAATTACCTTTACAATAAAGGTACTGTGGTGATACAGTGGTACAAGGAAGATCATTCAGAAACATGATATAAAGGCCTAGCTATCCTGGCAAGCTCTCAAGTCCCACGGAGGAGCTCCGGAAGGAGAAAGGAGGAGTGGGGACAGTGAAGGAGGAGAGAGGACCAGACCTGGACTATTTATGTTAGTGTAAGCGGCAATAGTGCTGAGGGACTGCCGTTTTACTTTCGTTTCTGTTGTTTGTTTATTTTATTAATAAATATGATGTTGAACTTTCAGTACCACTCCGTTCTTCCCTGAGACTACACTATCATCACTCCAAATCACTGTAAATCATTTCTTCACTTAAAGAAAAGTTTTTAATAAACGTTTTCATCTGTTATTTGAAGAAACATTGGAGTATCTATGGAAGCTGTTCCACTCATAGAATGAAAATAAAAGGTAATTGCGACTTTTTATCTTACAATTCTGACTTTCTCTCTCAATTGCGAGTTTACTTCTCGCAATTCTGACATTAATTCTAGAATTGTCAAGATATGGCAAGTCAGAATTGATTGATAAAAAGTCAGAATTGCGAGTTATAAAGTTAGACGCAAGATATAAAGTCAGAATCTGATCATATAAAGTCAGAATTTCATGTTGTAAGTCAGACTTTGGTGTTCCAAAGTTTCAATTGCTTACTTATAAAGTCAGAATTGCGAGTCACAAAGCCAGAATTCATGATTTAAAAGTCAAAATTGCGAGATATAAAGTCAGAATTGCGAGATATAAAGTCATGAATTGATAGATATAAAGTCGCAATGACGTGTTATAAAGTCAGATATAAAGTTAAAATTGTGAGATTTAAACTATTCTGAGGGGAAAAAAGCTTAGTCTTTTTTCCCCTTGGAATTTGGCCCGTATAGGTCGCAATTCTGACTTTATATTCTCGAAAGTTTGACTTTATTTTTCGCAATTCTGACTATATATCACTGCAATTCTGACTTTATATCTCTTTAAATTCTGACTTTATATCACGCAATTCTGACTTTATATCCTGCAATTCTGACTCTTATCTTCGCAATTCTGACTTCTATATCTTCGCAATTCTGACTCTTTATATTCTCGGAAATTCCTGACTTTATATCTAGCAATTTTCTGACTTTATATCATCAATTTTGTACTTTATATTCGCAATTCTGACTTTATTTCGTAATTTCCTGACTTTATATCTCGTAATTCTTGACTTTTATATCTCGTAATTCTGACTTTATATCTCGCAATTCCTGACTTTATATCACGCAATTGCTGACTTTATATCTCGCAAATTCTGACTTTATATCTCGCATTTATGACTTTATATCTCGCAATTATGACTTTATTACACGCAATTGCGACTTTATATCACTGCAATTCTAACTTTATATTCTCAAATTCTGACATTATAGAACTTCGCAACTGCGACTTTTTATCTCGCAATTCTTATTTTTCATCTCGCAATTCTGAGAAAAAAAGTCAGAATTGTGAGATAAAAAGTCATAATTACTTATTTTATTTTTTTATTCAGTGGTCGGAAACAAGCTTCCATAAGTATCTGATTTATGTAACCTGACAAAACAATAGTAGTAGTGTGTTTGTGTCACCTGTCTGATCAGCACTGTTAACTGTAGCTTATCTTGTTGTCTCTGTGCAACGGTGAACCCCAGCAGCAGCGTGTGCGCGCAGCACGAGAGCGCGCTCAGTAGCGCGATGCGCGTGAGCGTCAGCGGGAGCGTGAGGAAGAAGGAGAAAGTGAAGAATATCTGCCACCCGACCGTGTCACCGGCTTCCGTAAAATCCCGCGAAGTTCAAACTGCAGTAGCACAGCACGTGGACCGTGATGAGCAGCCACAGCGTGTACGGCACGAGGCTCCGGGGACACCCCCTCCGGGCAGCAGACGGAACCGTGACATGATGTAGAGCAGAATATCCGAAACCAGTCCACCTGCCGCCACCGCGAGCGTGTTGAGTTTATCCTGAGAGTAAACAACCGCGCACATGATGACCACATAACTGTTGAACAGGGCCGCGAACACGATCAGCACCAGTAGCGTCTCCTGCCGCTGGCGCACAAAATACGTCTGATAAACTTTCTCGAGAGACTCCGGGTTAAACTTAAGACGCATGAAACCCGGCAGAGAGAAAGACTGAAACCCGCCGGACGCACGCGTGTGCGGCTCCGCCACGGTAACCGCTACCGGACCGTCCTGAATCCCGTCCACGGACATACTGCAGCTCTAGCCGAGTTCTACGTGTTATAGACTTCTGCTATCTGGTGGATCCGTCACGGCTGCCGAGTTTATTCCTCTCGGGTTTGAGTCTGAACACACCGGAGAGGTTCAGTCTGTCATCACTTAATGATCTCTCGGCTCTGTTTCCATGACAAACACCTCTCGAGCTGCTCCTCCACATCCTTTAATCACAACAAGAGACGAATCAGAAACACAGCAAATTGGTTACATTTACAAAAAATATGTAGTTCATACGTTATCATGTCCTATAACGCGAATGAACAAAAATGAAAATTAACAATTCAATATTTAAAAAGTAGGCCTACACACGACCGCACACCTTTGTTTAGATCCTAATCGAGTTTTACCACACAAAACGATTAATTCGCGATTAATCACATCCAAAATAAAAGTTTGTGTTTACGTAATATATGTGTGTGAACTGTGTCTAATTATTTTGTATATATAAATACACACACATGTATATATTTAAGAAAAATGTGTTCTTTTATATATAAAATATTTATGTATAGTACAAATTATACATATATATATATATATATATATATATATATATATATATATATATATATATACAGTGTATATATACGTAAATATTTCTTAAATACATGTGTGTGTGTAACTTTTATTTTGGATGCGATTAATCGCGATTAATCGTTTCACTGCCTTAATTATAATAAGAATTGTACATTAGAATTATTATACAGCTGCATTTCTGCTGTACCATTAGCGCCATCTGCTGCCTTTCAGTGAAAGTGCACTTTCGCCATTCGCTGTAAGGCTTATCAGTGCGCTGCATAAGTATTGTGAATTTCAACGAGTTGATGGGAAAATCATTTTTGAAATGCATTCAAATAAATCTGAGTAATTTATTATAGGCTATATAATTATTCACGGTATTTTGAAGTGCCCGCAATAACAATATTGTGCATGTTCATTATCGTGATATATCGTAGTGTACAGGACATGTAACCTACACAATGTAGTTTTGGTCTGACTAACTGCACCAAAAAATATATATTAAAATCACTACCAGCACAGATATGATTGTATATTATATTGGTTTAAAGGGATAGTTCACCCCAAAATAATTAAATAATAAATCATTTCTTATGTGTTACTTGGAACACAAATATGTTAAGGATCTTTACACAGAATTTGCCATACAACAGCAAAGTGGCTGTCAAGCTTTAATAAAACAAATAACCACAACAAACAACAACAAAAAAACTACCACAGATGTTTCATAGTCCATTCAAATGATAAAGTATGTTACTATTCAAATTGACAAATAAAAAAACTGAATAAACAAAATATATCTTACCTGATGAAGGTGGAAACTTGATTTGTTGGGCTCCCACTGTTATTGTGGCAAAAGACTAACATTTCTTGTTATTCTAGGTCCCCCCCCAAAAAATATTTTAAATTAAAACTGGATTATGTTAACAGACATATGCGATTACTTCTCCTGTTAAAGGCAAATAATCCATCTTCTAGTTTTGGTAAACAATCCATGCGTCACTTAAGGTTTTTTTAATAATCTTCATGTTAAACTGTCAGTATCAACACTGAACCTCTGCAACAAACAGCTCTCTCTCTCTCTCTCTCTCTCTGACAGTGTTGCTGTAACCAAACCCAACTCTTTCCAGGTTGCTACAGTGTGTTCTCTCTGTGAGTATAATGCTCATACTCAAGGGAACGTATTGAAATGTGTTGTCACACTAAGTTTTCCATCCTATAAAATGTTCCATATTTAAAGGGTTCGTTCACACAAAACCCCAAATTTCTGTCATCAATTACTCACTCTCATGTTGTTCCAAACCTGTAAGACTTTTGTTCATCTTCAGAACACAAATAAAGATCTTTTGATGAAATCTGAGAGCTTTCTGTCCCTCCATTGACAGCTACCACTTTGCCACTTCATAAAATTCATAAACTAAAGAGATCATAAAACTAATCCAGATGTATTGAGCGAATTTGATCGCTTTAAAATATGATGAACAGATTTAATTTAGATATTATCATTTTCACATATTAAAGCTTAATCAAATTCAATCTGTTCATCATATAAAATCTAAAGTCTTAATCGAGTTTCTTTGATTGTGGACAATGGGCAAAATTCTTATTGAGTTTTATGATCTTGAAGCGTCAGTGTTAGTTGTGTAGCTGTAAATGGAGGGACAGAATATCCTCAAATTTCATTAATGTTCTTTGGACAAAAATGACCCCCATAGGAAATTAATGGGAAATTGTAAAAAAAAATAATAATAATAATAAAAAAATAATGTGCATTTTTGTTTTTTTGTCATTTTTTTATAAGAAATAGTTTGAGATTATTTCAACTATATATTCAAATCCACCAACAACAAACAAATGTGTTCATAAACAGCTGGGGAATTCACATGCCTCTCCATAGAGAGCTGTACATGCCATCTAGTGGTTACTAGACTATGCTTTTTCTATATATTGTAACCAGATGGTGCTAATTTTCTTCAAAAAATATTTTTTCTGAAGGCCTAGACTCTATATTAAATTAAAATACTGCATTAATATTTAAAAAAAAATATATATATATATATATATATAGCCTATATATATATAGCCTATATATATATATATATATATATATATATATATATATATATATATATATATATATATATATATATATATATATATATATATGTAGAAGTCGTGATCCATGGGTCGAAGACTCTATCGATTTGATTTAGTTTTAACAATATTTCCTGGCCTGCTGTTAAAGGGACATTGTGTAGGAATTGCTGCCATCCAGCGGTGAAAATGTATTTAGCATTCAAACGAATTTTGCTCTCCAGCGCCTTGCTTTTTTAAATGCGCGTTGCATCTATCGATAACCATTATGTACCAAAAAGCTATGACAGGATTAGCACTTTGTTGAATGTTCCTTCGGTGAACAGAACAAGTTTGTTATTTTAAACAAACAGCAACTTAACACAACGAACAAACGAATGAGTATGAATTACTAACTATGAAAAACATGAACTATTGTAATAAGTAGATGCCTTCTTTATTCGTTATATTTTCTGAAGTAGCCTAAGTGCATTAGATATCATCAACTTTTAACTATAAATGTTCATTTGTCTATATCATAAAGTACACAACCAAACAATGAAAAAAAAGCTTGTAATTAAGACTGTAACATTGACTTACCTGTCGAGGAGAAAGCAGGACTTCAGCGTCTCTTTCCTGCATTAACTCGTGTTTTTTGTAATCCCTGTCATGTTTCCTTTTACGATCTATTTTGGACTTTTCTGGTGACGAGGATTTGCAATGCAGCCTTTTAAATTTGCCGGGCTGTGTTGATGCTTTCAGTCACGTCACGCTGGCTCTGAACGAAAACACTTTGTGGAAACGCGTTGGCCTAGTACTTTTTGTCCCTCTCTGCTATTATAGTTTTTCAAGATG
This sequence comes from Hybognathus amarus, assembly GCA_030378365.1. Lineage (NCBI taxonomy): Eukaryota > Metazoa > Chordata > Actinopteri > Cypriniformes > Leuciscidae > Hybognathus > Hybognathus amarus. Next base: position 332,503 of record JAQIUQ010000872.1, on the reverse strand, counting down.
GCGGAACGACATCTGGACTGGCTGCAGTAACACGTCTCTGTCCATGCGGGGGCGCTCGCGGTCGAGTGCAGAATGAATGGGAGTCAATGGGGTTTCACCCCCAGAAATCCACTTTTCTCAGGATGTAATTTTTTGTCAAGTAACTTGAAAGTTGCATTCAAAATGGAGGGCTAAGATAATACACTCAGCTGAAAATTGCATTTTTAAGTTCACTTATCTGTTCTAAAAATCCGTTCAAAAATGTGATGACCTCACACAATAGCAGAATGCTAGCGTGTCCCGGCCAACAACGGCCTAACCTGTAAGAAATCAAAAGGACATAAGTACTCGTTCATTCGACTTTTGGCCTATAATCTATATTGAACTTTCGGAATCAACAATAAAATCTATGTTAATTTAACGACAAGCAGGTGAAAGAGACACATTTAGCCGTTTAGCCCCATAGACTCCCATTCATTCTGCTCTCGCCCGCGATCACCTCCAGTGGAATTATAATGGAACTGCAACCAAGATGATACACAATGGGGCTAATAGGAAGTGCCAAGGCTCTCCGTTAGACGGGCTCTGATTGAAGCCTCTGTGAACTTACATGTATATAAAGATAATAAATTCTTCGTTTATGAGGATAAGGCAGATAATTGGCATAGGTATTTGTACACCATTGAGATACTTATGAATAAACATATTGATTTTAAATAATAAATTTCATAAAAAGTTACACATAGTCACTTTATAACTCAAAAGCCAAATGAAAACAGGACTGAATGAAGGCACACCAAGAAATATTGTTTGATAAATAATACTAGGCTAATCGTTTTTCTGCATGTGAATTAATTTAATATTTTCTTACATTTTTTGAATGAGATTTTTGAAAAAAAAAATCACTCCAAACGTATTTGTACATTTAAAAGGACTACAATTTATGTATTTTAGTACCTTTAGCAATAGGTGCTACAAATATAGACACTTAAAGAGGTATTAAAGTAATGTTTACGAAAAATAATTGGCTTTAAACCAAAGGAAATACTGGTAATAGAGGGAGATTAAAAAATATGTGAATAAATATTGCAGAGTATGGACAAGAAAATTAATGAATACAAAGGCTGGTTCAAATGCATAATAGCAAAGCATGACAATTATAATGTATGATAATTATAAGACTAAAGTGATTGTTTTAGCACCTGTAAAAATTCTGAAGAGACACATTTGAGGACAAAGCATATTTTTGCTTTCTGAATATTTCATGCAATGTGCATAACCGTTTACAACAATTGTTCTGCTTGATGAATGAAACAGAGGGGACATTATGTTCAAATTCATGAAATGTGTCTGTATATTTTACATTGATTTATTCCTTCACATGTGATCACAGAAGATCACAGATAAAAGTTTTCCCTCCGCCACATTTGAGATATATAGCACAGCAGTTTGTACAACTTTAGAAGATCCCAACGTGTTTAGAATAAAAAATATTCAGCAAGAATTGTGTGTATAAAGTACATTCAGAATGTTTGACCAATGAGTCAAAATAGAAAAACATCCACACATAACATCTGTGAACAGGACACACAATCAACATCATTTTCTTAGAATAAAGTCCAGTCATTTCTTTAACATTTCACAGAAATAGAATAAAATAAACGATCGTATGAATCAGTAGACTGGCTTCTATTGAAATCTAAATTGAAAACATTCATCGTGTCAATGTCTTTGCCTTTGCAAGTACAGCCTAACACATTTGCATTTTACAGGCATGAGGTTTTGTTCTGGGATTTAACTTTAGACCAAAAAAAACTAAAATTATATATATATATGTCACATAAATCGTTTCATCTGGAGGCGTTGGTTTTATTTCTATGATACTCATGACGACTTTAAGATCATTTCAATCCCCCTGATATACCGTACGTGGTTAATGACTCAACCAAAGTTCATTGCCCGTGTCCCACAGGCGGGTGCGTGCGCAGTTTAGCGGCCTCTGGCGGTCAGAGCGGGTAGTGTGGCACGCTGATGCCGTGGAACGCGCCGTGATGCGCGCCGTACAGCAGCTCCGTGGACGCGCCGCTCAGGCCCGTGCACAGCGGCTCATGGTTACTCAAGACCGTGGACAGATATTTGGCCTCTTCTGTGAGTCTCTTCACCTCTTTCCTGAGCGCTGCGTTCTCCTTCTCCAAATTTTCACTCTCCTACAACACAAATAGAAAACATACGATATTGATACCAGCTCAAAGAGGTCATTTCTGAAGAATAATTAAGCACAGATTCATTCAAAAGGACATGAATTTTGAGTTCCGTCCTCTAGAGGTCCTCAAAGTGACAAACACAGCAGAATTAGCACACACTATCCCATTAATCATGGATTACATTCATTTCTGACGCATTTATGAGCTTTTCATAATACTGGGTTAGTAACTAATCCTGGGAATTGAGTGTTCAAGATTTCACGCTGTTAGGGTGTAATAATATATCATGCCACAATATATCGCAATATAAAAATGCAACAATATCGTAATCGTGACAAGTGCACCCCTCAAAAAAACAACAACATTAATGTTGATTATAATATATAATAATGCAATGGGGGGATATTTGTGGGTCCTGAAAATGCCAGATGTCTGATGTTACCAGTAAAAAGTGGCCGACATTATTTTAAATATTTCTAGTCAGTGAAAGCGTGCAACCATATCAGTCTACAATAACTCGTAATTTCAGCTTCAGAATCATGAATATATTTCTGGTGTCACCATTGTCCTTGGGTTACAAACACCAGAGTCCAAGCCTATTCATTTAAACCTACAATATAATATCAAATTAGCATTTCAATCAACAGTAAATTTGTTGTTAACCTTTTACTATATGTCTTGGAATATCGCAATAATATCGTATTGTGAGTTCAGTATCGTGATATGTATCGAATCGTGAAATGAGGGTATCGTTACACCCCTACACGCTGTACATTAACGGTAAAGGGATAGTTCAGCCAAAAATTAAAATTTTGTTATCAGTTTCTCACCCTCGTGTGGTTTCAAACCTGTATGTGTTTATTTCTTCTGTTGAACACAAAAGAAGATATTTTAAAGAATATTAAGTAACAAAAAGTTGACAACACCTATTGATTTTCATACTAGGAAAAAAATTGGTGCCGTCAACATAATAATACAAAACAAAATATCTTCTTTTGTGTTCAACAGAAGAAATAAACTCATACAGGTTTGGGGGAGAGATAATTATGACAAAATGTTCATTTTGGGTGAACTAACCCTTTAATGAGGAAAGAACTGTTTGGTTTATGGTTGTTTGTCTGTTGCTAAACTCACTGTGGGTGTTTGATGCCACAATTTAGGGTCAACTTTGTTAAATGGTGTTAACCTAAGGTTTAGCATATAATGTAAAATATTTATAAAATGCTCAAAAGTCAAGTCATGTTTGTTTGTATTGCAGGCAGTTTTCACAGCTTCAAAACAACCCTAGGAAGACTCCCCAACAGATGAGGAAGAATCCACGACTCGACTGCATTGTCCTCTGACAGGCACATATCTGTCCACAGGTAACATTTTAACTAGCTACATAGAGAGCTAGAAATAGATGATTGCGTGCATATGTTTATTGGCCATTATTTTTAGTTATTTTAGGGGTCATGAAGATTCCCGCTCGGCAGGATCAGCAGCTCGACTATCCGCTCTGATGCCTTCCAGTCACTAGGGTAAAATCCCTCTGACAAGCGTCATTCAACTTTATCTGCCCACGGCCTACAACGACACCTTACCAGAAATGATAGCTGAACACTCCCCTTGACGGCCCACGTTTCTCAGGCAGGCCTCAACCAAAAAACACACCATGAGAAGACACTACAGGAAACGTGTCATACGGAGGGAAATTTCAGCTTCCTGTTTATCAAGCACAGCCGTGAAGAGTGAAACCACATACTACACTGAACACAGAAGAGCGAGTCTCCCTTTCACAGAACTGAGTTGATGACTTTCCTCTGTGACATATTCATCTACATTTTTATCATTTCATATCTTTAGATTACTATAATTCACCTTAGATTAGTTTCAATTAATCTGTAATAACAACATGATGCTGCGGATGCTAACACTGCATGCTTCTCATTTAAAATGCACACCAGTGTTGTGATTATTAACGATGCTTTCATTAATTGAAGTAAAGCTGAGATCAAATCAAACAGATGAAAAATCTAAATAAATAAGAAATTAAAATTAGAAATGTTGCCTTGGCAACTAACATTGAAATAAATAAGTTTAAGTACTAAAATTGCTAAAACTAAATCTGAAAATAAATTAAAGAGATAATTTTAGAAATTAAACAAAAAATGTATGAAAACTGAAAATGTAAAAAATAAATGATCTTTTAAAATATTAAATATTATAATAGTATATTAATAATACTAAAATAACATCAGTGCGCACACAATTTTCATGCTGTTTTGCTTCAGCCATGACCTTTACTCGATAGAAGTGTGAGGCGTTTACGCATCAGGAAAGTAAGCATTATCGGTGTAGACATTAATATTCATATCTGCTGATGTGTGACCTATATGTGCATTTCTCAAAAGCTGTGAAACCTCAAAATTGAAAATGATATGCGGTTCCTGTTAAGTGGTATGTTCCTGTCGGGACAGCATCTCCCACTTCGTGTTTAACCGGTTAAGTTCAGGGGAACTCACATGAGGTCAGTGTGTGTGTGTGTGTGTGCTATCAGATAACTGTTACTGAGAATTACAGCGGGGGCTGTCGGGACTGACAGCAGGTCAACTAGCTAATCAAACCAATCTCTTGCTGAGAGAAAACTGCTACTGAGTTCACTTTGATATCTGCATTTATTCTGTGAATCAGACCAGATCTCATTTTCAACAGATTCACACGAATCACTAGAGTATAGAAGCTTATTTAAAGGTATAGTTTACTCAAAAATGAAATGTTGTTCCATATATTTTATAAGTGTATAAATAAAAGTTTGGCTGAGGGATGGATGTGTGCCACCGAGTTGCGGTAGTGCAGCCCTTGTTAGAGAAACCCGGTCTGGACTCTTCTGTCCTTTAACATTTTCATCCTATTTCTAAACTTCCTTTCATGGCAAAATTCCTAGAAAATGTTGTATTTTGACCATGTAAACTGTGTTGGTTTTGTCTTATACCCGAGTGTGGCGTTCAATGCGCTGGATCGTGTCCTTTTGTTATGGGGTACCTCAGGGCTCTGTTTTAGGGCCGTTACTTTTTTCCCTTTACATGATTCTGCTGGGCACTACTGTATGTTTTAAAAATATGGCATTTTATATCATAGTTATGCAAATGATACAGAGTTGTATCTTCCTTTTAAAGCAGGAAGTAATGTGCCTTGAGGAGGTGAAAAGCTAAGTTTCCCAGTTAAGAGTATGCAGCAGTTTTCAACCGGTTTAAAGACTCATGTCACTAGGCGTAATTTTAGTGATCAGCTCTCAGCTGTATCTATCATATCATTCTCTCACATTTTCATCTGCTCATTTTCAAACTTCAGCGTGCCATGTTTGATGCATCACAGTTCTCATAACTAAACGTGACGCAAAATTTGAATGTGCGGAAACGTGAATCAAAATATCTTGTTTTGTGTTTCAGACAGTCAGGTGTGGAACGAGATGAGCGTGAGTAAATGATGACTTGGCTTTCGTTTATGGAAAGACTGTCCTTTTAAATCGATCATAGAGTTTGGAGGATCTATTCTTGTAGTTGATGTATTGATGTAAAGATGAGCACTGGGTCTGTTCTCTTGAGTCCTTACACCATGTGCAGTTATCGGAGGAGAGAAAGGACATGAGTAATACCAGAGGGAAACACCCATATAAAGCAGTCACACAGATGCTGAATGAAAGTGATAGAGGGTTTTGGATTTGAGTAAGAGCCAAATGCAATCCAAACGGTTTGATGGCTGTTAGACAGGCGTGTGCTCGGGTTAAGAGCACAGTCATTGAATGCACGAATGCAAAGAAACACAATTCTGTTAGCAGACCTAGAATAAGTCATGCGGATTTGAGGATTGTTGTTGTTTTCTTGATAAATTACAGAGAATTTACTAGGTGCGCAAGCTGAGCGGTTCACCCACGCGATGTAATTAATGCCAGAATCTGAAGCAAACAAGACCAGAGCCACAACAAGTGTGAAGCACGACAGAAGCCATGACGCATCACCACATGGTCAGCAAAGCTTCATGTAAATACAGAGCCGATCAGCATCACGCCTGTAATACAGCTGGACACATTGATGCTGGACTCTCTTCTCGTCTTGGATTTGTCATCATTTTATTTTCGGTTTTCTTGAAATGTTTGTTTGTTTTTACTAAAAATCTATTTGTTGTCTTCCTAAACCTTTTTTAGGGCCTGTCTGCCCATCTAAAGCCACAGTAGACTTAAAGCATGCGAAATGCCAACGGACACTGCAGCGATTGCACATCAAGCGACATCTGTGGCATATCAATCTTCAAGTGCTCACACATCTTAGATACGAATTCGCAGGTCATACTTTGGAAGGCAGTGAAATGCAAAACTTCTTTGCTTGTGCTTGCATTTCCTGTCTACTGCATGTGTATTCATATAAATGGAAGGCGATTGAACGAAAAGTGTGGTGTAGCCCCTTAACAGGGAATGTCTCATAACTCCTCAACGTTCTGGCAAGGTTTCTCAATGTTATGAACAAACGTTCTTCCAGTATTGTCAATAGAATGTTAGTTCAGAGTTATCTGGTCTAATGTTCACAAAACGTTAGCAAGAAAAATTATCTATAAATCACTCATGGAATGTTTTTTTACTTGTTTCAGAATGTTCAAAAGTAACGATCCCATAATGTAATTTGCAATATGGAACGTTCAGAAAACATTCATAAATAGGCTAATGCTATCATTACTTAAAGGAGTAGTTCACTTTTTAAAAAACTTTTGCTGATAATTTACTCACCCCATGTCATCCAAGATGTCCATGTCTTTCTCTTCTTCAGGCGAAAAGAAATTAAGTTTTTTGATGAAAACATTCCAGGATTTTTCTCCATATAATGCACTTTATTGGTAACCAAACGGTTCAAGGTCCAAAAGACAGTTTCAGTGCAAACTGTTCAAAGGGCTTTAAACGATTCCAGACCACTAAATAAGGGTCTTATGAAGCGAACTGAATCGCTCATTTAAAAAACAACAACAACAACAACAAAGTTTAAGTTTTATAAGCTCAAATGCTCGCCTTGCTCTGTTCATGTGATGCTCGTCTCGTGACTCTCCTATTCGAACTTGTTCATCAAAATGAACGAATCTTTTCCCAAGTCAACTCATTCATTTCGTTCGTTGAATGAACCAAATGACACGAAAAAGATTTGTTTATTTTGATGAACGAGTTCGAATAGGAGATTCACGAACGCACATCACAGAACAGAGCAAGGCGACCATTTGAGCTTATAAAACTTAAACTTTTTGAAACGTTGTTGTTTTTTAAATGAGTGATTCGTTTCGCTTGATAAGACCCTTATTCATCATCTGGAATCGTTTAAAGCCCTTTCAACAGTTTGCAGTTTGCACTGAAACTGTCTTTTGGACCTTGAACTGTTTGGTTTCCATTGAAGTCCATTATATGGAGAAAAATCCTGGAATGTTTTCATCAAATTTCTTTTCGACTGAAGAAAGAATGACGTGGACATCTTGGATGACATGTGGGTGAGTAAATTATCAGCAAAAGTTTTTTTTAAAGTGAACTACTCCTTTAACGGGAACGTAAGCAAAATGTTCTTAGAATATGTTTTTGTTAGCTGTGTGTATCTTCTGACTGTTCAGAAGTCACAGTTTGCTGCATGAAACAATGCATTGAATGTCTGTTTTGTTGCAGAGCTGCTTATACGGGTTAATTAGACGTGTTTGGAAATGAGTGTATCAGGTGTGGAAATGAGTGTATCAGGTGTGTATGTTTGAAAGTTCTCACCAGGTGCAGACTGTCGGCTTTCTGCGTCTGTCTCATCCGGCTCTTCTGCGCCGCAATACGGTTCTTTTCTCTCCTCATGACTTTCCTTACGTCATCTGACGAACCCTAAAGATCAGCACACAAGAGTTCATCTGTATGTCAGCACAAAAACATGACAAGTTAATGTGAATGGCATTTGCTACACATTTTACTAGATGCTCTCTCAAATCAAGAGTTTTCATGATGATGGAATAAACTGCCACACATTTCTGAGGAAGCTTCTTGACCAGGAGGAGGCTGAAGGTCCAGAGCTTGTTCACCTATCATGGTAATGTTTATTAAAGAAGTAGTTCACTTTAAAAAAAAAACTTTGGCTGATAATTCACTCACCCCCATGTCATCCAAGATATCCATGTCTTTCTTTCTTCAGTTGAAAAGAAATTAAGGTTTTTGATGAAAACATTCCAGGATTTTTCTCCATATAATGGACTTCATTGGGAACCAAATAGTTCAAGGTACAAATTAGAGTTTCAGTGCAGCTTCAAAAGGCTTTAAACGACACCAGACGATGTAATAAGGGTCTTATCAAGAACCCTTCGAGTCATGACTCTAAAAAAGATTCGTTCATTTTGATGAACGAGTTTGAACAGGAGAGTCACGAACGCGCATCACTGAACAGAGCAAGGCAAGCATTTGTGCTTATAAAACTTAAACTTTGTTATTTATTTTTTAAATGAGTGATCGTTTCGCTTGATAAGACCCTTATTCATCGTCTGGTGTCGTTTAAAGCCTTTTGAAGCTGCACTGAAACTCTCATTTGGACCTTGAACCGTTTGGTTCCCAATCACGTCCATTATATGGAGAAAATCCTGGAATGTTTTCATCAAAAACCTTAATTACTTTTCGACTGAAGAAAGAAAGACATGGACATCTTGGATGACATGGGGGTGAGTAAATTATCAGCAAAAGTTTTTTTGAAAAGTGAACTACTCCTTTAATATCAAATCGTCTAACTATTTGCCATTTTTGCCGTAACTTCTTTAATGTTAATGTCAAGTTGCATTACATCACTGTGTTGACTATTGGCAAGAATTTAGCCTAAAAACGACTGTTGGTTAACATTATTGTCTATGTCTGCACAACCCATAGGTGATATCAGCGAAATCAAAGTTGTTTCAGAGATATTATATTTGTATGAAACTTTTTGAAGACAAATTTTGAAATGACATGCAGCAATTAATTTTGAACAGTAAGACCAAGAACATTTTTCTCCATCCGTGTTATTTTAGTATTATTTATCTACTATTATAGAATTATTTATTAATATTTTAAATTAGCTTTTATTTGTATGTTTTCTTTTAATTGTAGTAATTTTGTTTTTTTTAATTTTATTTAAATTTTTATTTTAAATTAAATTATTAATTTAATTTATTAATAATTATTAAATTATTAAATTAAATTATTAAATTATTTTACATTTTAATTTTTCATTTCTAATGTCCATTTCAGTTTTAGTAGTTCAGTCTAATTTTGGACTAAATTGAACTTTTTCATCTAACATTTATATATATTTTTATTTTAGCTTTAATTCAATTAATGAAAACATTTTTAATGGTTTAAATTTTAGTTATCAATAACACTGTTCTCCATTAAACATGTTTTTTCCTTCTGTTATCCTCCTCCAGATCTGCAGGTGTATTACATGTTGTGGTAGACAGGTGACATTTTCAAAGATCTTTTCCCACAACCCCTGTCTGCAATGACGTTCTTTACTGAACCCACAAGAATCTTTGTGACTTTTTCCATATGACAAATTCACCAGAATAAGAGACCCTCTTCGAGAAAATGTGTGTGTGTGCAAAGTCTACAAGAAGATCAGTTTCAGTTGGGATGGCATTTGCTGTCATCCTGCTGCTTCATGATGAAAGTAGATTTGTCAATGAAGCATTTAGCCACAGTTTACAAAGCTTTAAAGTATATGCAATGAATCACCTGGCATTATTTTGAGTAGATGTACAGAGTAGTGGCCATTGCATTTGCATGCATAAGGCATGTAACCAAAGCATGCCACTGTTGCTATGTCTGAATCATGTTCTCTCAGCGATTAACATCTCTATCGGCCGTCAGAAGTTGCAGAGGATGTAGTGGCCGTTGAAGTAGATCACCTCTGCTCGTATGGCCTCGTGCCATCTTCAACGGCAGTTTCACAATCACTAGCATTCTGTCAAACTCTCTCTCACTGCATGAAGCTGTGTGCAACTGGATCGGTTGCTCAACACTAAAGCTGATTACCTTTTTAATGTTCGACAAAGCCTTTCAGGGTTACGGTAGTATGTGTTAGGGCTCAGTGTTAATTCAACACAATCATAATCTTTCATACACACATGTGCAAACTTTAGAAACATGCTAACACTCTTACTCAAACAGACAGAATTGGAAATGCATGTGAAATTTACAGTACAGTACGTGTTGAGATGTCAATCATATCATATTCAACTTAATACTTAAGTTTTGTACATGTTATATCCCATTTGGTTAGAAGCATGCTGCATCATTTATTTCAACATTGACTAATTGAATAAATTCAGTTTATATATATATATATATATATATATGTGTTTTATTATTATATTTATTTTAAAGTTAAATGTTTATATATTTTAATATTATATACATAAACATTGTGTAAAATCGTATTTTATATATATTTTTTATTAATATTATACTTGCAATATAATAAAAAATATTTATATTATATTTCAACTACAAAATAATAAAAAATAAATAGAATATTATTACATATCCTGTATGTTTGTATTTCTAATTTAGCTAATTAAATAAAAAAATCTATTTATATTATTTATCATAAAAATAATAATACATACTGTAAGTAATGCTTTGAATGCATAAGGTCGGTGAAGTGTGTGCATGGTGCTGGTGAGGTCTCTCTTACCTGTCTATTGCCCGGTGAGGGTGATTTGGTGTAGCTGGTGTCGTTAGTGTCAGAGCCCTGAGCCATGCCACTTCAGTCCCTGTGAAACCTTTGACCTCCTTCAGAGTCTGTCTTCTGCTGGTGTCTTTCTCTCAGCCTGTTTTATCTGTCTCAGTCTATGTGAGACTGCATGTGTTCAGAGGAGAGATGTGAACTGATGGCGGTCCACTGACGAATGAGTCGAGACGGCAGCACTCGCACTCTTTCTTTCTTGCTCTGCTTCACTCCTCTCTCTCGCCCTGCCTAATTAGCGACGTGTGATGTGGTTGTAGATAGAAAACCTCTACTGCACAAGACTGGAAGTCACATGGTTCCTGGAAACTTTGCATAAAGACTCTGAGCTGATGAACCTTCACAAACAGGACAGTGCAGTATCACATCTTCTCCACATGCATGCTCATTGGCCTCAGAAAGTATTTGGAAACTAAGCAACACCTGAAAATAAGAAGGGCATTGCATTAGTGTAATTTACATAAAGAAAGATTAGCACAAGCATATTTTTCAAGCTCACAAAAAGAAGTTGATTGGGTTTTAAATGCTAATACAATAGATGCAAATGAAATATATATTGTGTGACTTTATGTTTGTGAAACATTAGTTTAATCAACTAAAATCATTAAGCAAAAATGATGTTTAGTGTGCAAATATTGTTTGGAGTCACATAATATCTATTTAGTTAAATTAAACTCTATCTGAGATGAATTAACACTGCCAAGTCTGCTGTGTAGTAATCTCTGGCAGACAGCATCCCTACCGTGACGTCTGAGAAAGAGAGGATGGGTCTCATTTCTAGAACTGAGGGTTAGTGATCTGAGCAAACCTATAACACCTATAAGTGTTATTTCACTGCTTAACTGATGGACATGCATGATTTCTCAGAAGGTGAGTGTTTTAAGAGCACCCTAACAACCACACTGCAATGCTAGAAATACTATAGTGTCAGGTTCATGTCTTGTTCTGTTCATTTTCGTTTTGATTTCATCGTTTTTATTGCCTGCAGTTTTAGGTCATTATCAGTTGGTTTCTCATCAGTGCTCACCTGTTCCCTGTTAATGATCTTCCTCTGTTTCTTTGTTCATTGTCTTGCGTTAAAGGTTATGGTGCAGTGCTCGAAGCGGCATGAAAGAAGAGAATATGAGACTCGGCGAGGGAAAAGAGAAATTTCACGTTGCATTTTGAATGGCTTGTCGGTAGATGTGGGCCGTAGGACAAACACACTGAGATAATCATGCTAAATTTCTGACACAGTCAGTTTTGCACTGGCAAGCTCCTCTTAACCTTCCCTCAGTAAATGAATGAAAATATTACTCAATCAGCTTCCAAGCTTGTGAATCAGTGTATGAATCTGGGCACTGTTAAAAACCCTGGTTCACATTATGATAGGGATTACTCAATTTCTTGTGACATTATGTTGTAGAACGTCACCGCTGGTCTTTTTGATATTATTTGTTATGCCATTTAAACAAATTGGTTTGTAACCTTACCAACATTCAGCCGACTACTAATTATAAATATTAGCTACCGGTCTAGCGAATGTGCTTTAATGCTGACATATAAGAAAAATAATGCTTTGTCTTTTCAAATCATCTATCGTGCGTCATTATTAAGTTGGCTTGTGTGCATGTTATGTTTGTGCACTGAAAGGATTTTACGATTGAGCCAGCGCGGACTAGGTACAGTAGCACACTCTTAGACAAAAAGGGTTCATTGGGGTCCTATATATGAAGCATAGGGTACTTTACTCAACTCCAAGAACCTTTTATGCTAAAAAGGTTATATAATGACAAGAAGGAACCTTTTTGGCACAAAGGTTCTTTATAGTTGTAATTAAATTGTTTATTAACCTGTTGTAGTGACTTAATATCACATTTTAATCATGCTGATTTTTGGAGGAGAAAACCTGAAATGGCACTCTTCGTATGATATTGATTAACATAAAATGATGTAAATATATACATTTTCTAACCCCCATATCTTGAATTTTGTGATCATTCACATGCATTCATAAATATATTTTAGGGTCTTAATGTTTGTCAATAATATGAAATATTTGATCTGGAAAGAACAAAAACAAATGATATATGAACCCAAAAGGTTCCATATAGAAGCTAACAAAGGTTACAAAACTTACACTCTAAAAAATGCTGGGTTGTTTCAACCCAAATTTGGGTCAAATATGGACAAACCCAAATGTTGGGTTAAAAATGTAATGAGAAAAATTACAGTTGAAAGTTGAAGTTGGGTTCAAATTTTAAATTGCATTTTTAATCCAATTTGGGTTTGTACATATTTGACCCAATTTTGTGTTGAAACAACCCAGCAATTTTTAGAGTGTATAATTGAACCCTTATAAAGGGTTCTAGAACCTTTTATAGGAGTTTAAAATACGTAGCGCTGATAGAACCTTTTCTTCTAAGAGTGCAGATTAAGCATATTATTATATTTTACTTTGTTTTATTTTACTTCTGTTTTATTTTATTTGTTAAATAATACTTTAATAGTTTCACCACTCAAACTATTAAAATATTTTTAATTTGTTTCGTTGTTTTAATTCCTTTGTAGTTATTTGTTTAATACTTTGCACATTTGCTAATCACTAATTTCACCTGTATTGCACTGCACATGCAGTTATGCAATCAGTTTTGCTTTGCCAGTAATTAATTGAAAGACACTGAATTGAGAAAGACCGAGCGAGAGAGAGAGAGTGAGAGAGAGAGGGGGTGAGAGGTGCTTCCCCTTCTGATCTGTATTTCTGCAGGTGTACACTGATACTGTATTGTATTGCTTAAGCTCAAAAATTCCATCTGACTTCACCCTCCACATTACCATAAGACTAACGCTGGCAGAATTTTTCAAGCAGATTTTCATAAACGCTGTCGGTGACAGATCTCCCACCAGAAGTCCGCTAGCAATCCAGTGGCACCAAAAACAGAGCAGTTACTGTCAGTGATGCAAATGACAGCCAGTGCCAAGCAGAGAAAGTTTAAACAAAACCAGCCTCATCTTTTCTTGTTTCCTCAACGAAGAAATCGTGTGAACTGCCGGAATTTCTCAGCTTTAGAAATATGCTATCTATGCCATGTAAACTGTTAAAGATAAGACAGAAATGTTTTGATCGTGTTTGCTAATGCTTTTATCACCATTGATGTTGCTCAAATTAAACCTCTCAATTCAGAAGAGGACTTTTGAGCTAGTACTTTCTGAAGCCGATAAGACTTAAAAAGGCCAGATTTACTACTTTTGAACACTTTTTTGGCATTAAAAAACTACTGTCAGCATTTACAAAAGACACGCGGTGTAAAATGAACGCTGAAAAGGCGTGAACAGGGTAATTTTTGCGGCTGGCCTTACTGCATATGCTTTTCTAGGAGTTTCCCATTCAGATGCTACATTTATGGGAGAGTTTTTTAAATGAATCATGAAAGATGAATTACGAAGGTTGGCGCACGTCAATTTACTGGTTTTCGCAATATTATTTAACGCCCTTAAAAGCATGTCTTAAAAGTGCTATAGCATGTAAACTTTTCTTCTAAAATGAATTATTGCCTGTGTGTGAAGGGGTTGTAATCACGCATTGCAATGTCGGGTTTTGCTATTACCTCTGAAGGCCAGTATTCCTATTTCTATGCAGAAGTCTCCGGGTCGGATTTTCTGCGAAATCCATCGGATGTGACGTGCACGGCGCTCTCGAGCCTCTCCCGTTTTATACCAACTCGATCACACTAAATGCGTCTTAATAGCACGCATGTGTATTGTCGTGTAATATATACGCTAAAGTGAGTTTTTACGTGCATATGATACGCATTGGTTGGTTAGGTTAAGTTTAGGTGTGGGGTACGTGTGTATTATATGCAAATGAACTGCGTATTAATTGCACGCGAAAAACTGCGTCTCATATGCACGTAAAAACTCATTTTCGCATATATATTACACAACAATACACATGCGTGTTATAGAGACGCGTTTACGTGAGAACAGGCTGTTTATACATAGTCTATGCAACGCCAATGTGAGACACAGCTGTCGACATGAGTCTGATAACAACAAATACTCCTGCCTCCGAACAACACACACTCAACACAAACTCCTTATAAATATAAAAAAAGAATCTGCTGAAGCTCGTCAGGCCAAACTGTGAATCGGATCGACTTAAGGATGAAAACACGGTATCAACATCGGCAGAGCGTTCGAATTATGGAAGAGACCTCGCTATTATTATTGTGATAAATTACAAGTTTTTAGATATGCTGAAAATAATAGTAAACTGTAATAAAAAAGCAGGTAAACTACAAAATGAGTAACACAGTCTCATCCCAATTCTTATATAACTGACGTCTTGGGACGTCTTTTGACCATTCGTCAATATATGCCTTTTTAGGGCCCCTCAAACGTCCGGGTAGATGATCGACCCGGGTCGTCATACAACTGACGCTTTACCTTTAACGTCAGTTAGGTGACGAGTTGGGTTTAGGGTTAGGTTTAGGTCTGGGGTAGAGTTAGGATCCCATAACGTCATCTACCGACGTTTAAGGGGGCCCTGAAAAGGCATATATTGACGAATGGTCAAAAGACGTCCCAAGACGTCAGTTATATGACGATGAGACATGAAATGAACACAAAAGACTGTTCCAGGATAACAAAAAGTGTGCTTTAGGATGTAACTTTAA
Source organism: Hybognathus amarus (assembly GCA_030378365.1). NCBI lineage: Eukaryota > Metazoa > Chordata > Actinopteri > Cypriniformes > Leuciscidae > Hybognathus > Hybognathus amarus. The sequence continues at coordinate 316,915 of JAQIUQ010000872.1, read as the reverse complement.
TTTTATGTACTAGATCGACTCTCTAAAGTCACTCATCCCACTACTATCATATTGTTTATAATACACATTTCAAGACACTGTTCAGTTCAGTAATGTCACTTCCTACGATCTTACTGTTAGGCTACACTGAAATTGTTCAATCTAGTTAACCATTTCCGTTATCACATTATACATTCACCTATGTTGACATTGCTGATTGTGAAAGATGCACAAATAGTTAGTGAAATACCTTATTATGCTAGATAACACTACAAATGTAACGCTATCACAGTGCGAGCACGGAGCATTAGTTCAACGCATTTTTTACAGTCTTTCGGTTTCAACGTCAAGCTGATAAAAGTGGCCTATTATTGTAACATTGCAGTGTTTACATGAGTTTGCAGCTTGTTGTGTGATGCTTTCTCCGGTGTGTTGAAAGTCTCAGTGTGGCCGTGTTCGCTGTAACCACGAGTGCTCGCTCTTGTGTTCGAGCACGAGCACTCTTGTAAAAATTGGTTACAATCTGAAAACATCACCGATAGAAGCCGCTAAAAATACATATAGCACCTTTAAGCAGACGCTAGTTTGAGCTGCTCTTGCTAGCTTGTGTGTTCTTTCATTTGCATGTCGTCATAATAATCACCGTAAACATTTGCAGATAGCAAAATGACATTGAATCAACGTGTGAAACATGACATCGAAACAACGTTGTATCTAACATTGTTTTGCTCATTCGATTAACGTCTAACCAACGTCAGACGCGGTCATTTCTTTCAGGAAACTAACGGAAAATCAACTTGAAATCAATGTTGTTTCAACGTTATGAAAGCAAACCAATTTTCAATTTTCATTTTCGCTTCTAAAGATGCCCTGTCTGACGTTGGTTCAACATTAATTCGCATGAGCAAAATAATACCAGATCAACGTTGTTTCGATGTCATGAGAGACGTTGTCAGTTTGCTGGGATGTTAAATTTAACGTCTGATGCTTTTATGAAATTGTGTTCTCGTGCTAATTTGCCTTTTAGTAAATCTGGCCCCTGATAAAGCGGCAACGAAAAGACAAATATAATATTATATACTTTGGGATGATCTCTTTTGATTTGGGCCAGATGCTTAGCAACACCCTAGCAACCACTTTGAACACTGTAGCAATGGTTTAAACACTAGGAAAGTTGTCAGACCAACTGCAGAATCCTGTTGGCATGTTTTTGCATGGCTAGAGCCACTCATTCCTTCAAAAAACTAAAAATATAGTTTATAAATGTACATTTTAAATGTAAAAACTTTAATATTCAGTTGGCAGATGCTTTTATCCAAAGCAACTTGCACATACAGTATATAGCATATAGTTTATGAAATTCATCATACAATTTTGATATTCATACTGTTCAAAAGTTTGGGGTCAGATTTTTAAAATTTCATGCTCACAAAGGCTGAATTTATTTGATCACAAATACAGTAAAAACAGTAATATTGTGAAATATCATTACAATTTAAAATAGCAGTTTTATTTCCTGAATATATTTGAAATGTAATTTATTCCAGTGAATTTTGAGCATCATTACTCATATGATCCTTCAGAAATCATTCAAATATGATGATTTGCTTCTCAAGAAATGCATTATTATTATTAGTGTTGAAAACAGTTTTGCTTTTTGTGGAAATTGTAATGCATTTTTTTTCATGATTCTTTGATGAATAGAAAGTTAAAAGGACAGCGTTTATTTCTTGTAACATTATTGATGTCTTTGATCAATTGAATGCATCCTTGATGGGAAATAAATGTAATTTATTTCAAAACAACTGACCCTTAACTCTAGTGTTTGCATTTCTAGTTGCGTTCCTGGTTGTGTTGTCATTTGCTGAGCGTGTAGGAAGCGACATGAACAGATCTGAAGGGAACGGGTGCACAGAATCTGAGGATGATGTCTGTGATCAGAATTCAGTGCAAGGCCTTGTGAAGAAGCTCTGACTGATTCGTGATCTGTCTGTGTGTAGGTGGAGTATATCCAGTAAGCGCAACACAATAGCAAAATATCCATTCACATCTCTGTGGCTTCTTATCTTACTCATACACACTGCCCAAAAAATAACCAATGACTTCAGACGATTAGGCGTTAAATGTGTTCGGTAAAGATGCTTTCCCACACTGATCACTGCGCTAACCTTCAGATCCGATCCAAGCTCAATTCAGTTTTGTTTTCACTGCATCACTTTGATTTCACTTTAAACTTAAAGGCAATTAAATACATATTCCTCTAAAGCAAAACAATTTATACCTAGTTTACTCCCCATTATATTTCTTCTGAATATGTTCAACAGCGCAAAAACAAAACCCTACTGTCAGCATTTACTAAAGACACGCAGTGAAAAATGAACACTGAAAAGCCGTGAACAGGGTTATTGTTGTGGGTGACCTTATTGCCATATGCATTTGTAGGAGTTTCCCATTCAGATGCAAAATTTATGGGAGGAGAGTTTTTACTGTAACTGAATCATGCAAGATGAATTGCTAAGGTTTGCGCTCGTCAGTTTACTGGTGTTTGCGGCATTATTTACCACCCCAAAAAAGCACGTCTTATTGCTGACGCCAGTTTGCGCTGCTCTTGGTAGATTGTGTTTGTCATTATTGAAAAGCGGCTATGTCTGTGTTCTTTAACTTGCGTGTCGTCAATATGCTTCATTATATATGCTTATGTATAGGTATACGCAATTGTTTGTATATATATATATATATATATATATATACACTACCGGTCAAAAGTTTAAGATCGGTAAGATTTTTTATGTTTTTAAAAGAAGTCTCTTCTGCTCACCAAGGCTGCAATTTTTTGATAAAAAAAACAAACAAAAAAACAGTAATATTGTGAAATATTATGACAATTTAAAATTGTTAATATATATTAAACTGTAATTTATTCCTCTGAAAAAAGCTGAATTTTCAGCATAATTACTCCAGTCTTCAGTGTCACATGATCCTTCACAAATCACTCTAATATGATGATTTTATGCTCTAAAAACATGTATGATTATTATCCATGTTGAAAACAGTTTTTTACATTTTTATTTCAGGATTCTTTGATGAATAGAAAGTTCAAAGAACAGCATTTATTTAATTAGAATTTTTCTAACATTATAAATGTCTTTACTGTAACTTTTGATCAATGTAACTCATCCTTGATGAATAGAAGTATTGATTTCTTATTTATTTCCCCCAAAAATAAAATACAAATTCTTACTGACACCAAACTTTTTAAAGGGTAGTGTTTAATGTAACAAAAGCTTTCCATTTCAGATAAAAGCTGTTCTTTTGAACTTTCTATTCATCAAAGAATCCTGAAATAAAAATGTAAAAAACTGTTTTCAACATGGATAATAATCATACATGTTTTTGGAGCATAAAATCATCATATTAGAGTGATTTGTGAAGGATCATGTGACCCTGAAGACTGGAGTAATGATGCTGAAAATTCAGCTTTTTTCAGAGGAATAAATTACATTTTAATATATATTAACATAAAAAAGTCATTTTAAATTGTCATAATATTTCACAATATTACTGTGTTTTTGTGTATTTTTTTGTGTAAATTGCAGCCTTGGTGAGCAGAAGAGACTTCTTATCTATATATATATATATATATATATATATATATATATATATATATATATATATATATATATATATATATATATATAGGTGTGTGCGTGCATGTGTCTGTACATGATCTATGCAGGTGGAGCTGGGGAAGGTGGGGGTTTCTGAAAGCGCACTGTAAACTACTACAGCAAATGCTCGACCAAGTGTTTGAAGGTCGAGCAGCAAGCTCATTGGCTACTGATACAGTAGGAACCAATCAGCTGTGAGAACAATGTGATTGCAAGCAGACCGAGGTAAGGACCTATCAGCCTGTCATCTTGAATTTCATGACAGAACTTTATATTTTTTTAAGCAGTTATGATGCATCAGATTTTCAGCTGCACAAAGATACATAATATATATGTATAGTATAATATATATATATATATATATATATATATATATAATATTATAAAAGTGAGGCTGTGAGCGTAGGATGTACAGTGTGTTAGGTTATACTGATGTCATAATCAGAGTTTTTTTAAACTGGAATTTTAAGGGTAATTTTAATATTTTGTCAACACCAACCAGGCGGAGAACAGCTCAGCCCACTGAACAGACTTTCGTCCCTCACAGCCTCATTTTCATTCAAGTCCAAATATGTGTTTATATGACTAAGGTCCTTTGCAATGATTTGTCAGTAAACTCATGGATGATTAAACAGACATGCTCAGAAACCTTTGGTGTCGAGTTTAGACAGCCATTCTTCAGAATATCAGTAAAATATCAGAGCCGAGCACTTACCCAAAATTCCCATTAGTGCTTCTCCTCAACAGATTCCCACAGGGTTAGTGATGCAAAGATGTTCTGGAAAAAAAAAGAGGTGTAATTTTTTTTCTATTATATGATTCAAAATATGAAAAATGTAAAAGGCAAGTCTAATGATGAACGACTAACTTCTAACGACTAAAAAATTGTCTTAAAACATTTTGATGCTTGATTAAAATACTTAAATATTAAAATATTGAACAGAAATGCAGAACAATTAAATAAATAAATGACGAAATGGAAAAACTCCATGCTGAAATATTAAATTACTGAATAACCTATACTGAAATAAATAAATAAATATTTAAACAGTGATATGCTGAAATAAATAAACAAGAACACGCAATCAGATAAAATAAAAATTGAAAAATGCAGTATTCAAACACTGTCAATAAATAAATAATGAACATTTTAATGCTACATAAACACCAATTACTGAAATATTAAATTATTCAATAATTAAAAATAAGCACTGCGTGTTGACACTAAATATGAATGAAATCTTAAAAACGAAATTGTGATCTTACTGGAATATTAAATTACTGAATAACCAGCAAAATAGTGAAAAACAATGTTAAAAAATATATAAATTTAAACACTGACATTAAATAAAAAAATATAAGTACACTGAAATATTAAAAACAAAAATATTGTCATACTGCAATATTAAATTACTGAATAACCCACTGACTAATGGAAAATAAAATGTAAAAATAATAATATTTAAACACTGACATTAAATAAATTAAAAAAAATAAAAATATTACACTAAAAATGCTGGGTTGTTTTAACCCAAATTTGGGTCAAATATTAATATTACATTTTTAAACTACATTTTTAACCACACACATGGGTTTGTCCATATTGGGTTAAAACAACCCAGCATTTTTTAAAGTGTTTTTTTTTTTTTTGCAACAATTGCATGCAGAAATAAATAGTAAAGCTCTGAAATGAAAAAAAAATTAAAATAATACCAAATACAAATACTTAAAAAATAAATGACCTACTGAAATGCTGACAATGAAAGGCTAATACATATCAAAACATTGAGAAATACTCAGCACTGAAAACTCTAAATATAAATGAAGATGAAGGTAAAGTGAGATTGACCTCCGCTAGCAAGCACAGTTTTTAGGTCATTGCGGTCGTTCTCATGAGTGATTTGGAGCTGTATGTGTTGAAATCACACAGTTCTTGAGGTAGCACTCAGTGGCACTCAACCAACATTTTTTTCTCTCATGTGCTTGAAGAAACAGGGTGAGGAGCAGATTCTGACAACCACCCACGTGAGAAACATGTTCTGCCAAAAAAGACGCATTTTTAAAAGGCTGGAACTGCTAAGCAGAAGGTCAGACATTTGATCAAAGCAGCTTTCAGAGCGAGCGAGTCTGAAGCCAGACCTCAGGAAAGCTGATCAACCCAATTCTGACGTGACAAAAAGCACTAAGGACAGAAAATGAACAAACAAGCAGAAAGCAACCCACTCAACCCGCCTTAGAAATGAGGAGAATACAAGTGAAAAATACAAACTTCCCAAGTCAAACATTTCACAAAAGATAAAACGATAGATTTACCATTCGATATAAATACCTAAATGCATTTTGGTTGTCAAATATGTGTGTCATAACTGTCCAAATACACTATGATAGTAGAAAACTATTACATTGACAAATCTGAAAGGAGAAATAAACAGGATAAATGGGAAACAGATGCAAGTCAATGGAAAGCTCAGTGGAAATAATTGTGTTTTTGTCATGTAAATTTCTCTGACAACATCTAATTTCCACAACCAGAGATTTTCTGAAAAACAATGAAAGTGAAAGAGGAAAAAAATGAGAGAAAGGGACGTGTATACACAAATGAAAATAATATCAAATCAATCTAACCATCCATTCTCCAAACTGCATATCCTGATGCTGGAACTTAATGTAATTATAAAAAAAAATTTATATATATATATATTTATATATATATATATATATATATATATATATATATATATATATATATATATATATATATATATATATATATATATTTAAAAATAAAAAAATTAAAAATAAAAATGTATCAATTTATCAATCAATTATTAATTTATCAATACATCAATTATTTTGAATTTATCAATTAAAAATAAATAAAAATAAAAATACATTCTCCAAACCGTAAATCCTGATGCTGGATATACACATATAATAATGTAATTATAAATTTAAGGAAAAAAAAATAAAAATATATATATATATATATATATATATATATATATATATATGAAAATATTATTTTAGTACACAAATTAAAAAATAATAATAATATCAAATCAATCCAACCAAATCAAATCAATCCATTCTCCAAACCGCATATACTCCTGATGCTGGAACTTAATAATAATAATAATATAATTATAAATAAGAAAAAAATAAGAATTTAAAAATAAGAAATAAAATTAAAAAAAAAAAATTTAAATTAAAAATAAGAAAAAAATATTTTAGTACACAAATTAAAATAATATCAAATCAATCTAACCATCCATTCTCCAAACCGCATATCCTGATGCTGGAACTTAATAATAATGATGTAATTATACATTTAAGGCAAAAAGTAAAAAAAATAAAATAAGAAAAAATATTAAAAATAAGAAAAAAAAATATAGTACACAAATTAAAATAATAAAATAATGTCAAATCAATCCAACCATCCATTCTCCAAACCGCATATCATGATGCTGAAACTTAACAATAATGATGTAATTATAAATAAGAAAAAAAAGAAAAAAAAAAATTTTTTTAATATAATAAGTAGGCTATATAAAATATCTTAAAATAACATAATAAATAAATACTTGTAAATTGTATTTGAAAAATAGGTTTTATTTCAATGTGCTCTATGTAACAGAAACATTATTTAGTAACAAAAGTGGCCGTTCAACAGACATCGATCATAAAACACATGTAATGCACCACATGATGTGATGGCACAATATAAAAAATAGCATATAATAAACAAGAGTATAATATATACAATGCAAACAAATGTAAAGTAAACAGTCCGTCCATGGAGACGCCGGCGTCAGTGAACAGTGGGGTTTATCCGACAGCGCCATCTGGAGGCTTCTGGGAGAACGTCACGCTTCAGGTCAGATCAACTGGCGGATCACGTGTTCCTCAACAGAACAGACGCAGCGCTGAGAACGTGTAAATGTGATTTACAATAGTCTGAGAGCTTCCTGGCTGTTTAATATCCATACAAATCGGTTCCCTTTTTCTTTCTCTTCATGGTGAAATTGACACTTGGTTCTTTTTAAAAGACATTTGAAGAGTGTCTGCGTTCAGTCGAACATCTCGGCTCGCCGCTCGTCGCTCTCGGGGCTTTTCACGCTGTCGGTGCGGACGATGCACGTGGGCTCGATGGAGGTTGAGCATCACGATGAGCTGCTGTCTCTCTGACTTCAGCTCCTCCGATCTGAGACTTCAGGCCCGAGTTTAGCATCTCCAGCCGCTCCGACTCCTGAGAGGACAGAGAAAAAAGCCTTGGGTTAATTCCACTGCAGCCTCACCCCACACATCTGTGTAAAAACACTGTTTTAAAGTGTTTGTGTTACTGGTTCTTTACAAAGGTTTTGGGAATTCATGTGACATCTTTGGTGTTTACATAATACAAATATTCCATTCATCACTCAATTGATGTCATAAAAAATAAACATCATAAAAATGGCATGCATAATAATTGTATTTTTTCAAATAAACGTATGTTTTAATTACTTTTTAACCTTCACTAGTTAATTTTAAATTGCTTTATGATGTGGCAAATTCTTAAAATAAAAATAGTAATATTAAAAAATATTTTTTAAATAAAACATTTTAAATTAAACAAAAATCTTTTTAATAAAAATTATGTTTTTATCTTGCAATGTGACAGTGTAATGTGCATTATGCTGAAGCTAATGGGGATCCAAATAAAACAAACAAATACATTAATTTTAATAAGATCAAATATTCCAAATACCTCAATTAATAATTACAAAACAATAACATAGAAATTGCATGCCTTAAAAATAACACTTTAAATATATTTTTGAAATAAAATGATGATCTAATCACGTTTTTTACCTTCCCTAGTTCATTTTAAATTGTTTTATAAAAAATTGTAATATAAAATGGTATGCACAGAAATTACACAAGCATTCGTTTTTTTTAATAAAATATCTTAAATTACAAATTTTGTCCCAAATAAATGTTTAGAAGCACAAAAACTCCATGTAATCTCTCAATTAATAATTGCAAAATAATAACATCAAAATTGATGCATGATACACCAGTATCACATTTAGAAAAAAAAATCAAATATATATATTTTAAATAAAATTATGATTTAATTATGTTTTACCATCACTAGTTCATTTTAAATAATTCTGCAATGGGTGAATTTACTTTTTAAAAAGCACAACTATTCCATATAATCCTCAATCAATATCATACAAGTGACAAAATGATAATATATAAACAATTAATAACCCACTGCTACTGTAGTCATAGTAATAGAACCATGTAATATGAGTAACAAGAACACTGTAAAATAAAGTTTAGTTTTTAAAGTTTTAAATAAAGTCTATGCCCAAAATGACAAAATCTGAAATAATTAATTTTTAAACTCACTTTCTGGAGAAAGTCGGTTCTTTCCTTCTTTCTGTTCCGACAGCGAGCGGCTGCGACTTTATTTTCTCTCGCCTTCTTTTCTTGCGATCATCGTTGTCACCTCCCTGTGGTCAGAAAGTACACATGTTAGTTTACACATCTGCTTTAGTGTAAACCGAACCATTATAAATCAACCGATGAGCATTCTCAACAAAAAATATTAATCGGCAGACATTAACAATGGTGTCCACAAGGTGTCGCTCTTGACCAGTGAGTAAAAAAGTTTCAGTGGAGCTTCACAAACAATAGAACAGCAGTTTCACTTTCTCAAGACATGTTGTTAACACAAACTGTTGGGATTTCATGCAATTTGCAACTCTGCACTTTTGAATGAGCAGAACTTGGCTGTGATATCTAAAGCTTTTAGATGTGATGTTCAGTTCTCACCTCCTCACCCTGGATGTCGTCGAACGGTCTCTTGGCGTGTCTGTTGAGGATGAGAGGAGACAGAACGGCACCGAAGCTGTAGAGCTCTGCCAGTTTCAGCTGGTCTGTCAGGGTGGTGGCGGGAATGCCGGCCAGAGGACCCACACTGGGAAGAGACCCGGCCGTGACCATCGGATCAGGGATTTGACCAGGCATCATTGCTGCTTTAGAAAGAGAGAGTCATTAGTTTTGTTGATCGTGCATGAAATGCCTTTTACAGACATACAAATGCAAATGCATTTAAAAAATATATATATATATATTGAGCTTTTAACAAGTTTAAGATTTCTATTCCTTTTGTATAGCGCTTTTCACAATACACATCATTTCAAAGCAGCTTTACAGAAAAGTCCATGTTACAATTTCCAGTGGTCTGTTATTATCAGAGGTGACTGTCTTTCAGAAATGGACAAATCCCTGTTAGCTGAAAGAGTTTTTGCTTTGGAATAAGTTTACTGAAGGACTGATAATGTGTGTTTTCAGTGGAAAGTCTCAGAGAATAATGAAGTTTCCATAAGAGGAACACACTCTTGTAAATCTGCTTCTTAGAGAGTTATAGGAAAACGTAAAGATTCCCAAGAGCAAAAACAACACCTACGCATGTTCAAGAGCGAGGCTTAAAACAGCTCTTGAATTGTCTGTAAAGGCCATTACAAGATTATGTAACAGTCAAACATGTTTCGCAGAAGCTAACGGCTGAACTTTCTGCAAGCTTCTCGACACTAACTTTCCTTGCATTGAAAGCAAACTGTGTTTGTGCAACATTTCTGCAGGGTTTAGAGTGATGATGTAGTCTTTCTTGCTGCATTTGTTTTAACTTTTTAGAAGTGAATCATTAAGTGACTCATTATAAAGTGTTCCCAAATGTCCTTTTTGTTGTCCTAGGTTTTATTAGTTACCTAATCATGAACTAAGAAGAAATAATACTTCTACAGCACAGTCGGTAACGCTTCCTTTTACAGTACAGTACTTACAGTGTACTTACCTAGAAAGTACTGGCTAATATAAGGTAAGTACATGGAACAGGGGTAGGTTCAGGGTTCGTACTAGTTATTACCCAGTAATTGTAGTTACTAAAATAAGTACATAGTATTTACATGGGTAACTGGACTGTAAAAGGAAGCGTTACCGCACAGTCTTAGCTAATGTTCATTTCAACAATACATTATTAAAATCAAATATTGCATTTGTTAACATAGTTAATGCTTTGTGAACTAACAATGAACAGCTGTATTTTTATGAACAAAAGATTAATAATCTGTTTTAAAAGTTATGTTTTGCAGCTGACTTGCAGTGTGACAAATCAATTTTAAAGCACAAATATGCATGTATAAAATAAGCATATGAAAATGTAGTTGCAGAATAGTTTTAAGATGGAGTGTTAAATTGCAGGACGTCAGCTATACCGATATAACCATTCAAACATGATGTCTCAAACTTTTGAGACCCTCAGCCAACCATATAAAAAGTTAGATTACCAAAAATAGCTATAAAACTTTCATTAATAACAAATAATTCCACCTCTATAATGCTTAACAGATCATTAATGCATAGAGAGTGAGAAAACAATACCTTTTACATATTTTTATGGATTTAAACAATAGTCAGTTAAAGTTAATGCTGGGTTGTTTCAACTCATGTTTGGGTCAAATATGGACAAAACCCAACCGTAAGGTTTCAAATTTGCATATAAAAATGTAAACCAACGGTTGAGTTTGTCTATATTTGAACGTTGAAACGACCCAGCATTTTTTTTTTTGAGTGTAAGTTACATAATGTACTTTAGTGTTTCAGAAAAATACATACTAGACATAAGTGATGCATGAATATAATTTTCTTCTTCTCGAGGTTTTATTTAATCTCATTGTCATTACATTTAAGTGCAGCATTTACTAAATACACACGATAAACCTTTAAAACGCGTCTTGTATCTTGTCTGAATTCAACTTCGCTCTTCTCTGCACGATTTTGCCAAATGTAAATGTATTAAAATAACGTCTGAATAAAGCACTTACTTGTTTTGCTCTGGGAGTCGACGGTTGCTCGCCCGTTCAGCTCGTTTGTGTGTTTGTGGTTTGTTCTCGTTGCATCAGCGCGTTTATGTATCGCTGCGCGGTGGAATGCGGAACTCTCCAGTGACGCCAGCAGGGAGAATGAGACTTGGCCACGCCCATAGCAACCAACACAACACAACACAGTAGCGCGGTACTCCCTGTGTGAAGCGGGATATCCCGTCAAAACAAAAACAATTCAACATGATGAGCTCATATGTGTATCTCTCTATTATTAAGAGTTTCAATACTCAACCCACGAGAAGAACGAACCTATTTTTAGCTATTTTCCTATTTGTACCATGTTAAAAAAAGATGTGGAAAATCTTTTTGAATTCATTTTATGATAAAAATGTGGTAACGCTTCCTTTTAGTACCGTACTTACAGTTTACTTACAGTGTACTAACCTAGAAAGTACTGCTAATATAAGGTAAGTACATGGAACAGGGGTAGGTTCAGGGTTAGTACTAGTTATTACCCAGTAATTGTAGTTACTAAAATAAGTACATAGTATTTACATGGGTAACTGGACTGTAAAAGGAAGCGTTACCAAAAATGTTTAAAATATTATTTGGGAAATATTTAAATTTTATTATATTACATTGTTATATTTATTTCTACTTAATGTAACGGTAGGGTTAGGTACTCAATTATTTAAATACTTATTATTATTATTAATTATTATTATTATTATTATTATTATTATATTATTTTATATAAATCGACCTGTTTTGAAAATCCTTGGCCTATGCTATCACAAAACAAACAAACAAAAACAATTAAAGAAATATAAACTAGCGACCCGTTCACAACAAGGACGATTACTCACCCTCATGTTGTTCCAAACCTGTAAGACTTTCGTTCATCTTCAGAACACAAATGAAGATATTTTTGATGAAATCCGAGAGCTTTCTGACCCTCCATTACACAACTGACACTTTGATGCTTCAAAAAGCTAATAAAGAGATTGAAAAAGTAATCCATATGAATTGAGTTGTTAAGTCCAAATTTTCCAGAGAGACAAGATTTCTTTATATGATGAACAGATTGAATTTAGGCTTGTATTCACATATTGACATAAATCAACTCACATGTCAGTTGTGGCAATGGTAAACAAAGCTCAATCATGTTCGTTTGCCGTGTGAAAACCAATGAAGTTCATTCTCGCGTGTCAAAGCAGGTTCGGTTTTATCCCTGATCAATGTTTGAATAAATCAAATGTGAATAAAGTACTGGAAAACTAGTGGTAGTTGCTTAGTTGTCAATGGAGGGACAGAAAACTTTCAGACTTCATCAAAAAGAGCTTCATTTGTGTTCTGAAGATGAATGAAAGTCTTACAGGTTTGGAACGACACAAGGGTGAGTAAATGATGACAGAATTAAAATTTTGGGGTGAATTATCCCTTTAAAAGAGCTCGAACATTTAAAGCGGCACACAACAAAAGAGCAGCGTGTTTATAATAAACAGAACAATATTGTGCACTGGTGTGGAAGCTAATTATTATCTTTATAGTTATCGTTCTTGGTGTAAGTGCCATTACTGTCTGTCCATTATAGTATAGAATACAGTCAGAAAGTCTTTGTATTGTACAAAAAAAAATAACTAATGGCATTTGTTTAACAAACACTGCGCAAGTACACGTTTCCAAGAAGAAAACTGATAAAAAAACAAACAAATATCGTGTTCAGAATGAAGATAAACTACTGTTGACAGTTTGTGGTTATGAAACACAGGTGTGAATTGCAGCTGCTGTTCCCCTGCTATAAAACACGTTCGAACTTGAGGGAAATTAAATTTACATACACATGCAAAATCCCTATGTTAAGCCGGTTAAGTAAAAAAATAAAAATAAAGGATATCTCAAAATATAATAAATAACACAATACAAGGCAAAAGATGTGGAAAAGGGCAAAACTGACTCTGAAATATAGTTTGATATGAGGAAAGCAGAAGCTTTTGTTATGCAAAGACAATACTATAAGAAGATATTTGTATATTAGACAGCGCTGTTTGAATGCCTCCAAGAGAAAATACAGACTTTAAAGGTACTTGTGTTTAACTCTTTTCATTTCTTAAAGGGATAGTTCAACCAAAAATCATTTCATTCAAAAATCATAATATACTCCCCCTTGTGTTGTTCCAAACCTGTATGAGCATCTTTCTTCTGCTGAACACAAAAGAAGATATTTTGAAGAATATTGGTAACCAAACATTGACTTCCATAGTATTTTATATATTGAAAGTCAAGGGTGCCTGGTTACCAACATTCTTCAAATATCTTCTGTGTTTAGCAGAAGAAAGATGCTCATACAAGTTTGGAACAACACAAGAAAAGAAAATCAGACAATGAGGGAGAGTGAATGATGATAAAAGTTTCATTTTTGGGTGAACTATCCCTTTAAAACAGCTGAGGTCCGATGCAGTACCAGCAAGGTTTTGGCAAAAAAAATCTATAAATGATGCGCCTGACAGAACCCTTTAAGATTCTATATAGAACCTTTCTCTGAAGAGTGTGTAATTCATCATTTTTTTACACAATCCTCTCAATATTTTACAGGTCAATCATGCACTCTTAGAAAAAAGGGTTCATTTGGGTTCTATATATGAACCATTGAATTCTTTACTCAACTCCAAAGAAACGTTTATGCTAAAAAGGTTCTATGATGACAAGAAAGAACCCTTTTGGCACAAAGGTTCTTTAGAGGCTATTATTCATTGATATATTACATTATTCTGCAACATTTTGTAGTTGTAATTAAATTAGTGTTTATTAAACTGTTGTAGTAACTTAATATCACATTTTAATCAGATTTTTGAAGGAGAAAAACTGAAATGGCACTCTTCGTATGTTATTGATTAACTACATAAAATAATATACACTACCGGTCAAAAGTTTAAGGTTGGTAAGATTTTTTATGTTTTTGAAAGAAGTCTCCTCTGCTCACCAAGGCTGCAATTTTTTGATAAAAAATACATAAAAAACACAGTAATATTGTTAAATATTATGACAATTTAAAATGACTTTTTTATGTTAATATATATTAAAATGTAATTTATTCCTCTGAAAAAAAGCTGAATTTTCAGCATCATTACTCCAGTCTTCAGTGTCACATGATCCTTCACAAATCACTCTAATATGATGATTTTATGCTCCAAAAACATGTATGATTATTATCCATGTTGAAAACAGTTTTTTACATTTTTATTTCAGGATTCTTTAATGAATAGAAAGTTCAAAAGAACAGCTTTTATCTGAAATGGAAAGCTTTTGTAACATTAAACACTACCCTTTAAAAAGTTTGGGGTCAGTAAGAATTTGTATTTTATTTTGGGGGGAAATAAATAAGAAATCAATACTTCTATTCATCATGGATGAGTTACATTGATCAAAAGTTACAGTAAAGACATTTATAATGTTAGAAAAGATTCTAATTAAATAAATGCTGTTCTTTTGAACTTTCTATTCATCAAAGAATCCTGAAATAAAAATGTAAAAAACTGTTTTCAACATGGATAATAATCATACATGTTTTTGGAGCATAAAATCATCATATTAGAGTGATTTGTGAAGGATCATGTGACACTGAAGACTGGAGTAATGATGCTGAAAATTCAGCTTTTTTCAGAGGAATAAATTACATTTTAGTATATATATATATTAACATAAAAAAGTCATTTTAAATTGTCATAATATTTCACAATATTACTGTGTTTGTGTATTTTTTTTATCAAAAAATTGCAGCCTTGGTGAGCAGAAGAGACTTCTTTTAAAAACATAAAAAAATCTCACCGACCCTAAACTTTTGACCGGTAGTGTGAATATATACATTTTCTAACCCCCATATCTTGAATTTTTTAATCATTCACATGCATCCATAAATACATTTTAGGGTCTTGATGTTTGTCAATAATATGAAATATTTAATCCAGAAAGGACAAAACAAATGATAATGAATGAACCCAAAAGGTTCCATATAGAACCTTTTTCCTGGTTACAAAGAACCCTAAAGAGTTCTTATTATTGAACCCTTAAAAAGGCTTCTGTATAGAACCTTTTAGGGTCCCAAATAAATAGCGCTGATAGAACCTTTTGTTCTAAGAGTGAGGCATTCTCTGGTAAAAAAACAACAACAATAAAAACATTTTCTGATTTCATCTCATAAGAGTGAAAATCATCGACTAAAAAGGGCGTTTAACGAGCATCTCTCGTTTGAATCTATAAGTATAGCTTACACGTAGCCTATATGATTAAATCCATCCATCTGACTGCTTCCTGGATATTATGCACTGGCATGCACTGAAATATACAGACAGACCGCAGACAAGATCACCTCTGTGCCTCACTTCTTACACACAGACAAACTTCCTCTTCCACATTTATTGTGCGACAGCATTTTTTGTATCATCAGAAGAGTCATCAAGATTAATAAGGCCTGGAATTTTCAGTCTCAAGTTAATTTTAATCCATAAGAACTTCAATATGCGTCTCTTTTTAAAGATTTTACACACAAAAGTGCAGGAAAAGCGCAGAAATACAAACGACCCAATATTAAGGACAAAAGAGTAAAAATGGCATGAAACGTGACCAGACATGATTTCAGCTCAATTCCTCCTTCAATGGCTGTTTGCTCATATTCAGATCCTGATGAGCAATGCAACACTTCTGCATTTCACGATTAATAAACACAATGATCAAGACTGAGCGACAACCAGACATCGTTCCATTTTCCAAACACAAGCCCATTTCCGACCCTGGAAATATGATAAACCGGTAATTGGAAAGACGCACACACATGTGGCACGGTGCTTTTATATCGCTTATTTGCAAAAGATTATTTCCAAAATATGGTGGGGTTTATAATGCCTTTGCAATCCTGAAAATGTTTCTTCACATATGATGATTTGTTTTTTTCTATTAAAGAATCAACATTTAATTTACCCAGATCATGGACAAAAGCTGTGTGTTGTCTGTATTGCATCAATACAAGTTAACATCAGGATTTAAATATGAACTCCACTGACATCTAAATATTTGTAAGTCAAATGTAAGGGAAGTATTATTAAAAACAAAAGCCCAATTCAAGCTATTGTGAACATCCGACGCACCAGACATCCGGCTGGATATAAACGTCACTATGCTGAAAACTGAATCATGCAAACAAAAGAAGAAGTCCAGCAGGACATTATTTTATTTCGGCAGGTTGAATCATTAGCGGTTGCACATGTTGACTAATGCAGAGCTGAACCTAAATAGACTGATACTGTCTATCAGGCCAAATAACTCATATCTATTTCCCCTTTTATATTTCAACAAAGTGGCCTGCCTTAAATGTTTATATTGTGTGTGAGCCAAGAACACTTTGTAATGTGGGCTGTATTCCATGAGAGACACGAGCTGTGCATCTAGTATTGAGGTGTTTGTGTGGGAATAGTTTCAGCTGATCATATTGCAGTCTTGAGATATAGAGTGATGATACAGCTGAACACTGAGAGAGGCATGTTATAATATGAGCCATTATTGAATAGGCTATTAATAATCATTGATATAATGATTAGCCTATTTGAACATAATAAAGAATCCATCAGGAAATAGGCCTATAGGCAACACTTACACAAACTAACAGTGAACAATATACTTTTACAACATTTATAAATATTTGAAGAGTTCAGATGCAAAATGCCATTTGAAATTTTCTTCTAAAATTACTATTTTTATCAAGCTTGTATATTTAAGTTCAGTAATTTCACTTAAATGACAATTAATAGGTAATCTTCAATGCCATTTAAGTGAAATTACTGAACTTAAATATACAAGCTTGATAAAAAATGATCATTTTAGAAGAAAATTTCAAATGGCACTTAGAGTCTTTTGCATCTGAACTCTTCATTTGTTAATTAAAATACAGCTGTTCATATTACTTCACAGATTATGAATGTTAACAATACAACTTTATTGATTTAAAAAATGTATTTGCAAATGTTGAAATTACTATTAACTAGGATTAATAAATAGGCTACTGTAGATGTCCAACGCTAAGTAAGGTGGTTGTTAACATATGCATATGCAAACTTATAATAATGTGTGATGTAAGTTTGATGTAAGTTTAAAGTGTGATGTAAGTTTGTCAGTCAAAATTGTGACACTGACTAAGTGAATTTTTCAGTTTTAACATTTCAATCAAATTGTTGAGGTAAAAATATAATTAAGCACATATTATTAAACTGCAAAATAATTGAATGCAAAATAGAAGCGTTTAGTGGCCTTCGACTATTTATGGAAACTTGTTTCCGCCACGGAACAAATATGTTTAAAAGATAATTGCGACTTTTTATCTCAAAAAAAGATCAAGGAAATTGTGAGGGGGAAAAGTCACTTTTTAAATTTTGTATTCAGTGGCAGAAACAAACTTCGATAACTTGTGGACAGTAAACTGCAGCTAGCCAAACACAAGCCATGCTAGTTCATAGAAATCGTTCTTAATTTAAAAGCATGAGTTTAACAGTTCGACTGAAGACTGCTTGACATTGCTTAGAGGGTTTTAAGACACACATTTATCCTTGATATTATTGAAATTTTGCAATGGGGCGGTGTCCATTTTATTCGAACAGGTTGTTTCGCGCTATATATGACACCATTAAATGTTCAAAACCTACGCTAGATACCAAAAGTAACTCAAAAGAGTTGCGATACAAAAGAGTTCCGTCACCGTGACCTACCGAGAGCTTCTCTCCGCTCCTCTCTCTATTCTCTCCTAGATCTTCCAGGAAAACCATTGCTGAAACAGGATTCTACTGTTTCTATAGTGACAGAGCAACATGCCATTTTCATTACCAAATATGGACACGGAAGTAGAACCACGACGTGGCCTGCAAATACGCAGTGACGTCAGGCGCTTTACGTTGCGTCCCAGGCGTAGCGAGAACGTTCCGACCGTCCGTGACAACAACCTGCTATCGACAAATCGCTGTGGGTGAATCTCGTTGCACAGAAACCTTAGAAATAAAGCGATCTCTAAACTCGGTTAAAGGATAATGTGCACATGATAGACACGGATGATGTTTATTACTTATCGAAACGAATTTCCTCGATGACATGTTCTTGAACGAGAGGCTTTAAATTCTGCCTTTTCACACAAAAGAAGAAGCCTCAATCTTATAAATAAATAATAATAAAAACATCCACACGTTTTGTAGTTGTAATATCAATTATTTGTTTATTAAAAACATGCCAGACAACAGAAAAGGAAGCAGGTAGAACAACAACAAAAAACTGCATAAAGGTTTTTTTTTGCCACCATGGTCAGAATTACACAGTTAGTCACAGACTTAGACACGGTGTAACAGACTGCACTGTACTTCACCACATCAACTGATACAGTTACACGTACCTACTGGTACAAAAGTGCATAAAGCAAGTCTTTCACATGATAAACAACGTACTCAACAATGTCAACATCTGGAAGAAACAAACAGTGACTTCACTGGATGTAAAGATTACATTTACAGCACAGCATCCACTATATATTTTTGTAAATGTTGAGACTGGTTTATGAAAGCTTTTTTTTTCTGAGGGTTTTCTGGTTCATCAACAGAATCTATATTTTATACCCTTCTTCTTCGGAATATTTTACTCTTAAAAATAAAGGTTCTATATTGGCATTTATGAAGTATCCACGGAACCTTTCAACTGCACAAAAGTTCTTTAGATTTTTCACATGTTCTACACACTCTTTGGGACACTTAAAAAGTTCTGTTATGGCATCACTGGGAAAACCACCTTTTGGAACCTTTATTTTTAAGATTGATGAGGCAGAACCTTCATAAAGTCTTCAAGATTTCTTTGGCTGCATTAGGTTTGCCCTCTTTGCCGGAGTCATGCTTCTCCTCCTCTGCATTGTTGAAGCTGAAGACGGGCACAGCGTCGGTGCTGCTGCATGCAGGCGAGCTGAGAGGTTCTAACCCTCCACCCATTGACATGTACAGGGTTTCCCATTCACTCAGGCCCAGAGAGCTAGTGAGGTCGATGTCTGGCACTAACAGATCCATGTCATCGCCGCTGTCCATCACGTTGCTAATGTCTTCCATGGACACATCCCTCATATCGATGTACGGTTCCACCTCAGCGGCGCCCAGTTCGGCACTGGAACACAGAAGGACGTCCGAGTCCCCGAAGATGGCAGTGCTGGGGGATGGAGCTGCTGAGGGGAGCTGGGCACCTGTTCTGGGGATGCAGTGGGAGCTTGAGTCGGCTCGTCCTGGGCTTGGCTTTGTTCCTCGGTCTCCGCCTCCCTCTCCTCCGAGAGTTTACAGAGGGGTTTGTGAGCAGAAAGGATGAGTTCAAGTCGTTCTTTCTCCTTTAACAGATTGGCGATCTCAGACTGCAGAGCTGCTTTGTCCTCCTTGAGACTATCGGTTTCCTGGACATATGCAGATTATAGTCATATCATGCACAAAGTCATATTTTTGGGTAAATGAGAGTGTAAACTTACAGCTTGAAGACTGTTGGTTAGTTCTTGCCTACGATTTCGACATTTGGCGGCTGCGAGTTTATTCCTTTCTCTTCTGATCCTCTTCCTCTCCTCTTCCTCTGGAGTAAGCTGAAATGAAGAAACACATGCACTTATACATATGTGTGTGTACATCGCTAAATGCATATTGTAAATTAATGACTATACATTTATTTGTGGTTGATATTGAGTGACAGCTAATGTCCAAAAAAATTACTTAAATTCATTAAACAAATTTTACCTAAAATTTACTACCAATGGTTCCAATAGCAGGGTTTTGCAGCGATGGCACATTTTAGATTTAATTTTTAGATTAAATCTAAAACAAATCTAAAAGATTTAAAAGATCTAAAAGATTTTAAATCTAAAAGATCTAAAATCTAAAAGATTTTAGATTCAATTTTAGGACCCTTTGAGTAAACACACTGTAAAAATGAATATGCTTTATCTAATAAAAAAAATGTGGCAACAGATTACAAGCAATATTATTAAATGACATTTAACAAATTAGAGTTGAGGAATAATTAATCAAATTAATCCCTTAAAAGTTAACCATTTAAAATGAGTAAAACTTACAACAACAACCAAAAGAACATAAATTGTAAGTCACCATTAATGGTGATCGGTGTTTGTTTTAAAATTACGGTTTTCTCCTTTAGTGATTCTGCTTGTTAACATCAGGTGTCTTCAATGTTGGCAATATATAATAAAGAGTTCTTAATTAATCTTTGACATCTGTCTGTTAATGAGATATTTTTGTAACATTTAAATGGTTAAATTTTAAGGACTAATTGTATTAAATTATTACACAATTCTAATTTGTTAAATTTAATCAATAATGTTGCTTGTAATCTGTTGTCACAATATTATTGATTAGATAAAGCATATTCATTTTTACAGTGCAATTCTTAAAAGAAACATTTGAATGACCTTTTTTTCACTAAATAATCTTTTGTACAATGGAAAGGTTCAAAGGTTCTTCATGAGTAAAGAATCTTTATTTTTAAGAGAGGATAACATTTAAAAGAGGGAATTATCCTGGCCATGGATATAAATACTTGTTAGAAAGTATTTTCTACAGTCAGTTGAATGTGGAATTCTCCAGAAAGCCCATGCATTAAACACATATCACATATATAACTAAGCTTATGGTAATAGTTAAAAAAGCATGTATATACCTGATCTTTCACCCCTTTCTCCGGCCCAGTGAAGGTCTTTCGAGCTGTTTTGGCGTCTGTGGAGTGAGATGAGCTCTGTGTTTCTCCGTGTCTGCAGGGTGACACTGAAGAGATGTCAGTTGACAGGACCATCCACTTGAGATCTGGAGCTGAAGCTACAGCAGTGACCGTTGGAACAAAGGGAGCATCAGCATCCTTCAGAATACCTGTCTTCTGAGAAAGAGCATGAAAATGTGTTCATCATGTATTGCTCATTGCAAAACTGCAGTTTAATAAAAATCAAGGTTGTATTCAAGAAATAGAAGATGATCAAATAAGCATACATCAATAATCAAACAGTCCATTTAGGTTACATTCTAGGTAGACATGCAATTGATTACCTGCGTATCCTTCATCTCAGCAGCTGATCTGTGCAGCAGCTGTTCTGCAGACACCTGAGAAACACTCGCGGTTTTAGGCATCACTTCTGCCAGGAGATGCTGGGAAACCAGATCAATAAGTGACTAATGTCAACAAATGCTATTCTGCAGGGGGTGTTTTTTATATTAGAAAAAAGATAGATTGAGGTTACTACGCTAGGAGGCACCAGCCATCCGCGCTGCTTGTCTTTATAGTGAGGCAGATTTTTATGAATGAAATCTGTGAGACTGTACCACTGATCCGGAGGGGAGACCGTTAAGCACGCGCCAAATAAATATACGGCATTTCATAAACATCGTGGGCACAAAATGATGCTCATTTTAATTCAAAATGTTATGCATTCACTTAAAACGTCTAAGACGTAAACTTAGGTTATTAACGGCTTATTAGGCTTTCACGTGAATGAACAAGATACGTCATTTTACGTGCCTACTTTGCAGTCTGTCTTTTGCATCCCTCTGTGAGCTTACGATTTACGATTAATTTCTTAAAAAGATGGTTTATCTGCAGGGTGCGTGATTGTCGCACGAGGAAAACAATTAGTACATTTGCCATTATCATAGTAGCCTATACAAAAATGACAATAATTAAACTATTGAAATATTAGTTACGATACTTCAACCGCACCCTTTCTATTAAAAACTTGGATTTTTCGTATCCCTTGTCAACTAGAATGATGGATCTCCCACTCAAAGCGCTCCAGCAACAACCCTGTCGCTAATGTGAGCAGCCAATCAGAGAGCAGCGTGTCATGCCCATATTTGGCATATCTGGTGTGTGACCCTCTAGCTGCAGCGCTACTGCGGCACAGCCTATTTTTATCATATCACATTTAATTCAATGACATTCTTATGACGACATCTTCGCCAAGCACCCAAAATATCTAAGAATTTTTTCATGAACGTTGGCTATTTCATAACTGTCTGCTGACAGATATGATTATGTCTACTATGAAGGATCTGCACAAACAATAAATCAAATGTATTTCTGCTTTAATGAACACTTGAACTGGAAGGAAACGCCGTTGTTCTTCTCCATAACCTGTGTGAAAATCTCTATTCATAGCTCAGATGAGGTAACCCTGCTTTCAGAGGGCGCGTGACTGGGGCCTCCCTTCTGTCCACAGTCCAAGAGTTTCCCGGCAGATCCGCCCCTGGTTTCTGATCTGTGAGGCTTATGAACGGAACAGCGATAGGGTCATTTGCAGGAGGGCCATTCCGCAAAATAAACAGCATTCAACAACGGAAATCTATTTAAAAAGTATTATTTTGTATTGAATACTTGAATAAGAATATTATTTTGAAAATAAATTCAAGCAACTATTATATTATTTGTATTATTTCTTCATGAGGATGGGCTGCCCTCAGTCCTGCATGTGTTTCTAACTCATAATGACATTATCATCATCCTCTTTAGAATATTCTTCAAGGACATTGAGTATTTTATCCCCCCAGGACATTTTCTTATATGTTTGCCACAAGATAATCTTAAATAATCACTGCATAAGTTTAGTACTGTAAACAACCAGATATGTGTAAAAGATATCAGCAATAAAGTGTCTAAAAACTCTCATGGCCTTACTCACTGTAGCATTTAAAGTAAATAAGGCTAAATAAAGTAAAAACTTGTTAAAGGCCTAGTTATATAAACATATGTGAAGATTAAAAATCAGTTTAAAAAGGCACAATGTAATTTCTCATCCTTGAGAAAGTAGGCTAACCACATTTTCAAAATGCAAAGGTATCTATGGAATGACCAAGTTCGGAGCAAGTAAAATATCTGCATCTTTATAAATGCATAAATAAGTCTAAATAAATGAATCTTTCCAAATAATGATTGTATTTTTGTTTGTTTTTTCCAACAAAAAAAAAAGATATTTATTTGCTGTTAATATTGATAGAAAGTTGCTGAAAGGCGAAACTTCTGTGAACATTTGCAGAGGCTCGGCTCGGGTGTCAGTGACGTCAGTGGGAGGGGCGTTGCTTTGACAACGAGGAAGTTCAAACAAAACATGAACACCGAAGTGGAGCACGATGACATCACATGGGAACGCTGATAGAGCTGTTTTCGTTTGTTAATCAATAACAAACTACCGTCAGTCATGTTTACCGTAGCCAATGGCAGAACATTAATAAAACAAGACTAAACACGAACAATTTAAGCAATCCAAACATTAGAAACTGAATTGCCTCATTGCTTTCATTTTAAACACAATATTGAATACGTTAATAAATATATATATTTTAATAATAATATATAGTATAGTAATATATATATATATATATTTTAATAATAATAATATATATATATATATATTAATAATAGTATTAGTAATAACAACATATAAAGTTGCCAAATATGCACGTAGTACATGTAATGCGTATATTCACGTTTTAAAAATGTATAAGTTTGAAATATTACATCATGTGATTTTTTTAATGGTCCAGTGATGCAATACACAGAGCTAAGAGATGAACTCAGCATTTTATTAAAGGAATCCCTCAGTAAAGGTGCGAAGCAGGTTACAGTGGAAATATGTTACTCCTCCGTCATTGGACACGCCTTTCATTGCGGAAGGTACGAACACAACCCGAGGCAATGAATGTTTCGAGGAAAGTATGGCATTTAACAATTGTGTGTCAACAGTCAACCGAAAAAAATAATAATATTTGAGCGTGTATTTTAGGGTTTGAATCACATTTTCTTATATAAATAATATAATAGCCTAGTTATTTAATTTAATGTCATTATAATAGAAATGATATGTATACAACAGGCTATAATAACACGGTAACAAATGGTTGTTAACGTGAGATAAATAAGTTTTCTCGAAGTATCTTTACATAATGGCTGCTGTAGCAATACAGACTGCACAGAGTGTTTCCCATCAGCGGTCCGCCTCTTCAGGATGTTTTCCATATAAGGTAAATGACGTCGTGGGATACCCTGCTATGGGACGTCATGGATTCCACTCCGTTTTCACTCAAAATGTTCATCTACGAACTTTTTTGCAAACATTTTGTTGTGTATTAAGCTTATAAGTGTTTATTAATTACGTATCGATCATGTAATCAGTCAAATGCTTTCCCGGAGACGTGTTTTTCTATCGGTTTCTATGCAACCAGTGGCACTGGAAGCCCGAGTGGTCACGCCCTCTCTCTGACGTCAGTTACAGCTTCAATATAAACTAGGCAGAGCTGAAAGCTCGACACTCAAACTTTGGATACCGAGAGCAGACGAACGGGGAACTAACAAACCGAGGCCTTTTAAACCGTTCTTACTTTCTGGATATATTCGCGCTGGATAGTTCTTGCTTCTCGACTTTTGACAGGATGATGTTTACAAGCCTTAACGCCGACTGCGATGCGTCTTCCCGGTGCAGCACGGCGTCGCCGAGCGGCGAGAGCGTCGCTTATTACCAGACTCAGGTATATATTTGACAGTTATCATTATTGAATTCACTAATGTAGAATTTTTCAGTCTTACTATAGCTCAAGTGTTTAAATTATATTATAGCCCTAGTCTAAGCAATAAGAAAACTAGGCTACACTAAAAAAATGCTGGGTTGTTTCAACGGTCAAGTATGGACAAACCCAACCGTTGGGTTTAAAAATGTAATCATGACATGTAACATTAATAATATGTAAATATTTGCCATATATTAAATGATTTCTTGTTTACATTTTAGGATTTCACAGACCTGAGTGTCTCAAGTGCCTCTTTCGTGCCAACTGTCACTGCGATCTCTTCTTGCCCGGACCTGCAGTGGATGGTTCAGCCCATGATTTCATCTGTGGCGCCCTCCAACGGCGGAGCACGACCTTACAACCCGAACCCTTACCCCAAAATGAGGGTCACTGGAACAAAGTCCAACAAGAGAGCCAGAGAACAGGTACATAATGCACTGACTTTGTTTTTATGGATTGATCAGCCAGTGCACCATACATTTGTAAATAAGTGCATTGTTCAGAAAGTAAAATATCCATGTTATTGTTTCCACAGCTTTCTCCAGAAGAGGAAGATAAGAAAGAGTCCGCGGGAAAGAAATAAGATGGCTGCCGCCAAATGCCGCAACCGCAGACGAGAGCTCACCTGACACGCTGCAATCTGTAAGTATTTACTTGTGGAAAAAAAATGTTCACGTACGCAACACGTTAAATGTCTAGTGTCTGACGGTGTTTCATTTTGTCTGTAACAGGAAACTGACATTCTTGAGGATGAGAAATCTGCTCTTCAAAACGACATTGCCAACCTGCTCAAAGAAAGGAGAGGTTAGAGTTCATCCTCGCCGCACACAAACCCATCTGCAAGATCCCCGGAGACTCGGACATCAGCTTCCCGGAGCCGTCCGTCTCTCCCGTCGCCTCCGATTCAGTCCCTGAGATCCACAGCGTCACTACCTCAGTAGTTTCCACAGCAAGCGCACCGGTTACAACCTCTTCCAGCAGCTCGCTGTTTTCCAGCACCGACAGCTTCACCTCCACGGTGAGGATCTCAGACCTGGAGCCCACCTTGGAGGAGTCTCTGGAGCTCTTGGCCAGGGTTGAGCTGGAAACGGCTCGCTCCGTCCCAGACGGGGACCTGTCCAGCTCCATGTACACTCAAGACTGGGAGCCGCTCTACACGTCCGCTGAACAGCGACCTGGAGCCCCTCTGCACACCCGTCGTCACCTGCACTCCGACTTGCACCACCTACACGTCTTCCTTTATGTTCACCTACCCAGAGAACGACATCTTCCCAAGCTGCGGGCCGACGAACCGGAGCAACGACCAGTCCTCCAACTCCTTAAACTCCCAAACTCTCCTCACTCTTTGAGAACTCACTATAGACACTTAGAATTTACATTTCTGTCACACGACTTGATATAAAAAGACATTGCAGGGCTATGGAAGTGACTCTATCAAGCAATCATGATTGCTTCCTATATTTATCTGAACCATATATGCCTGCCAAATGTAGCAAGATAAGCATGGATCAACTGATTATTATTATTATTATTATTTTTTTTGTTGCATTAATGATCTGGTTATTGTTAATATAGTGTTTTTTTTAGTTTACTGGTGCTAGATTTCAATTGTATTAGTGTGTTCTGAGCAATAGAGAACTAATATGTTTTGACTTTACGGTTGATTTCTGAATGTGTGAATTTATTTACTCAAATGTGTGCTGTCTAACCATTGCATTAAATGGTCTACTGTCCAAGTATGAAGTTTTCTGTGAAAACGTAGTCTCTTTAATTTATGGAATTTTTATTTTTGTACTGAAATGTGAACTTGCGAATTGTTTGCAAAACTAGAAACAAATAAATATTAAATGTATACCAAACAGATTTGCTTGTGTGAGATACTTTTATTGCAGACTAGATGAATTGACTCAACTGCACTATGGTACAAACGTTTGGTGTCAATAAGATTTTATATTTTTTTTATTGAGCAAGGATTGATGAAAGTGACCGTAAAGACATTTATAATGTACTTATTTACATGTTTTCAAAATTCACCCTTGCATCACATCACAATATTACTGATTTTACATAAATTGTATTTTTGACCAAGTAAATGAAGCCTTGGTGAGCATATGAGATAAAACATTAAAAAAAGGTCCTGACCTCAAACTTTTTAACCCTAACGTATGTCCATCAGACTAGTATTCGCAATCTTTTCATAGTCATACTTTGTTCTGATATTGAGCTACACCCTAAAAACCACACCTTAACAGTAAATGGGCTTCCATATCATTTAATGTTTTGTGTTCTGCTCTGATTCAGACGTAAGTAGTGCTGATGAACATCAATTCATCGGAATAAATCCTAAATGTGTCAACAAGATTCATCGAAGCACATAAGCACCAGAGCCCATTACGATTAGTTTGCATTATTTTATCAAGCCCAGAGTAATTGCAGCGGATATGATGTTGTTCATGTGCGTAAGAGAATGTGACGCAATCACGCCGTTATACAGAGGTCACTTCCTTCCCCCTTCACACTTATCGCGGTTGCAAACTTAATAAGTGATGTGAACTCAAGAACAAGAGGATCTTCTTCCCTTTTATGGGCTATATGTTTTTTTGCTGATTTATCATTAAGTTAGTGGCTATTAAAATGATATTTTCCTAACTACATTTTCTAAATGTCATAATTATATTCATTACTTCAATGAGCTCATTCTTTCTGCCTTCAATTATTACATTGTTTAAATTATTACATTTTTAGCTAACTGTAAAAAAATATTGTTGGTTCAACTTAAAAAAATGAAGTAACTTGGTTGCCTTCAAATTTTAAGTTTATTGAAATGGAAAAATTGAGTTAATACAATGAAGGAGATTTATTTAACAATCAGAAACTCAAAATATTATGTCATCTGAACAACTATTTAAGTTGATTTGACAAAAGAAAAATGTTGTGATTACAAATCATGAAAATATTTTTTTACAGTACATTTGCTGTAAAAAAATATTTCAAGATTTGTTATCACAACATTTTTTCTTTTGTCAAATCAACTTAAATAATTTATTTAGTTGAGATAGCTTATTATTTTGAGTTTCTGATGATTAAATCAATTTTCTTCATTGTATCAACTCACTTTTTCCAGTTCAATCAACTTAAATTTTGAAGGCAACCAGGTTACTTACTTTTTTAAGTTAAAACAACAATATTTTTTTACAGTGTTTCTGAAATACATAACTCTGATTACACATTACTCTAGATTGTAATGTCGGCTCATGCATTTTGCTGCTTTGAAACGATGTGTATTGTGAAAAGCGCTATACAAATAAATGTGAATTGAATGTTTAAAAAAACAGGGACAGAGAGATACTGACAAAAAAAGGCAATTGCAAAAGACTAAAAAATGTAAAATATTGGTAAAGCTGTGTATCTCTATCGTCATCAGACACAGCCAGTCAGTGAGATTGTGGCCCTGACGTGAAATCACATAGCATGTAATAATTCCCCGTCTATTAATACGATTGGCAGACTCCAGAGAGAGGCAGAGACAGAAATAGCAGGTGCGCTGCTTCACCATCAGCATCAACAGCAGTAAAATTAGACCACGGTGACGCCGACCTGCGTCGATGCTGCAGCCCAGGGAGGAAACAGACTGGAGGAAAAAGCAGGAGAAAGGGAAAAAAAGCAGAGAGAATCCAGGCTAAAGATAGACCATAATGCACTGCTCCCTCACTGATGAAGACACACAGTTGGATCGCCGCCATTTTCTACATCATCTGGTGGATAATCACAAGCAGATTGCCTGTTTGTTTAGATATAGACAGGTTCTCATTGACTGATAGTAAGATTGATTGTCACACTGATTTTACAGTAGACAACCCTTCACCCAGAGATCATATACAGTAATAAATATGAGCAGCTGTCGGTGATATCACACTTGTGAATGAACTAAGGTCCACAAAGGCTTGGCTTTAAAGCAAGGACCTGTTTCGCCTATGTTTAGTAAGAAGTCATTTTCCAGGTGAATGCAGTTTTGATGTTCACATCTTCAGATCTGTTTGAAGTTACACGAGAAGGTCGCTCATGTTGTGTCAGTGGCAAAACCTCTCTCAAGGAGACCAAAAATAAAGTGCAACAAAATATGAAAAAAAAAAAGAATATTGCAAATTTCAAGGGTAATTTCAGATTCAACTGAATGACTTTATCATAAACTGGTTTTCAGGGGTATGAGGGAATTTTTCTAGACTGTGTGATGTCAATTTATTCATATACATCAAAAAACTTAATCTTAATGATTACAGATTTTACATATTAAATCAAGAAATAAAAATGTAACCGTTAATAATGTACAGGGGTCAGATACCATAACCAGTGGTAACTGATTAGATGTTATCTGGAAGTACTTGTAATTAGATTATATTATGTTTTAAAATACCAGTAAGACAACTATTACTTTTTTATTGATTACATGTTATTCTTCACAATAATAATAATAATAATAATAAATCAAATTAGGTTCATGGTTCTCTGATGTCGATTAATGGTCACATGACATGCAGGTAAACAAAAACAATATTTTTAAAATATTTTTTTAAGTGTTTTATTTTGATAAATTGTATTTATATATATTTATAAATGTTTAATTTTTAATGTAAGATTTATTTGATATTTTTTAATGATTTAATTACTTACTAACTTTTCATTAAACTCAAGAAACCCCTGCAATTCCATTATGAACCCCAGTCTGGGAAACCATGTAATATTTAATGCACTTCATTTTGATGATAGCAAAGAAAGGCAAACATTTTCTTTCTTTTTGTATTTTTATATAAATATGTTAAAATTATCATATTCAAATCAATGTTAAGTAAGTCATCTAAACGCAATAGAATATGTTACTAACTACAATTTTATAGGGAAAATATCCATAAAGGATTAGCATGAGCATTAGCCTATTTTGTCCCCCATAATTTCATTTAGTCATCTACGAGGGTATTATGAGTCAGTGAAAATTTCAGACTTTGCGTCAGAATGCAGCATATGCTATCGTATTATCTCAAAAAGTGAAAGAACAAACATTTTGTAAACAGGATATGTGCAACGTGTTCTAGCGATGTTTCCGCTACTCCCTGTATCTCCACGAGGCGGCGCTCGCGATACACAGAGAATCGCAGATGCAGTGCGCGTGCGCGGAATGAGGTGTGCGCATGCGCAGTGCGCAGCTCGACCCGGGCCTGCAGTAGTGGAGCGATCAGCTCGTCATGGCGCGGTTCAGTGTGTTCTCGCTCTCGATCTCGCTGTTGTTTGTGGTTCAGTCCGTCGTGTCGATCTCATTTTACCTGCCGGTGCGCAGCAGAAAGTGTTTGCGGGAGGAGATCCATAAAGACGTGCTCGTTACCGGAGAATACGAGATCAGCGAGCAGCCGAACACGAAAACCAACCTGAAGGTGACGTCACGCGACACATCTACAGGATTAACGATTCTAAAATATTCACACAAACAATCGTTACACTAAATATCTACTGTTACATCACGTTTGACTGGAGTTTTCAGTTGATTTGTGATGACTGTAACGGCTTCTGTGAGTTTAAATCCGAGGCCTTATGTTAGTGCTACATGGCGCTTCCTGGTTGGACGGTGATTTAATGATTTAATTAACTTCGTTTTAATGAATCAAAATACTTGTGTAAATTATATTTTGCCGTTACTTATCGATATAAAGTGGGTAAAGAATAAATGCGGATGTAGTTTGTGTGTTTTCCTTCGGATCTCATTCACTCAAGTTATAACACGTCAGTCTTACTTCCATATTTGAATGAACAGAACAAGTGTCAAAGCTTATAATATACATATCAGTGCCAGAAGATTTAACTAAACATTATTACAAGTGCTGCATTCATTAATCATTTAATTATGATAATAACACATTGGTTACCTTTCTGGCCTTTTAATGTCTTTTAGATCTTACATAATACCTGTATAACGTTAGATGGTTCATATTTATCTGCTGTTTGACTTTTACTGAATATGAAATGTGGTAACCCTGTTAGATCACAGACTCATCTGGACACATCCTCTATGTGAAAGAAGATGCAACCAAGGGCAAGTTTGCCTTCACCACAGAAGACTATGACATGTTTGAGGTGTGCTTCGAGAGCAAGTCACCTATGGGTGAGTGTTTCACACACCCTCACACTTCTCCAACTGATGCTTTTGATAAAACCATAGGGACTTGGCTAACCTGTGGTCAGCTTAACGTGATATTTACTGTTATTGCTATGGTAACATATGGTACATGTAACATGTAACCGGGACACTGTAAAATAAAGTGTTACCAAAATCTGATTCTAAATCAGCACTGATATGCTGGACATTTACTCATTTTTAGCTGACCCCTTTATCCAAAGCGACTTGCAATTGCTATATATGTCAGAGGTTGCACGCCTATGGAGCAACTAGAGGTTAAGTGTCTAACAGTGGATTTGAACCTGGGTCTCTCACACCTAAGGCATGTGTCTTATCCACTGTGAAATCATCATCACCACCTGTATGAATTCAAAAATAATGTCTTTGTTTTAGGAACTGGAAGAGTTCCCTGACCAACAGGTCAACTTGGACATGAAGCATGGTGTCGAGGCCAAAAATTATGAAGAGGTTTGTTTGCTTTGTTTTCTTATGCTTAACATAAGCTGATTTTTATTTGCTATTTTATATAATTTGTCATTTTCAAAATTCTAGAATACATCTCCAATCAAAAGTTTAGGGTAGGTGAGATTTTTAAGTCGCTTCGGCTCAAGGCTGCATTTATTTGATCAAAAATACAGTAAAATTGTAATTTTGTGAAGTATTACTACAGTTTAAAAGGGATGTTTTTACATTTGAATAGTTTTTGAAATGTAATTCATTACTGTGATCAAAGCTGAATTACTCCAGTCTTCCGTGTCACATGATCCTCCTTTATCCTTTACTTTAAGCAAAATTGGAATATTGCATAAAACATTTGGGAATAAACTTTTTCAGTATAGAAAGTTCAAAAGATCAGTATTTCTTTGAGTTTTGTAACATTATAAATGTCCTTACTCTCACTTTTGATTCATTTAATGCATCTTTGCAAAATAAAAATATTAATTTATTTGAAATAAAAAAGTCATACTGACCAAAACTTTTGAACGGTAGTGTTTAGGAGATAGTCTACACCTACTTTTACTGGCAGATGTTGTTTTGAAGTCATCCTGATTGTGCCACTTTGTTCAGATTGCCAAGGTAGAGAAACTGAAGCCCTTGGAGGTGGAAGCTCCGTCGGCTGGAGGATCTCTCCGAGTCTATTGTCAATGACTTTGCCTACATGAAGAAGAGAGAGAGGAGAGATGAGAGATACTAATGGTAAGAGATTTGAACTAATCTACTGAAGTTTCTTTCCAGCTCTTAAGCAAGATTGGATAAAAGGCCCTGTTTACACCTGGCATTAAGATATGGCAGTAGACGGTCTTTTGTGGCTGTTTGAACACATTCGATCACATGAGCGATTACACTACAGAAGCAATCCGGTCTATGTGTTTTCAACTACCTCTGAAAGTGGGCGAGCTCAAAACCTTTTAGACCTCATTTACGCATCTTAATACCAGCTGTAAACAGGGCCTTCTAAATGAAACGGATATAGATGTAAATGCAGTATTTTGTGCAAGAATGGTTTCTGATGTCCTGTGGTGTTTTGCAGAGTCCACCAACACACGCGTGCTGTACTTCAGCATCTTCTGAATGTGCTGTCTGCATCGGCCTGGCCACGTGGCAGGTCTTCTGACCTGCGCCGGTTCTTCAAGGCCAAGAAGCTCATTGAGTAAAATCTGCCTGTACAATCAGGGACCCAGAACTACTTCCTGACACCAGAACCTCCGGCCCCTGACATTTGCTTTGCCTCGGCGATCCGTTCTGGTCGCCACAGCCGACCTGAAGTTTATCGGAGAGTGGACGTGCATCAGGGAATTCTCTGGGAAGCGATTGATGCTTGACGGCCAAATTGTCTTTCAGTGCGTGTGCATTTTTGATACAAGCTTGCTCAGTATCATTTGGAAAAAGACACAGTCTTTCACATTTTTTTGTATTTATACTAAATGACAGCACAAGCCCCTATAACTGATAAAAGATGCGCTCCTGTGAGAAACGTTGTGGTCATCTGTCTGGTCATTGAATGTGTGTATTAATTATTATTTGGAAGGATAAAATGATTGTGTCAGCCTTGTGTTTTCATAAACTGATGTGTTTAGCTGTCTTTCAAACACAAGTCGAAAGACTTTTGAAAATGCAAAACCATTTTGCTAAAATGAAGTCCCACTCACTGCAAGTCAAATTGAAGATTCAAGCTGACATATATCATTCTGACTATTTTTTTAAAAGCAGTTTTATTTTGGGGGGCAGAATCTCATTTTAGTTTGTTCATGGGAAAGCCTGAGTTAATCTGTAATTAAAGTCTTTATTTGTTGATTGTTAGTAGTTAGTTTCTCCACAGACTGAATAAATGTTCGATCCAGCAGGTCTCCTGCAGTGGGCTTGAGGTTAAAGGTGTGTAACGCCATCATTGCTGCCCCATCAATTCTGCTGTCGTTAATGGTTTGATTTGTTAAATCTACCCATAATTGACAGATCAAACTGGATTTTTAGTTTAGGGTTTTCTTTTCAAATGCTTTTATGGAATAGTGGTTACACGCGTCCTGGGTGGAAGGTTTGGATCAGATTTATTATTATTATTATTATTTGCTACCAGTGGTATAATTCTTTGCTCCAGTGTTCAATCTTTTTCAGCAGCAATGTTTTTCTTCTGATTAATTTTGGTGAAAGTGGATTTCAGAAATATAATTGGCTTGTCATTCAATAAAAATTGTTAGAAAATAATTTTGAGTGATTGTCAGTTACTATCGAATGAAGTTGTGATGTAATCTCAGAGAGAATTTGAATATCTTGTAATAAACTATAAAAATATTTGAAGTTTGTTGGACAGATTCATCTTATTATAGCCAATGTATTTACACATTAAGAATACAGGAAAATAGAGGCAATAAAACAATTTAACTATTAAAAGCAAAGTTCAGCATGAAGAATTATTACAGACATGCTTTTGTGAAAAGATCATTATGAGATGATTAATATTTGGGGCAATTATAATTGTACAAAAAGTGCATAAATACTTGGATTGCATTTGATTTCAAAATCTTCCTGTTTCTTGAATGTCATTAGAATAGTTTCTAAAAGGTAATGTAACACTGAAGGGTAATGATGCTGAAAATTCAGATTAAATCTAAAAATATATTTATTTTAATATTTCACAAAATTAGTTTTTAATGTGTTTTTGTGCTTATATTGTGAGACTTAAAATAAATCTTACCAAACCCAAAACTTTTAAACTGCAATGTATAATAATCGTAAAGCACCACACCCCTTTAAAATGGTAAATAAATTACAGTGCATTATGCACAATAGAGGGAATGCGTGTGACGTCACCGTCCGGTCACGTGTCTGCAGTTACTCATAGTGAGTGGCAAAAAGACTGGGCGGCTGTATATGTTTTCCAGTGTGAATGCCGCAAAAAACAAACACAACACATATAAAGTGGGAAAGAGCTTTGCGATTGACTGTACAACTAGATTTGACAAAAAATCGGAGGTATATTTTTACAGACTGCTATAGAAAGAGGAGCAAATGGATCGCTGCAATTCACAAAAACAACTGGAAATAACTAGATTTGCAGTTATCATTTGTGTCAATATGCTGAATTTAGCTGTAAAACCATACCATATATTTGTATTGTTTTATATATATTAACAACTCATCAATTAAATATTTATCATTGCATATTCTGCATTATTAGATGTTTCTTAATAAACACTGACCAAAACAAACAAAAAAACTATAAAGTTTTATGGCTGGATGATATGATGATATATAGGCTATATATAACACTGATATAAGTGATCACCCGGATTTAGACCTACATTGTATTTATATAAAGCGTTCACAGGCAAATTTGCTTTATGTTTACCATCTATATTGCTTTTATTTCCCCGGCGTCGAAATCAGGCAAACATAAATGTCAGGCGACACGATTCCTGGCTGCATGTCAATATCCATGGATCACTGGATCTTTAGTAAGTTGTAAGGAACACTATATTGAGTCCAACATTTAGTTTAAATTGATAAAATTGTTTGTTTTAGTCGCATTTTGGCAGTTTCCCTATTAAATCCAGTCACGCAGCAGATCTTTTGCCACTCGGTCAGGCTGAGGGGGGTTGTTCCGGCGGGAAAGTGACGTCAATGCATTCCCTCTATATTATAATATTAATTTTACATGCAGAAAACTAATTCTATTCAATTATAAAAAAATGCATAACATCCTTTCTTTTTTAAAAATTTACAATTATCCTTCCTTGATTGTTTTTCATTTGAAGAGTGTTAATGTATTATATGATTTCAATTCCTAGCA
Organism: Hybognathus amarus; assembly: GCA_030378365.1. Classification (NCBI taxonomy): domain Eukaryota; kingdom Metazoa; phylum Chordata; class Actinopteri; order Cypriniformes; family Leuciscidae; genus Hybognathus; species Hybognathus amarus. The sequence continues at coordinate 281,330 of JAQIUQ010000872.1, read as the reverse complement.
TCATGCAATTAAACAAATGTAGTTTTTTTAATGCAATGAGATTTAATATTAGGATTTTAATTTTTTTTTTTTTTTTTTTTAGCAAATAATGAGTTGCTGGATGTGAGGTATTGAGATGATGGTGAGTGATGATATGGCTGGACGGTTGGTGGGGCTGTTACACAGTCCTAATCGCCGTTAAACAACAGAAGAAGAGCCGGTCGCTCGTCATGACCCGGAGGAGGTTCTTCTGTCTGGTTCCGTAAGGGTTCAACATCTGGTTCAAGCTGTCAAGAGAAACAATTCGCTCTGATCAACGCTTTACCAAAGGCTTTACTGAGACATAAGGCAAAATGCCCGGCGCCGATAAAGAGACGGATCTGTCCGAGCGCATCGAGGCGTTTCTGTCCGAGCTGAAGCGCTGCGGGAGCGGGGCAGGATCTCTCCGGGGCTCCGCCGAAACTGCCCGAGAAACGAGCGCTTTACTCCGCAGAATCACCGCACAGGCCCGCTGGAGCAACGCCGGTGAGTGAGAACCCGAGATCGGGTCAGAACCAGAAGCCGAGCGCTGCTCCAGATGCTGCTCGCATTCTTTCTTTTTTTTTACTTAAATATACAGTAAAATAAGCATACACCACATTATATAAATTACAATGACACTAATAAAGATTTTTTTTAATAATAATAATACAAAATAAATTAAAATAATTTTGCTATCCTATGAGTTCATTCATTGTGAATTTTTTAGGTGTATATAAAAATATGATCATCCAATTTAAAAGGCAGCTATTTATTTTCATGTATACAATACATATGAAGAAAAGTAATCAATTATTTATTTTAATTATTAGTTTTATTTAAAAAATACCTAGTTTCTATTTAGTTGCGTTGTTTTTTTAAATTAGTTAGATTAAATTTTTTAATCTACTGTAACTTGAATGTAATATTTATTGCTAATTTTATTATATATTTATATCTATTGTCTAATATCCATTTTATTATCTTAGTAGTTCTTTGTCATTTTAATCTAAAACTTTTTATTTTAATTTAACTTATTTATTTTAATCTATTTTTATTGTTTATTTTTTTTATTTAAATATGGTTTATTTCAATTTATTGTTTTTTTGTTTATATTTATTTATTTTAGTCTTATTTTTTATTTTTAAATATTTTATTTTAGTTAAAAATGTATATTTTATTTTAATCTTATTTTTTATCATTTATTTTTACATCGTAAACACCCTATCACTCCCCGAACCCAGTTTAAAGCCCCCTGCCCTGCTGTAACAGGATCTTAATTTCTCTGGTGTCCTCTTTCAGGTGAGCTGATGGAAATTATCCGGAAGGAGGGCCGCGGATGACAGCAGCCCAGCCGTCTGAGACCACCGTCGGGAACATGGTCCGTAGGGTGCTGAAGATTATTCGAGAAGAGTATGCGAGGTGAGACATTTCCGAAATAGCCCATTTAACTTTTTCGCTCTTCCCTTCCTCTAATATTAAACTTGAAGGAGAAAACTACAGAAGTTGAAATGGTATGCATCATCTTTGGTAGGCCTACACATGCTAACATGTTCTTTAAATATCACTCAGACAAACCAACAAACATAGCCATCCAATCAAGTCTCATAATTTTGTCAACATGAATAACAGATGGCAGTTGCAATACTTATTTTGTCCACTGGGAGTCACTATTGGTAAAAGAATGCTTTAGGTCTAATCATTTCCCATCAATTTAAATTCCTGAATATTTCTTGATTTCCTTTTTAAAGTCAGTCTCTTTCGAAACTATCTTGTATTTTTCTAAGCTGTTCCATCAAATGCTATCATCACAGTAGCCTATCATTGGAGATTTACAGACTGTAACTTTGTAGTATGAGAATATTTAGAAAGATGCATGGCAGTTGTCACTTATTTGCTTACATTATTAAAGGGAATTATCGTTGTCGGGACAGATTTCGAGAGCATACGGCATACTTTTATCATTTGTACACGCATGTTGATGCAAAGGCTATCTGTGTCGGTCCAACAAAAGTAATTTGAAGCCACATCAAAAGAGTTTGCAAACGAACAGGGAAAGCGACAGTATCGGTAGTAATAAAGTGCGAATCAACATCGTTTGCATGGCATCACAGTGCAATGTTTATGTTGGTAACAATGTCAATCTCTAAAGAGTTGGAATATTAGCCTATAAATGAAATAGCCTCGAACATCTTGGGCTATATGAATAGCAATTGCTATAATGTCAGCGTGACCAAACATTTGTAATGTTATTTTTAAAACTATTGATTTATAAGCCACTTAGCACTTACCTTATGACATATTTTCAGATATTCTTCTTCCATCGTTGTAAGTTTTGTTTTGGTCATCTGAAAACATCAGAGTGGAAAGTTACAACGTCGCATTTCAAACATAGACTGTAAAAAATGTGTTTCAAACGATCAGATTAATCCGCGCCGAACCACGACTCGCAACCAAAACAATATTCCTCCGCAAGTAATTGCAGTTTATGCTTCAACCGCTAGAGGCGCTAATTTGACAGTGTAGCTTTTGAGGTACAAGTATCAGCAAACAGGTTTATGACGTGATATAGTGAGTTATTATAGAATTATATTAGTTATATTCTATAATTATAGAGTTATAGCAGAATGTGACTCATTAGAGATCACGTCTCTCTCTCCCCTCAGGTCCAGAGGCAGCAGTGAGGAGACGGATCAGCAGGAATCTCTCCACAAGCTCCTGACGTCTGGAGGATCCAGCGAGGACAACTTCAGACAGCACTTCGCTCATCTCAAAGCCAACGTCATCGAAGCCATCAACGAGCTGCTGACAGAACTAGGTGACAATCCAAAATGATCAAGGCTTTTGCTTTTTTATCCAGTAGTGGATAAACTACAGTCAAACCAAAAATCATTCAGACACCAGATATCATTTTTGATATGTGCAGGACACTATAGTTCATAGCAAAATAAAGTAAACTGACATATTATTCACACAAAAAAATCGTCGTACAGTGGACTATAAGTTAAATTAATTAACTGAATTTCTTATCTATTTGTGTAGCTGACAGCTATTCGACATAATTCATTTGTGAGACAGCACGATGGCCAAAACCAGTGACATAACTGATTTGATAACTCTCGGTTCTTATCATATTTTATTACAATTTTCTAAACTATTGCATATAAACTGAGAAATGTTGAAGGTGTCTGAACAAATTGTGTTTTGACTGTACTGTATATGTTCTTGTAATGCTAAATATGATTGCTGAAGTGTGTGTGTGTGTTTCAGAGGGCACCACAGACAACATCTCCATGCAGGCGCTGGAACACATCCACTCCAACGAGGTCATCAGTGACCATCGGCCGCTCCAGGACAGTGGAGGCGTTCCTGAAAGACGCCGCGCGCAACGCAAATTCCATGTTATCGTTGCAGAGTGTGCGCCTTTCTGTCAGGTGAGTGCATGCTCTCGCAAAACACACATCTCAGTCCTGACAGATTCAATAATAGCAGAACAAGCCAAGAATGAACAACTCTGTCATTATACATTATTACCATAATGTTTAATCATTATTACAAGATTATAATTATGAAATATGATATTATTTAATCATTGATAATATTATGAAACAATATAAATTGGCATAATGATTAGAATGTAATAATTAACATTATTATAATTATGTTCTTGTCATTAATACATAAAAGTATAATACATCAATAATAAAATTTATTATAATATATTTAAATGTTTAATAATACTTTAATAATATATATATATATATATATATATATATATATATACTATGTATACATCTATGTATAGTTTAAGCATATATATATATACATATATTTATATATATATACACACATGTATGTATGTATTTACGTAAACTATACATAGTGTGTGTGTGTGTGTGTGTGTGTGATATATATATATATATATATATATATAATATTGAAAAATATAATATTGGTAAATAATATACACTTATAAATATTATAAAATAATACTAATAATTATAATGTAATATTAAATAATTAACATTTATATTATAATTATTAGGTCTTGTTATTAATAAATACATATACATAATGTTAAAAATAAGAATATTAATGTTTAATTCTTTTAATATTATATATATTTTCATCATTGTATTATTTAATAGATTTTTAATAATCTTTTAATATGATATATTTTTAATGACATTTGTATTTGAATACATTTTTAATTATACTATAATTAATATAAAATGATTATTAAACATTTTAATAATACTGTTGTAATTTTTTATCATTATTAATAAATGCATAATATATTCAATTTTACCATTTAATATTTTTAAAAACTTTCATTTTAAACTTTTTTATGTTATAATCTAATAATAATTTGTAATAATATTTATTTATACTATTAGTATTTATTTAAAATATATATATTTATTTATACTATTAGTATTTATTTAAAAAAAAGCTTTAATAGGTTAACTTCACATTTATTTATGTTATTTAAGCAAGTGTATTTGGTGATGTAGATTTTCAGGTCCTTGAAAATAACTCACATAAACTCCTTTTTGTCCATCAGGGGCATGAAATGGCCACAATTCTTCCAAAGAGGACATCGAGACAACGGTCATCCCAGATGCTGCCATTTTCGCTGTAATGTCAAGAGTCAATAAGGTGAAATAAAGCATTGATGCACCAACAAAATATATCAATTAACCTAATTACCTAGAAATGTCATCACATACTTCCAACAGTGTTATATTAGTCACATACAGGCATTTGTTTCTTGATGAATGATCGTAACCTGGTAAATGCTGAAAGCGCTTGTTTCCGTGTGTTTGTTCAGGTCATCATCGGCACACAGACGGTTCTGGCTGACGCGGTCTGCGGGCTCTTAATGGCACACACACACTGGCTCTGGCTGCAAAGCATCACTCGACTCCTCTCATCGTGTGCGCTCCCATGTTCAAGCTCTCGCCACAGGTATCCGACGCTCCATACAGCCACACTTACACAGTGCATTCAGTACATAAAATCCTGAAGTGTGTCCTTGTTGTTGTAGTTTCCTAACGAGGAGGACACGTTTCACAAATTTGTTTCGCCACACGAAGTTCTTCCCTTCACTGAAGGTAATGTCACACAGCATTTCACTTATTTTAATGATTTTTACAGATGACCTATACTAGTACAGCCAATAATCATAAAAAAAGACCTTTTTAAATAGCATCGTATGACCTCTTTAATAATGCTGTTTCTGTTAAAGTGACGGTTCACTTTAAAATTAATTTTGATATTTAGCTTACCTCAAGGGCATCCAAGATGTAGGTGTCTTTGTTTCCACAGTATTTTCAATTTTGATATTTTTAGCTCAAACCGTTCTTGTTCATCAGTCATATAATGGAGGTCTATGGTCACCACCTCAAAGAGCATGCACAGAGAAGTCCAAATTAAACATGATTTAATGACTTGTACTTAAAATGTACTTACATTTACGAGTCATTAAATCATGTGTAATTTGGACTTCTCTGTGCATGCTCTTTGAGGTGGTGACCATAGACCTCCATTATGTACTAATAGACAAGAACGGTTTAGCTCTAAAAATGTCAAAATTGAAAATTACTGTAGAAACAAAGACTACATTTTGGATGCCTTTGAGGTAAGCTAAAACACCAAAAATTAATATTCAAAGTGAACTATCCCTTTAAGATGATAAATAATATATCTGAAATGAAATGTGTTTCTAGGTGAGATCTTATCTAAGGTCAACGCTCACTGTCCGGTTTTCGACTACGTCCCTCCTGAACTCATCACACTGTTCATCTCAAACATCGGTGGAAGCGCTTCCGTCGTACATTTACCGTTTGATGAGTGAACTTTACCACCCTGAAGATCATGAACTTTAGTCTGGAAAATAAAGAATCTCTAAATCGCATGTTTGTGTCGCACTTTGGCTTTCAAAACTTCTGAGATGAGAGTGTGTAAATAATATTAAGTTAGATCCACACTGTAATATGTTTATAAAGTAAAGACAGCATTCATCATGTGTGTGTATTATTGACATTTAATACACCAAAGATATTCTGCAAACTGTTTACAGAAAGTTGCATTTTTATAAAATCATTTAAAAAGTAATCAACAAAAAAAAAAGATCATGATGATGTCAGAAGAGACGCTGATCAGCTCAGCTCAGTCGTGAGTGTTACTCAACTATGGGGGAAGAAACACAAGTATTACAGAAGTCTGATTCAAACGCTTCACTGCAGTCACATGTGAGTGTGCTGTACCTGCTCTGTGTTTTGGTCCATTTCAGAGCACTTCTGGGCGGCACTGCCACAGCTGGATGGTAGAAAGTACAGTCTGCTCGCTTACACTGCGCCGCAAATCTACACGGCTGCAAAACAAATATTAAGGGATGTGAGCAGATGCATAAATGCATTAAAACAAGATTCAAAAATCTAAATGTGGAATAACATGCTCACGATAAATAAACCGATTTTATGTTGACTCAAGTATCAGCTAAAGTTGGGAATAATAAAGATTTTTTAAATGTTCTTTAAAAAAAATAAATAAAAAAGTTTAATTTGTTAACATGAACTAACAATAAACAATACTTTTATAGCATTTATTAATCATAGCCCTCAAACCGTATTCACTTTATAGCCTGTAATTGTGTACAAATGTGGGCACAGAGGACTCAGGTGTGATCCTAATTTTTATTTATTATAAATGTTACATCACTGTCTTCGATAAAGTTTTGTCTATCCATTTTATGGTGTTTTTTATTTATTTTGGGGGTATTTTTGAATTTATTTACTTCAAAAAGTACCATATTTTGTATGTAAATTATTTCTATGTAAATTAATCACTATGTAGTTTTATTTTTTTTTAACTAAATTAAAATATCATTCCAATAAGTTCTTAGAGCTAAAACCTAAAGATGAAGTGACTTTGCTGTCACCTGGTGTCTTATTTTGGCTTATTTTAGAATGCTCTAAATTACAGTTTTTCCCATTCATTTCTATGGGTGCCCATTTTTGACCCAAATACAAGATTAAGGAGTTTCACCCACTTAACATTGTAGAATTGAGTAAAAAAAAAAAAGTGTGTTCAGGAGGCAAACTTAGGAAAAGTAGCCAAGTCTCGTACCGCTCAGATCGAAGGGAAGTATTTTTAAAAAATAAATCAAAACTATTTTGCCCACATTTGTCCAGAATACGGTTTTAGGGTTAAAGGAGAACTCCGGTCAATTGTAACATTTGAGCAAATTTTTTTGTACATTTGGAGTGCCGTCAGTACAGATAAAAACAACAAAAATCTGTGTTGCCTACACCGTTATCGTCTTTTAAAATATTCACAGCCTGTTGACTTCAATGGGGCAAGTTCTTAACCTGCTTTTAGCCTCTTAAAATCCTTGATTTGTCATTACGAGTGCACAGACATGTGAGTGGTGTTATTAAGAGTGACCACGCTCAATCTGACTGCAGTAGATGTGAAAGATATGAATAAAAATGATGTTAATTCAGCCAGCTCACATACCTGTATTTACTTCGAGTTCAAATGTGTAAATGTCTACATCTTAGCTTTATCCGAGTTTGTTTCTCACTGACACGGTTTATGATGTGGAGTTGAACAACTTCAGGAGTCAAACACATCCCTCAAAGTGAAACGGGCTGATGTAAAACTCACTTTAGGGTGGTAGAACGGACACTCCGGCTTTTTACAATCTGGGAAGAAACGGCACACGCTGCTGGCCTGAGCTGGAGCTGAAGCTACGGGGTCAAAGGTCACAAGGTCAAATGTTAGAGGCTGTATCAAAGGGCCATTTTAAATGCATTCCCATGTATTTAGCTTACCAGTTCTTGGAGGGTTGCTGTTGACTCTTCGGCTGACGTGTGTGAACGGACAGTCTGCTTTGGAGCACTTCGCGTCGAACTTACAGTTTGGATGAATAAACAGACACTTGTCTGCAAATTTACAGTTAGGAAACAGTCTGCAATAGAACCAAAAAACAACATTTACATATGGTCACTGCATTTAAACGACCAGTTGTTCTTAAAGAGTAACTCAACACTTTAGTTAATGATCTGTAAGAATGGATATTTATTAATACCAGTCATTGATTCAAGTAACTTTTTTGACATTTGTGTATAAAATGTTTTATTTCTACAATATATGGTGTAAAAATGTTGCTTTCTCGTTGTTTCGACTTCCCGGGAGATGTAGTTCATTGAGCGATTTTCACATAAAACTAAATGTTACTCTTCTGTTTTATGACAAACTGTGACGTTTTTGACTTTCAAGAATTATCTTTTAAATTGACAAACATCATATGTGTAATTCAGGGCACAGTTCAGACGGAATAAAAAAGATAAGTTGTCTCTCGCCATTGACTACTACACAAATTTTTTCGAAATAAGGTCCAATGAGCCGGAAGCGGAGGGGCGGGATTTAGGCTCTCTATAGAGACAGGAACTGCACAGAGCTTCGATGACAGACTGGGAAGCGGGGTGCTGCAAATATAAGAAAATGTAAGCATGGAAACCTATTCTAGTAGAGCCTAAAAACAAAAATCAAGACTTTGTAAAGGGGCATAATATGGCCTCTTCTATGTTCTCACTTGCACTGTGTGTTGGGGTGATGGTACAAACAATCGTCTCCGCTCTTGCACGCAGGCCAGAACTTGCAGCGTTCTGGAAGTTTCTGCCGTTTAGCCTGAACCGGCCCTACGTCCATGTCCTCCACCTCATCCCTCTCCCCATCTGCAGGAGAAACACAGAGAATGAGGGTGAACAGGGCACAAATTGTTGACTACAGCTGGAATAAATGAGTCATGTGACTACATTACAAGAATGGGATGTTTAGTATTAAAATTAAACGGGCATAGCCACAGAAAAACTGAGCACTTAATTAATAACCTTAACTGATTAACAAGAACAGACATACGGTGGCGTATTGCATTCACTTGAAGAAAAAAAAATCTACTCTGTTTTTCTGAATTAACGAGTTAATTTTTCATGAGAAATTTTTTTTGCTCTGTTTTTCTGAATTAATGAGTTAATTTTTCATGAGAAAAATTTTTTTTGCTCTGTTTTTCTGAATTAACGAGTTAATTTTTCATGAGAATTTTTTTGCTCTGTTTTTCTGAATTAATGAGTTAATTTTTCTAGAGAAAAAAAGTTTTTGCTCTGTTTTTCTGAATTAACGACTTAATTTTTTCATAAGAAAAAATTTTCATTCAGAAAAACAGAGCAAAAAAATTTCCATGAAAAATTAACTCATTAATTCAGAAAAACAGAGCAAAAAAAAATTCTCATGAAAAATTAAGTCGTTAAGTCAGAAAAACAGAGCAAAAACTTTTTTTCTCATGAAAAATTAACTCATTAATTCAGAAAAACAGAGCAAAAAAAACATTTTCTCATGAAAAATTAACTCGTTAATTCAGAAAAACAGAGCAAAATTTTTTTCTCATGAAAAATTAACTCGTTAATTCAGAAAAACAGAGCAAAAAAAATTTCTCATGAAAAATTAACTCGTTAATTCAGAAAAACAGAGTAGATTTTTTTTCTTCAAGTGAATGCAATATGCCACCGTACAGACAAACTTCATGGTTGTGCTAAATAAAACATTTAAGGGAATACATTTTCCAGAAAAATTGTGATATACACTGTTATTGCTATTATTAAGATCCCTAAACAATGAGTATCTTCAACTTACCGCCACTGTTTATAAAGTCAGTGCCGAGTCTGAGGCGGATGTCAGGTTTAGGTCTGTTATTTTCCGGGAGGTCAGAGGTCGTGTTGAACTCGTCCTCAGGCTCCATCTCCTGATCTGTGCGGTTGGCTAATGGACTGGGAACTCCATCCAATGTCACGATGAACTTTGGACTTGAGCCACCTGCGACCTCCGCTTTCTCTCTGTGCGGGAAGGCACGTACACTACTGTCAGAACGTTTTTTTTTTATAGGAAATTAATACTTGATTCAGTAAGGGTGCATAAAACTGATCAAAGGTTACAGTAAAGATATTTCTGTTACAAAAGATTTCTATTTCAAATAAATACTAATGCGAAAAAACATTAAGCACCGCACTGATAATACTAGTAAATGATTCTTGAGCAGCAAATCATCATATTAGAATGATTTCTGAAGGTGACACTGAAGACTGAAGTAATGATGCTGAAAATTCAGCTTTGATCACAGGAATGAATTACATTTCAAAATGTATTCAATAAGAAAATGTAAATTGTGATAATGTTTTGTAATATTAACTTTGATTGTTCAGCCTTGGTGAGCAGACGAGACTTCTTTCTACATTAAAAAAATATTACCAATCTCAAACTTTTGAACACTACTGTCTATTAGGGGTGTTGAAAATTGAGTTAGTAAAACTGAGTTAATGAAACTGAGTAATAAAAAAGGCACCCACTATTTTAACATTTACAGTGTGCAAGAGAGCGTTTTTGTCCTTTAAGTACACTACAGTTTCATGCGCTTTTAGTAGTGTTTATTAATGTTCCTGTCGTCTGCTGTTCAAACTTTAGTGTTGTCTGACTACATTCAGGGAGTGTACGTTCTTGGAGCAGATAAAATAAAAAAGGGAGTTCATATATCTGTCTGCTTATATTCAATGACGAAAATGTAGCCATGTGTAGTAATATTGCAACACATCGTGATATTGAATTCGAAGACATGATAATTGTAATTCAGCGCTTCACACCCCTACTGTATATGGATAAAAATATGGACCCACATTTTTTCCATTGAAACCTGTCTGTCATACCTGGCCTGCACCATTCGGGATGTGAGTGGCGGGTCTTCAGCCTGAGTGACGGGAGTAAGCCTGCTCCTGACTGGCGGAGTCTGTTCCAGCTCTGGTTTCCTCATGATGAATGGACAGAAGTCCAAGGCCTTGACTCTCGCCGCCTCTAAGACCTGCAGCTCTGAATCAAAACAACCACAAATCTTAGTTAGTGTAAGTTTTGCAGTGATTTTAATATGATGATTTGCTGCTAAAAAAACTATTATTATTATCAATGTTGAAAAAAAAAAAGATTCAGGATTCTTTGATGAATAGAAAGTTTACAAGAACAGCATTTATTTAAAATATTTTTTTGTACTAATTTAGAAGTCTTTACTGTCAACTTTGACCTTTTGAATGAGTAGTGTATACGCCAAATAAAAACAAATTGGTTAGTTGCTTTATATGTTGCTAAGAGTCTCTCTTCATGTCTACATGTGCGGTTTTCCAATAAAGTAAGCTGCATATTACAGACCATATGTTCAAAGGTCTGACTACATGAAACTATTGAGCATCAGAGAACGTGACTGAATGACATCCATGATACAATTAAGATGTACTTTGCCACTGAGAGGTCAAAATGAGGCCATCTCTCTCACCGTATTCACTGAGCTGCTCTCGGCTGTCCTCTTCTGGAAGCTCCAACTGCAGACGAGATGCTAAAGGTCTGGGTTGGGCTGTAAAAAACACAAGAGAAAGAAATGTGTAGTCTGATTTCTAGTTCCTTTATGATGACAATATTTCTTTAAGCTACAGATTAAACTCACTACTGTGCAGCGTTTCCTGGGGAATGAGAGCGTGCAGGTGCTCCTGGACCAATCGGATTGCAGCATTACTCATCTCGTCACTGGCCGGACGTGTCCGTGGCGCTACAGGGACCGTCTGCCGCTGGGGAACTGAACATGAGAATATCAGAGGCCAATGTTACATTAACTAAAACTAATAAAAACATTTCTGCTAATTGAAATAAAGCAGAATTAAATATAAATATTAGACATAATTATTTAAATGAGGAACATTGTGACAAGCTCAAAAACAGTGTGCACTGATATCGAGAATAACTCTCTTTATACTGAACTTTGTGCTTTGGAACTTTTTTTATGATTAAACGGCAACATTACACTAAAGAAAGTTGAACATGTAATAAAATTAAATTAAAAATTAAATATTATAAAAGTTCCCTTGGCAAATAACTGAAAAAAGTTTGGAAAATATATACAAATTAAAACCAAAATAAAAATAAATTAAAACCTAAATAATAATATTAAAAAAGACAAGTTATAGATATGTAAAAAGCTTATAAGAAACAGAAAAAAGTTATATAAATAATAACCAACACAGACAAATAGACTACTCAAATATTTAAGTCAATATGTAATTTTTCAATTCAACATTAATAAATGCACTGTTACGTTAAAAACACTGTTGGGCCCGAGCACTGATGGTGTGAGGATTCGTATATGGAATTGCTCTGTTTATTATTAATTGTAATATTAAATGCAAATGTTGAACCTGTGTATGTAGTAGTCTTGCTGATGGATTGCTGAGCTTCTGAGATTGCTTTGAGGATAAGATTTTTGTTGGCTTGTTTGGCTAGTGGGAGAGAAGGCCTGCGAAATACACACAAAACACACATTTGTTTAGGACTAAATCAATCTTGGCAATAATATCCAAAAACATCCTTATTTAAAAAAATGTCTTTTCCATGATTTCAAAGAGGGACGTACTTGCGCTCAGGTTTCGATGGAAGAGACACTTTGCTGGCCATTCCATAGTCCTCCTCATCTTCATCCTCCTCCTCCTCCTCATCCGGATCGTCAGCCTCCTGCCCGCGGTGGTCATGACCTCTGTGAACCCGAACCACTGAACTGGCCACGGGCGCCTTTCGTTTCCGGTACAAATCCTGCCAGCAGAATGCCAATCATTGAGGTGAAGAGCTGTAGCATAAGAGAACTGATGTTTCAATGAATCAAACTTCACTCACCCTACTGCTCTCTGCTGAGCCCCTGTAACCCCGCTCATGGCTGGAACCCGACCTTTCCTGACCTCTCGTGACGTCTGCGGATCTGTAAGCGTCGCGCGTCCGTCTGGAAGAATCCACCGCTGGCCGAGGCCTCTCTGCTGTCGATCGGCTGTATAAAGCCTGCGTGTGACCCGAGGTCAAGCTCTGCTCCAGGGGGTCATAGCCAATGAGGTCATCGTCCAGGTCAGGCTTGATGTCAATCACAGCTTCAGCCGACGCCTCCATCAGCGGTTTGACAGCGGATGTGAGTCTAGATGTTCTTTCAGAAGAGCCTCTCCTGCTACAGTGAGTTTGTAATAAATGGTTATCATGACTTAGTCAAATAAAAATAATAATAAATTGGAAAAAGAACTGAGGCAAAATACAGTGATGCCATTTTTATTAGTCATCAGGTGAGAGAGGTATTTTATTGAACAGATAAATTGATATACGTAGCTCAAGCAGAGTTGACTGTAAAGCATTATCTATCATTTCATAATGGTTGTTGTTGAACTGTTCTGGAAGTTATTTTCAAGGAAGTACTGTGTCTATTAATGGCTAAAGCTACAGTAACATCTTAAGCTAGAGATCCTTTTCATCTAAACAGGTTATATCTATGAAGATGTTTTATCAGCAGCACATAACAATATTCATCCGCAGTCACATAAAGCCAAAGCACAACCAAAACTATGTTCTTCCACAAAATACATAAACTTTTTACATGCTAGATAGCCAAAATGTGCATAGTCTACATTTAAAATAAGAAATAAAATTGTATTAATACATATTTAATATAACCTAAATTACAATACTAATATTTATGTCTAAATTTCTTCATTTTCAAATGGTGAACCATTAAGCTTTTATTTTGATGGGTTACCAACAAATAAAAATATGCCCTACCAGTTTCAGAATGATGTGTTAATTTATATGTATGCAGTTTGAAACCAAAAGTGCATATATCATGTAATTAAATAAATCTCAGGCTGTGTAATTTGACAATCGCACAAAGCCATGTCCCGAACATCAACTTTATTTTGACATATCTTGCAGCCCCAAGTCAAATTCACAGTGATTTGTTGATACACTCATGAGAATGAAATACCTGGTGCGGCTCTCGTGTGCGGAGCTCGAGACACGTCCCTCCACCTTATCGGAGCGCGAGCTGGAAACGGCGAGAGCGCGAGGCTCCGCCCCCTCCTTTTGCTTTCTGCTGGGATGCTCGTCTCTGAGAGCACAATGGATGGACTGACAGATGTGGGCTCTGCAAAAGTCAAAATATGCACTATGGGATGCAACAAGTCACATGATGTGAGTGTAAACAACATCTCCAAAATGAAACATACCAACTGCAACCGATCTCAGCTTCTCCAGAACACCATGTAACCTACAACGCAAATGATCATGTGACACTGAGAACTGGAGTAATGATGCTGAAAATTCAGAATTGCATCACAGGAATAAATTACACTTTAAAATATGAACAAATACAAAACAATTATTTTAAATTGTAATAATATTTCCCAATATTACTGTTTTGTTGTATTTTTGATCAGTCTTGGTGAACAGAAGAGACAAAAATAAAAGTCTTAGAGACACTGAACATCACAATCTAGAGAGGGAGACTTTCACCTACCATACAGTGAACTTGATGGTATTAGTTCCTAGAAACAAGGAAAGATCGTCCGCCATTTGCTGCGGGTTCTTCTTATTGGCCACCATGACCATGATGTAATCCGGAAGCTCCTCATCTGACAAAGACAAACGGTAATTTAAGAATGATGATAAAAATATTCAGAATTTTGTAAATTGTATAATCTTAAATGGCAAGTTTTTCATCCATAAATGTAGACTGTCAAAATCTCCTCCCTTATACAAGTTTTTTTTCTAACAAACTCACTCTATTAATGAAGTCTCTTAAAATTGTAAAAAAACTCAAAAGCTATGTCTACTGCAAAATATTATGAATCTGTATTTGCCGTCTTATGAAAGTCTCTTATTTTATTTATTATTTTTCTTTAATTTAATCATCTTTGGGGTTTGTTACTCATGCCTGTTTTTTTTTATTTTTATTTTTGTATGTACTGTTTTCACATGTTCGAATAATAACAAAAATAAAATAAATGAAAAAAGAAACAAACGTAATCCAGTGAGCCATCAAAATAAACAGTTTAATACAGTTATAATACAACAATTTAAATATGCATGAGGATGGAAGAATTTACTGCTAATCTAACCCTGGATAAGGATGATCACAACTAATTTGGTTAACTTAATAGACTCATTTATTTATTAATTTCAACACTTTATTAATTTAGTCAGCACTGTTATTTTACTTAATGCTACTCATTTTGCTTGTTTAATTACTCTATTGTATTTTGACATTGCAGATATCTCTTTGCAATAGAAATATAAAGTTTCTGTCATGCCAATCAAGGTAAAAATGTAAGTGTCTGTAAGTGTCATTGCGATCTGATTCACTGGAAAACGTACTGAAGCCCCTATTTACTGAAAAGTATTTTGTAATTACAGTTTGCTGAAGCTAACACTTCAAATAGTAACTAATGAAAACACAATACAGTTGATCAAAACTAAATCCTGTTGATCTGGATTTCTTACCACATATGCACCAAGCTCCTGCAACTTTCCTTTGATTGCGGCCTGAAAAACATTAAGAGAATAATATTAACTTAAATGTAGAACTTTGTCTGCAGTGATACATGAGTATTATAAGAGACAAGCAATAACAACCAAACTAACATTCACAAAGCACTGCGGTAGTGCTATTGTACAAGTGACGCCATCTCATTACTATACCATAACACTATAAAATATATCATGGTAAAATGGGCTCATGATTAAACAACGTCCTTCAAATAACACTATAGTCAAGATATGTTATCAGAACACACAATCGAACATACTCTTTACTCATTCAGAAAACATCCAAACACGCTTAATAAAAGAAAAAGGTGATAAAAGACAAAAACTAGCAATAATGTTGACAAGCAATTAACAGCACACATACATTGAAACAACTGTTATGAAGGTAACTTAAGCTAGCACGCTAAACAGCGCAGAATTTAAACGCGTTGTAAAGTGTTTACCCTTATTTTCTTGCTAATCTCCGTTCCGATCTCCATATTTATTTGGTGTGCTGCTTTTCCTCGGATTAAGATATGATTGAAACTAATAAAACATAGAGAAATAAGAAAGAGGAAGAGTTTTGGTGTTGCTAGGCCTCGCGTCCGGCTAATCTATTCATACTGCGCATGCGCAGCCCTTTCAGAATAAAAGAAAGGTCGATAGAATAATCCTTTTTAATTTGATGCTTTAAAAAATATATTATATGAATAAATTTGTGAGTGAGCGAAAGCTACACTACAAGTTTTTAAGTGTTTTTTTTAATCACCCCCTTTTGATATAAATTCAACTGCTGCTAAAATTATAATTAAATAAAATTACAATTGCAGTATTATAATAAATACAATTATTGTTCTTATTATTACATTTAGTGTTTTTAGTTTTAATTATTATATATTGAATTATTAGACGGACCAAATGGTACAAACATTTTTGAAAACAGCATGGAACATGGCGCAAATTATGTTTTAAACTAGATTTTCATTTTTGTTTTGTGTATTTTTAATTTCTTTAATATTTTTTGTAATGTAATCCGAATTATGTACAAGTTTGTAAAATATTTTTTTATCGTAACTCCTCCTATCCCCCAGGTTGCGCTAATGCGCCCACGGACACACACTCTCTCGCACGAACACAACACACTCATGTCTTCAGCTGTCAAAAGTCGTAAGTTTGATGCGGTTCAGATATTTATTTAGGCATAAATTAAATAATCGAGAGTGAGAAGATGAGCCGGAATCGGTTTTATTTCTCTAACTTATATCATGTATGAATAAAAGTGATCGCGAGTTAGATCCGCATCATCCGCGCGAGAGAAATGCAGATGTACTATGATACAGGAGGATTCAGGGGATTTTACGGACAGGACACGATGAGCTGGTTCGGTAGGAACACACTGATCGGTCTCGGCGTCAGTGTGACTCTCAGCACCGGCCTGATCGCATTATTGATCATTAAAGAGGCTCTCAGGCGGAGAAACAGACGCCTTCTGCTGCACAACACGAGCTCCGGGTCACAGAATGACGCAGGTATGGACCAAAACATCACATACATCATCATCATCATTATTAAGTATGGGAAATACCATATGCATAAACAAAGATGGGTTAAAGGAAAAGCCAACTTTTGTTATTTCAGAAAGATAAGAAAAATTATATTGAGTTACTACTTGGGTTGAGAAATGTAAAAGCAAAACGCACTAGGTCTCTATTATTTTATAAAGTACATCGTATATTTCTTTTCCTATTTGTTGTAGTCTTATTTGTTTTATATTTTTACACTATATGTTGGATTATTGTCATGTTTATTATTTGTATGTGACTGGCATTTGTTCTCTTTGTTTTGCTTCAAAACATTGTATATCACATGATAAATATGATCTGGCAGACTGTACACATGTAGATGACACTGATAAGCTGCTCTTTCTCTCTTGTGTGTGTGTGTGTGTATTCAGTGGACTCTGCGACTCTTTCTGCAGCAGTGAGAGGTTTGTCTCCTGAGCAGCATGTGGAACTGAGGAAGACTCTGGATGAGGTGATGAAGAGTGTGTCCAGTCTGAAGAATGAGATCGCAGAGCTGCGTGAGGGTCTGAAGGACATCACCACCACCATCGCTGAAGATGTGAAGTGTGTGATCAGTGTTTCTTCTCATCTGATCCTCTTTGTCATCCCACATGACATCTGTCACCTCATCTCATTTGAGTCTCAATCCTGTCTCTCATCTGAGACTTTCTTGTCTTATTTGACTCTCTCGTCTCATTCTCTCTTTTTGTCTCACCTGAGTCTCTTTTTGTCTCATCTGAGTCTCTTTTGTCTCATCTGAGTCTCTATTTGTCTCATCTGAGTCTCTTTTTGTCTCATCTGAGTCTCTTTTGTCTCATCTGATTTTCCCTTGTCTTAACTGAGTCTCTTTTGTCTCATCTGAGTCTCTTTTTGTCTTATCTAAGTCTCTTTTGTCTCATCTGAGTCTCTTTTTGTCTGACAGGAGTCTCTTTTGTCTCACAGGAGTCTTTTTTGTCTCATCTGAGTCTCTTTTCTGAGTCTCTTTGTCTCATCTGAGTCTCTTTTTGTCTCATCTGATTCTCTTTTTGTCTCATCTGAGTCTCTTTTTGGCTCATCTGAGTCTCTTTTGTCTCATCTGAGTCTCTTTTTGAGTCTCTTTTTGTCTCATTGGAGTCTCTTTTTGTCTCATCTGATTCTCTTTTTGTCTCATCTCTGAGTCTCTTTTTGGCTCATCTGGGTCTCTTTTTGTCTCATCTGAGTCTCTATTTGTCTCATCTGAGTCTCTTTTTGTCTCATCTGAGTCTCTTTTTGTCTCATCTGAGTCTCTTTTTGTCTCATCTGAGTCTTTTTTGTCTCATCTGAGTCTCTTTCTGTCTCAAAGGAGTCTCTGTTTGTCTCATCTGAGTCTCTTTTTGTCTCATCTGAGTCTCTTTTTGTCTCATAGGAGTCTCTTTTTGTCTCATCCGAATCACTTTTTGTCTCATCCAGTCTTTTTCTCATAGAGTCTCTTTTTGTCTCATTTGAGTCTCTTTTTGTCTCATAGGAGTCTCCATTTAAGCTCTTTCCTCTCATTCTCTCTATTGTTTCTTCTGACTTTCACTTGTCTCATCTGAGTCTCCCTCCTGTCTCACCTGACAGATATCATTTGAGTCTCCATTGTCTCATCTGACTTTCTCACCTCTTCTCTCATTCTCTCTTTTTTCCTCTGACTTTCCACTCTCATCTGAGTGTCTCTCCTGTTCTCATCAGACTCTCTTATCTCATTGGAGTCTCTCTTGTCTCCATTCTCTCATCTTATTCTCTCTCTTTCTTCTTCTGACTCTCACTTGCCTCATTTAAATCTCTCTCTTTTCAGGAAGACTGTGGAGGAGAGCCAGAGATCGCGGCGTCGGCGGACGCTCATGCCGAGGGAACGCTCTGAATCTGTGAGCTCCAGCTCCATTTATTTCACCGCCAGTGCCGGGCCGCCAGTCAGTATGACGACAGTGAGGTCGGGTATGTCACAATTTAACCGTCTCACACTGTAAAGCTGCTTGGAAACGATCTATATTTTTAAAAGCTCTATATAAATGAAGTTGACTTGACTCTTCCACAGATATCTCCACGGCATATTCCAACGTTGAGTCCGACTACACTGACAGAGAGACGGATCGTGAGACGGATAAAGATGGTGAGGATGACGGCAGAGACTCGGATGAGGAGGAAGAGCAGAGCTGTGCCACGGTGCTCACGCTTCAGACTTGACCATTCGCAGCTTGAGGAAGAGGATGATGAAGATGCTGGGTTAATGGTGGACACTTAAACGGACTGTCCCAGCCCTGAACTCTCCCTCCTGCTCGCCCAGTGCGATCTGCTGCATGCAGGGGACTCTGGGAAA
Source organism: Hybognathus amarus (assembly GCA_030378365.1). Taxonomy (NCBI): domain Eukaryota; kingdom Metazoa; phylum Chordata; class Actinopteri; order Cypriniformes; family Leuciscidae; genus Hybognathus; species Hybognathus amarus. Next base: position 262,028 of record JAQIUQ010000872.1, on the reverse strand, counting down.
AAAGCAGAGGGCTTCAAGCTGCTAACGGAGAACAGACCACTGGTGAGTGACTGGACTGGAAGAGATGTTTCTTGAGCTGCAAATCAGCATATTAGAAAGATTTCTGAAGGATCATGTGATACTGAAGACTGGAGTAATGATGCTTTGCATTTTGAATAGAAAACAGTTATTTAAAATAGTAATAATATTTCACAATATCACAGGTTTACTGTATTTTGGATCAGATAAAAGCAGCCTTCAAATAAATGAGCAGAAGAGGCTTGTTTCAAAAATAAATTTCACTAAGTTTTGATTTTATATTAAAAATTCAAAAAAGTGGCAAGTATTTAAAAAAGATTGTTTGAAGTGATAAAACAATAAAAATAAAGCTTATATCAATTGTAATAAAAATAGTGTTTTTCTGTGCATGTGTGTCAGTATGCTGATAACATGGAGTTTATGTGGCGACTGGCTCGGGCCTACAGCGACATGTGTGAGACGACAGACAACAGAGAAGAAAAGAGAAACTACGCAGAGCAAGGTGACGACATATCACATGACATTTCGTTGCAGTCCACACTAGGTAGTGGACTACACTTCCGAACATCATGTTTGTGAGAAAGTCACTGCAAATGCTTAGAAAACCTCCCCTGCTGAGCATCTTAATTTAGGAAGCATTAAACACTCTCTAGAGACATTATAAATTGGATTGCAGCTTATAATGTACTGTAAATGCACTGACCTTTGACCTTTTGACGATTAAGCTCATTATGAAGCCGAGGCAGCGCTGATGAGGAATGGACTGAGTGCAGATTGTCACAAGTGGTATGAAAACAACACACACTTTCTTCTATGGAAGCTTGTTTCTGCCACAGAATAAAAATATTAAAAAAGGTAGTTTATATTTTATATCTAATTACATCCAGAGTTTATATCTTACAATTAAGACTTATTTCTCACAATTACGAGTTTTTATCTCACAATTCTGACTATTTTCTCTCACAGTAGTGAGTTTATATTTCACAATTCTTACTATTTTCTCTTAATTACAAGTTTATATTTCATAATTCTGACTATTTTCTCTTAATTACAAGTTTATATTTCACAATTCTGAGTTTAAGAATATATATATATAATAAATACAAGTTATATAAACTCGTAATTGTTAGAAAAAGTCAGAATTATGCGATTTAAATTCGGAATTGTGGGAAAAAAGTCAAAGTTGTGAAATATAAACAAATTGTAAGAAAAAAAGTCAAAAATATGAGATATAAACTCGGAATTGCGAGAAAAAGTCAAAATTGTGATATAACCTTGCAATTGTAAGAAAAAAGTCTTAATTATGAGATACGAACTCTTAATTATATGACAAAAATGTCAGTATTGTAAGATATTAAACTCGCAATTGCACGGAAATAGTTAATATTGTGAGAAATATACTTGGAATTGTGAGATAAAAAGTTATTACCTTTTTATTTAATTTTTTTTATTCTGTGGTAAAAACAAACTTCCATACCCTTCACCTGCCGTATGAGATGATTTCTAATGTCTGTAGTTCATGATGCATAATACCTCGGCGTTCTCTGTCAGGTTTGCCGTCCTCGCGCGCTGTCTTCACAGTACGAGAGCATTCACGGAAAACTGAAAAGCGGCCGCGTTCTGAAGGTGAGCCGGTGATGCTTTCCTTCGAGTGTTTCCTTCATTGACTTCAGGCGTGTGTTTAATGACTGTGTTTGTTCCTGGATGTTCTCTCAGGATCACTTGGATCGAGCTTTGGCTCTGCGTGACGATGATCCGAACCTGTTTCCACCTGCTCGGCCGCTGGTGTTTAGAGGTCAGTTCCAACTGAGGAAACAATGCCAACAATCTTGTTAAAAATTAACATGCCCTTATACGCTGATTTCACGCAGCGAATGTGATGGCGTATTGTTGTGTTTAATGCATAAATTAGTCATTCTAAAAATGTACATACATTTCTGTCATACTTTAGATTATATGTGAAATTCATTTATAAATATATATATATATATATATATGTATATATATATGAAGAGTTCAGATGCAAAAGCCTCTAAGTGCCATTTGAAATTTTCTTCTAAAATGACCATTTTTATCAAGCTTGTATATTTAAGTTCAGTAATTTCACTTAAATGGCAATGAAAGATTACCTATTAATTGTCATTTAAGTGAAATTACTGAACTTAAATATACAAGCTTGATAAAAATAGTCATTTTAGAAGAAAATTTTAAATGGCATTTAGAGGCTTTTGAACTCTTCATATATATATATATATATATATATATATATAATTTAGAATGTAAAAAGAAGCAGGAGCAAACTATTTACATATCCTATATTGGATATCTGTACTTCCAGGGTTCTTCCCACCGGAGCCTCGCTTTCGATTTCAAAATGGCGGCTGCGTGAAATCAGCGTATTGCACTTTTTCAAATATTACCTTTCATTTAGTGTGTAACATAGCAAGTAAAAGGTTTGCAAACATTCAAAGGTGAAAGTTATTGTCTCCCACAAGAAAGAACTGATTGTAAACCGTCTGAAATGAGTTGTCAGTAATTCCAGTCTTATTTCCAGTCTTTCCTGCTTGAACTTATGTAGATTTGTAACAAATTTGCATAATGCCCCTTTACGGTCTTTATTGGCTGCCCCTGAACAACAACGCCCTCGTTACTGTTCATATCACTGTGTTTACAAGTGCTGAGGAAGATCTGGTGCTGAAATTCAGACATGGGAATGGGCATTTGTTTTCACGCACTGTAAGCGGTTCGACCAATCACAACAGAGTGGGTCGTCTAACCAATCAGAGCTGAGGAGGGTTTTAGAAAGACTGAATCCTTGATCGAACCATTTTGACCTTGGATAACCCACTGTTAGAGAATGTTAACCGCTTTCAGACGACTGTGCCAAACCCTTGTGTGTCGTAGGTGAGCTCTCTGGGTTGGCTGGAGAGGAAAGCTGCCGCCACACTTTATGACACTCCTCCTACATCCTCACTGAATGAAGCTTTGGAGAACTTCCTCAAGGTAATCGATTGGTTGCTAGTCTTTGATCAGTATTATGAAATGATATGGATCTGAGATTTACAGCTTCATCAAACATGCTCTGATTGTCCGATCTCTAGGCGGAAGAGTTAAATCCTGGATTCTCTAAAACAGTCCGGCTCTATATCGCCAAGGTAACTGTATTGTCTTCAAGACATGTCATTCTCTTAAAGGGACAGTTCATCTGAAAATGACAATTGTGTCACTGAGATACTAATGTCATGCCTTAACCTTTGTGAAAGAACTGAATGAACTGCTTTAAAAATGATTTCTTATTGGAATAAGATGCATTTATATTCTTTTGTTTACAGTGTCATAAGGAGCTTGGAAATGTGTCGGAGGCCAGGAATTGGGTCCAGTTATCTCTGAGCACACCAGCAGGAGCAAATGAGGTGAAGTGGATTTGTACTCTCAGACGCGTTTACACTACAAAAGCAATTGGCTTTATGTACAGCTGCACTACTTCCTGAACTTCAGCCAGCTCCTTGTTTCCTGTCTGCAATTATTCAAATTGATAATTCAGGTGTAGGGTTAGGAAGTAGTAGCCTTGTGAGACCATCCTGATCTCGCGAGTTTTCAAGGTTTCACTCGCAGATCAGTCTGGATACTTTCCGTTAAAGAAAATTTGGGAGCAGTTCACCAAACGAACGTCCAATCAGCGTTGGCTTTGAGGCGGGTCTGAGGTGTGACGCAACGAGAAGCGTGACAGTTTTTCTTTTTAAGTTTTTTTATTTTTATTTTGCCGACATGTTTATTTGCTGAGCTAACAAGCCTTTACCTGCAGCAGCAAGAGTAGCCTGGCTTGTGGTTTTGTTTTCGTCGTCGCTCTGTTAGTACGTCATATGCTTCGTTGATCTGATTGGTTGATTTGGCCCGTCTATCACCAACATAGGCCAATCAGCTACCAGTATTTTCGCCCTTTCCAAAACTACTTTAACGGAAGGTTTCCAGATGGATATGTGGAGCAAATCCATCTGGCGGAGTCAGGTTAAGGAAGTAGTGCAGTTGTGCATAAAGCCAATTCGAATGTGTTTTCAACTACTACTGATGCATGTCTGGTTTGGTCAGTCTTTGGTACTCAGACCGACAGTGGTTGGGGGATTTTGCAATACAATACTACAATATCTACGGCGATATCCGCAACGGACTGAATCTGACTGCAGTAGATGTGAAAGATATTAATAAAAATGATGTTAATTCAGCTCACATACCTCTATTTGCTTCCTGTTTTCGGTCAAAGCCCACAGTAGTTGATTGTCAAGTTCACACGCGTGACCATTGGTGAATATCATCTCAAACCTGCCAAAACACATTTTAAAACCAGCTGTAAACAGGGCATTAATAGTTTCTCTAGGATTGGCAGCATGTGACATTTTTTGTTGTAGTTTTAATTGTCTCAGATTGATTATTCTGTTTCCTCAGGATTCTGACAGCACCGCTCTACAGGAGGAGCTGAAGGCTTTGATTGACAGCCCTGCTGACCTATCTAAAAGCAGTATCGAATCATTAGGGTGGGGTTTAATGAAAACTCTGATCTAATTTTTGATTTTTTTTTTTACATTTCACCAAATATGTGCTATATTTTATTTATTTAATGTCTACAATGGATGTGCGCTTATTAAAATGGATAATTTTCATCCAGTAATTTGACCCCCTAATATTGTATATAAAAATGATTTACTATTATTCACATATCTCCTTTCTACATGAAACACTTGCATTTCATTCCTTTAAAAAAAATATGAAGGTAACTCATATCATTCCTTGTTTTTTTTTATATTTAACCTGTGAAATGTAAATTATTTAAGTCTAATCGATTACATGTTTGATTTCATTTCGAGTTGGATAATTCCTGAGATATGACAATAAAATTCCACAATTGTCTCTCAGTATTTTGCTGTTTTTCCCCCTCATCTATTTTAATGGTTTTGGCATGTACATTCAAACAAACAAACTTATTAGTTTAACAGATAAAACGCTTTATGAGTAGTTATATGTACAAGAAAGATTCAGTCCAGACAAAACGCACAAATATAACACAAGCTGTAAATAACAAATAAAGAGTTGACGTCACACTAATTACACCAGCTCAAATCCCTCAGATCCATCAATCTGCACATATGTAAATAAACCATTTCACTCTCAAGGGTTCATTCTTTTTCTAAAGTATAATTCCAGACTAAACATTTTGACCATTTTAAAGAGTCTTTTCTCCTGCTGATGGTCTCGTATCACAGCAGTGCAGGTAAGCAGGTTTTTCTCAGATCTAAGCAAGTCTCAGTCTTTGGCATCTCCCACTCCATCAGCATTAATGGCAAACATGGCCTCCGAACTCGGGCAAACACGGGAGTCGTAGATCTTACATATCCTCGTCTCACCTCGACCCTTCCGCAGGTATAATCTACATGACAGACGGACATTATTAATCTATAGAGCAAGCGAGCATCAATGGTCAGACACCATCATCCACTGCTAAGTTTTACCGAGTAGTCGATGCATGTGCCAGAATGTTTCCTCCAATCGGCTTCTTGGGATCTGCAGAAGACATGGCCGCTCCGTCCACCTGTGCTACCACCTGATTAGTGATGACTACAGCCACGCCAAACTACAGTACAAGACACACACATATCCATGAACTCACATCATATACAAGACACTAATGTAGGACTAGCTGTGCCTCTTAAAAAAATCATTTATTTAAAAAAACTGCAAATTGATAAAACACTGTTCAAACTTATTGCAAACTACACTGAAAAACTTATTTAAGCAGTTTAATGTGTAAAAGCATAGCTAAATGTAAACAAATAAAACAAAAAATAAGATATTAAAACTGTTTATTTATGTCCCCCCAAAAATATGTAAATGTAATACATTCATAAATGTTTTTTAATGCAACATTTAAACTGCATTTAAAAACTGCTTTTCAAAATCCCCCAAAAAATGCCAGTTCAAATATAAGAGCAGCCAATGAATACAGCACACAACCTAAAATCTGTTTAATATGTGTGTGTGTGTGTGTGTATATATATATATATATATATATATATATTTATTTATTTATTTTTATTTTCTTGTCAAGGTTAGTTAACTAAAATTATAGACATTAAATACAAGTTTTTGTTAACAAAAAATATTTGTCATTCTTAATTTTGTATCTTTTTTAAATCTAGTTGCCACGGTAACATCTCAGCATTTCTTTTTTAACTTCATGTATGAAAAGAAACAAATTGAAAAACTATAGATATAAAAAAATAGTAATTGTACTTAGAGCCTATATAATTCATTTTAAAAGTATATTTAATGTATTATGCCTTGTAATTCACCTTTATATAATGCATTGCATGCTCTCATGAACAATAACCACAGTTATAATATTTATCGATTCAAGGTTACAACTTTAGAAAGTATAATGCATTAAAACACATGACAAACAAACCAATTTCAGATCTAACAAAGAATCTGCAAATATTATAAATGCCTTTTTACTTTGCTTACAATTATTTAATGAGAGATGTAATGCATTATAATGTACATTATGAAAACCATTATAATGAAGTATACAAAGTCTTAGTGTTACAAAAAAAACTAATAAAAAAAGCAAAAACAACTAAATTACTGACATTAAAATTAAATAAAACATTAAAAATACAAATTAAAACTATAATAGTACAAGAGTAATATTAAAATAACACGCATGGCACATCTTGTGGATTATATGTAAATACTACAGGGTATTACCAAATTTAAAAAAAATATTTAAAAAGACGGTTTACATTATTATAAAAGCGATAAAAAAAATTAAAATATGACGACAAATCCTCTTACAGACTCTGCAATTTGTGAAGGGCTGCTTTACCTCATCGGCGAGACGGAGCAGCATGCCGCAGAAAGCGCCCCAGATGCCCCTGGCGGGCAGACAGCTCTCCTCGTCCAGAGTAATCTGTCCTGTAAAGTGCCGTCGCGCTGTCTACGATCAGCAGAGCGTATCTGAAGAGAGATGGAGAATATTTCAGCGCGGCGAGTGAATGGAAGAAGTCTGAAGTCAGTTTCTGGCTGGATGTGTGTGTTACCTGGACTCCGTCATCATGGCGGAGGCCTGATACAGCAGCTGTGTCTGATGGTCTGTGTTGAAGGCCCTGGCGTACGCCACATTATCCAATACGTCACTGCCCACCAGCCCATACCTGACAGAACCAAACACACACTTTAATGTTTTGCACATATTAGATTCACGAGTGCTTGTAAAGCGTCTCTGACCTCTCCGTTACAGCCAGCAGTCTCTCAGGACGAAAGGTTCCTTCAGTGTCGATGTACATGGCTTTTCCTTCCCCACCGCCCTGATCTATGGGCAGCTGAGATGCAAAGTTCATGTTTTAATAAAGATAAAGTTACTGTTTACCAGATTTACATGGTTGAGTTTAACGGGTTAAAATACTGGATGCAACTACAGAGTTATGTGATTTTTTATACATTTTCACAGACAAGGCTTTAGCTAGTCTTAAAGCTAATAAAATGCATGTTTGAGTTGCTTTAACTTAAAGCAACTTGTATTGGCATATAATATCAATGCCATTGTTTTTTTTTTTTAAGGCACGTATATAAAAGCTACTTAACCCTAAAACCATATTCTGGACAAATGTGGGCAAAATAGTTGATTTATTTTTAAAAAATACTTCCCTTGATCTGAGCGGTACAAGACTTGGCTACTTTTCCTAATTTTGCCTCCTGAACACACACATTTTTTTTGACTCAATTCCACAATGTTAAGTGGGTGAAAAAAAAACTCCTTAATCGTTTATTTGGGTCAAAAATGGGCACCCATAGAAATGAATGGGAAAAACTGTAATTTAGAGCATTTTAAAATAAGCCAAAATAAGACACCATGAGACAGCAAAGTCACTTCATCTTTAGGTTTTAGCTCTAAGAACTTATTGGAAAGATATTTTAATGTAGATTAAAAAAACCCATAAAAATAAGCATAATTTACATTAAAAATATGGTACTTTTTGGAGTAAATAAATTCAAAAATACCCCAAAATAAAAATAACACCATAAATGGATAGACAAAACTTCATTGAAGACAGTGATATAACATTTATAATAAATAAAAATTAGGATCACACCTGAGTCCTCTGTGCCCACATTTGTCCACAATTACAGGATTAAGGACTTTAAAGTGAATACGGTTTGAGGGCTACATGCCCTATTTGAACTAAGGCCTGATCCTGGATTAATCTCAACCCCATCTGTGAAACCAAGTCCATAATTTGTCATTTATTTTAAAGATGAATTTTTAGCATCATTACTCTATCCTTCAGTCACATGATCATTCAGAAATCATTCTAATATGCTGATTCAATGCTCAAACATTTCCATTTATTATCTATAACATTTTGATAACAGCTGTACTACTACTTAACTGAATCATATTTTTGTGATAACTGTGACACATTTTCAGAATTCATACATTAATAGAAAGGTCAAAAGAACCTTTTGTAACAACACAAATGTTTTGTATTGCATCCTTGCTGAATTCAAGTTAACAATTTTTTAAGGAAGAAAAAAAGTGTGTGTTACCTGGCAGGTGACGGCCAGTGTGTGACACAGCTGCGTCTTTCCCGTGCGAAACTCACCAAACATCTCAGTGATGGATCCCGTCTCGAATCCTCCTGCACAACACCAGACAGAGAAAGATTCGATCAGGTGATTCAGTATGAAGTATATTATTATCTGACTGTGTCAGCGTCTCACCCTGCAGGAGTTTATCAAGCTCTTTAGATCCTGTGGAGATCTGGATGATTTCCGCTCTGCGCTGGTGGAACTCCGTCGCTGTGGTGAATCCCATAGGAACCATCTTAGCAGCCTCTGTCTGTTGGTTACAGAGTTAGAGGTTTGTACAAATCACTAAAATACAGAATAACAGATAGCAATGCCTGTGTTTCCACTGTCGGGCCAAAAGCGAGCATGCTAGTGTGTGTCAGGGCCAGTCGTGCGTCACTTCTAGGGCTTGATCTGGCCTGATCTCAGAGGGCCAGGGGTTTTTGGCCCACCGAATATCTTGGTCTAAATCAGGCCAACTGGAGCAAGAGGAGTGGTCATGAACAAAGGCAGAGTTCACCCGAGTCAGGAGACGGTCAACACAGTGTTATCGATACCAGGCTACAAGCTAACGTCAACATTTAAGACATTTTAAACAATATCCAGCGAGTGTCAACCTACAGTTGCGATTCGATGGACTAAATATGTTAACCATTGTGATAATAAATGCACATATTTTTCCTCAGCGTTAAGTCTCGCTCATTTGCAGCGTCCACTTCATCTGAATTATCTGCACACACACATTAGATTTGGCACAGGTTTTAATCTAGAACTCTTTCCTGATGCAACACACATGCTTACAACCAATTTGCCATGTCCAATCTACCTAACCATCACTAAACAAATAGAGCAAGATTAGACTTTGGTAATTTTGGTTTGTACATGCGCTGAAAAAAAAATAGGAGGCAAAAGAGGAGAATATGGATGTGGTTATAGCTAGGAAAAGAGGACAACTTGGCATGCCAATTTTGCAAAAGGAGCTTGAGGTAAGAAGTTAAGTTTTAGCGCCATGTCGCATTGATCAATACGCCATTTCATGTTACATTTTTATTGCCTAGTCAGTAGACGTCAGGTCATCGCAGCAAACACATGGTGAGATGCCAAATTTCAGAAAATGATCAGGCCATGTTTGGTCACGAGACGTCTTGAACCTCTCTCACTGTACAGAAGCAGAGCCAGTGTTTAGGAGCCACGACCACAGAAATCGGCACGAATTGCGTCCGGGACAGCTCAAAATCACACAATGTGTACCAGGCATAAGACAATACATGATTGTATTCGTGGATTCATTTGGTTTCATTTGTCTCTTCCCTGTGCCTTTGTTGTATACTGGACTAATGCATCCGCATACATTTTACATAATGATGCTCGCTTCTATGACATTTTGTTGTATAAATACGGTTCAGTTTTAATTGTGTAGCAGAGGGGCTGTCATACTCAGATGTTGAATGACAAAATAACCTTATATAATTCCATACACTATATGCTTATGTACATAGTGTATGAGTGCGTGGTGTATAAGTGCATAGTATAGTCACATCATTTGGGATGCAACTATAAATGACATACTCTGGTTAACTCATATCTATTTTCTGTCCGCAAGCTCCTTCAGTTGCTTTGGCTAAAAGGATAACAGTATCACAACAGATGGGAGAGATCGCTTAAATCTCCTCAGATCACATCATTTTGCGGAAATAAAATGCTCATTCTTTAATAAATGTGTAATGTAAACATGATATTTTATAAAAAATGTATCTTAATGTGTAAGGACTTAGAAGCCTTAAATGAAGCAGTTTTGTGCATTCCTGTGACCACAAATAAATGGAAGCAGGTGCGACCGAACAAGTATGTGTTCGGTGTTAATTTTGTCTTTTTATACAGTTTTCAGTCAGCTAGCCTCATGCTGCTAAAATGGTGGGGTTGTGTGACATCGTTCTATGAAGACGCTGATTTTGGCTTCGTGGCTTCGAGGAATGAGGCTATTTGCCCACGCCTGGCACGCACTGTCCCGGCAGTGGAAAAACCGCTAATGGTGACAAAGGTCTCACCAGGATCTTGTCGGCTTTGGCTTCGCTGATTCCTTTGATCTGCAGCAGCTCTTTCTTGGGCGCGTACGCAACGGCCTCCACGGTGTGAAAACCACCATCTTCCAGCTTCTTGATGTCACTGCTGCTAATGCCACACTGCTGCAGAGAGATTTACAACAACATAATCAATAAACACTTCAACTTCAAACCGTGTTTGTGTTTATATCTGCCACGGCAGTCATACCTCCAGACGGGAAACCGGTTGTGGCCCAAAACTTTCCTCTTCCTCAACCTCGCTCTCCACCCGGAAGCGTTCATCATAGCCATATTTACTGCTCCAAAACACAATACACTTGTATATTATTATAAACCACTTGTGATGTCTTGTAGATTAAGACTTCCTAAATTAACAACACAGATCATAATCTTAAGAAATTGAATGAAAAGCTGTACATTTACATTTAAACCAAACATTTAGGTATGTGGACATATCGATAAATAGCAGCCGCCATTGTGATCCAAATCTCTGTGCCGGATTTTCCAGACTCATATTGAGCGGGTCTCCTAAAAAGTGCTGTTTTCATTCTCCACAGACTCGCTGTGGGAATCCTTGATTATTTTTACCCAATAACATCATTAGGGGTTTCGACTGCACATTTGTTTTAAATTTTCTCAGTCAGGCTGCATTTTCCTCCTGAAAGGTGATTTCAAACAATATTTTTATTGTTTTATGATTTCTTACATAACTGGAAATAGGCTATAGCATGAATCAACCAAAATCCATCTTTTAAATTAAGGATATATAATTTTCCTTGGATCGTTGTTTTCCATTCAATTATTTGTATTTTCAACAACTGCTCGTCAGAAAAATACCATAAAAGATAGGCCAAATCAGCCTTTATGTGTGTTAAAATCAAGTTGATTAGATCCAAATAAACATGAAACCCACGTTAGATCCAAATAACTATATGAAACCCATCTCCACAGAAAATTTCATTAAGATATCTTGAATATTGAGGAAGTTATGAGCATTTTTGTGAAAAAACAACTTGTTTTCGGTCACACTAAATTCTATTGTTTTCACCTTAGAAATGAGACAATAATAGGCGCTGATTACTGAACTATAAAATGTTGTAACTTTCTTCATACTTGACATATTTACTTTTTTTTTTGTAAAGGGGGTACCCAGGTCTTTCCACACATGCTATCCATTTGTCTATTTGTTGAATTTTAATTTTTTGTCCACATACCTAAAACATTTACATAATTGTAAACGAATGCATTTATTAACACCAAATCAAGGTATCAAACATTTAGTTTATAGGCTCTTGTGAACTAAATAACTTAAGAAAACTACAATTTTATACATTTTTGAACATGTATCAAGCTATTATTTGAAACATCTACATTTATTAATAAGGTAACAACACATACAAATACGTATATTAGATGGTAATACCACAGTACATTGATATATAGCATAGATTTAACAAAGGTAACGTAACGTTGCCCTGATAATACTATTAAAAGTAACTTTCTATGGTATTTCAATCGGACACAGCAACGTTAACGTTACTGAGATCAAGTAATCAAAAGCACAACGAGCAAATTAACTAAACTAATGACAACGGTAATCGATTATTTGTCCGTTAAACATAGTTAGACTATATTTCCCCACAGATAAGTTGACATTTAGCAGCTAATCAGTCCGAGTCTGATGTTAAAAACCCACACAGAACACACACACACACACACACACACACACCCCATAGAGCTCTCATCGACATAAACAATCGAAATAACCATGTTCTCACACAATAGTTCATATAAACGTGTCAGAGTAATCTTATAGATGTGTTATTATTTCATTATTTAAATCTTTAAAATCGTTATTGTTTTTGTCACTCACCCGTTGTTCCTGTTGCTGCGTGCTCAATCTGAATTTTCCCGCGTGCCGCCGTCAAGCCACGTCAACGACGTCATGACGCCATCACGTCAACGATGTTTCATAACATCACAATATATTATTATTATTTTTTTATAAGGGCATTTGAAATATACATCGCTATTCGAAATGTCCCCCGAAATGTTTTGGATGACATTAATTAATACTAACAGTTTTGAACTTCGGGATACCAATCCAATGATATAGTTACTGTTTTAGACTTTTTGTGACTGATATAGTTTAACCATTGTGACTGATATAGTTTCGTGATAAACGTCTGAGCAAATGAAATAAAAACTCAGGGGTCATGGTGTTATTTTTTCAGGGTTTATGTTTGTAATCGTCAGTAAAACATGTTAACGCAAACACAAAAAATGCATAAAGATAAACATGGAGGGCTGTGTGTACACCAACCAATATCAATTGCTTATTATGTGTGAAAGACTGAAAATATAACAGCCTATGGTCTGCATTTCTACATTTTTAGCAGATACTTTTATCCAAAGCCATTAACAAGAGTAACAAAGAAATTCATCAGGGAACTAACAATATGCCAGGTCTGATTAAAAATCTGAAAATAAAACATGCAAAAGATAATATACAGTGTAAATAAGTACATCAGTAGCATTACATTATAAAGAAAACTTTTTCTAAGGAAATCTTTAAGAGTAGTCATGAAAAAGAATCATACTATAGGAGATTATTATTATATTATTATTTAGCAGGGTTGTGCCCCATTCAGAACTAAATTGGGATTGGAAACGTCTATACAATTCCAGTTTAGTTCCTAAATTGGAATTGAGGTAGCAAACAGGATGCAGTAAAGTGGATATCTCTTCCTGTGTGCCGTCAGCAATTCAATTCAGACTCTTAAAAAACTGAAAGAGCTACATGTGTTGTGGAAGAAATTTGCATTGAATTCACTATAATACTGCAAATGAATGTAAGGTATCCATAGACAGATATGACATCTCAAATGCACAGACACAGAGGAGACATTCAGATGGCCTTTTTGTACGGTGTTGGTATTTGGTTATCGTATGGGTTTTCAGTGTGGGTCTCTTCAGTCACATCGCTTGTCATATCTTCTGAAGGCACAGAGTCTCCAAAGAGGCTACTCGTTTTCATGTAATATATGAACAAGAAGAATCCTAGAAAAACACAAGCATTTTATACAAGATGAATGGGATATTGTGCATGTTTTACAGTATTAATGGGTCAGCAGACATAATTCCAGTAGAAATTTTCTTGACTGAAATTTGAAGAACCCCAGTTTACACTACTGGACTGTAATATAACATAATATAATTAATAAAATAATATAATATACTGGTAATATAATATAATAGTATTGTTTAATAGCTCTACAGTTATATGAACATTTTTTAGCCCATGTCTTTCAGCTGTGAGACTGTCTATAAGCTAAATGTTAAAATGATCATTTTAAAGTGCTTCTATTATTCTTTTTTTAATATTACCTCTCATGTAAGGCAAGGCAAGTTTATTTATATAGCACATTTCATACACAATGGCAATTCAAAGTGCTTTACATAGAAGAAATTAAACTAATCATAAGAAATCAGAATAATTAAAACAGTTTAGAATAAAAAATATGAAATAATGAAAAATAAAAATAATGATAAAAATAAAATACAGTAAATTAAAACAAATGTAGAGTGTAATATAGTAGTAAAATGTCAGCAAAGTTTTAAAGATCAAAGAGCATGAGGGGGTGGATAAGACACATGCCTTAGGTGTGAGAGACCCACTGTGAGACACCAATGTGTCCCTGAGCAAGACACTTAACCCCTAGTTGCTCCTAGTTGCGTGCGACCTCTGACATATATAGCAATTGTAAGTTGCTTTGGATAAAAAAGCATCAGCTAAATGAATAAATGTAAACGACAAATAAAGTTACAGCGACTCGTTATGATTGGAGTCTAACTTCCTGTTACATACTTATATAACAATGCAACAAATTTGCATATGGTCTTCATTGGCTGACTGCGACCCACGTCTACTTTGACCCTCAAACACTGAGGTGAGACTGGAAGAGTTTGGTTTGTGTTTCGAACATGTTGGGAAGAGGCTGTTTTCTGCCCTGTGAATCCATTATGCTGCACTTCAAAAGGATGAGGACTAGTGCTGGATATAATAAGGAAAAAACTATGGCCATTGTCGTATCATTGTGTACAAAGCCCGTCTACGGAAAGCCTGGCCACTCCCCATCAAGTCTTTTTGTACCGAATTTTGGTTGTAGTTCCACCAGATTTCCACTGGGGGCGATCGTCCGAGTGCAAAATGAATGGGAGTCTATGGAGCTAGACGGCTAAATTTGTCTCTTTCACCCGATTGCTGTTGACAAATCTCAAATTTGATTGTAGGTTTTGCAAGTTCAACATGGGTAATCGGTCGAAGTTGAATGAACGAGTATTTATGTCCTTTCGATTTCTTACAGGTTGAGATGTTGTTGCCCATAACACGCTAGCATTCTGCTAATGGACGCTGATTGGTACGTGAACGACTGATTATGACCAGAGATAGCGCTTGATGGCATCGTGGCATCCGAAGCGGGACCAGTGTTAAAGCTGACTTGACTCTTCTAGCACTGTGTCAGCTGTGTTGTCGAATGCCACGAGAGAAAGAAAGTGCAGAGCGAAAGCACCAAAGTGACTGAAGGATTGCGTAAAGCAGGTCTCTGGTCGTACAATGTGTATGACATCATTGAATTTTTAAAATACTTTTTAAAGCAAATTCGTGAATCCAAAAAAAAATCTAACTGCCATCTGTAATTTCTTTGCATCTCCATTCGAATACAACATTCAAAATTACTTGACAAAAAATTATATCCTGATAAAAGTGGATTTTGAGGGGTATATCTTCGCAAGCCCCTTTTCCACCAAAGCATTTTGAGAGCCGAGTTCGGAGACGGTGCCTGCTGCGAACCAGTTCTTTGTGTTTCGACAGCCAAAGAACCGGTTCTCGGCCGGAACCAAACCTGGTTCCAAAGCGGCGCCAACTCTTTGCTGGTCTAGAACCGTTCTTTTACCACGTCATGCTTACGTCGGGGTCTGGGCGGGTTTAGATGTGTTCTAAACATCTTTTCTGACCATAATATAGGATCGCAAAGCCAGGAGAAACATTTGCAGAAACACGATGGAGTTCGCCTTTGTAATTGTTATGCTTGAAGTTGGCGCAAGCGTTTCTATTTTTTTTATTATTGAAAACGTTATAAGCAAAGAAAACAGTCACAATATAGAACAAATAAATGGAAAGAAAAAAAGACACAAGCCCGGGTACATAACTTATCAGAAAAGATTACATATCAAACGAAAAGATTAAAAGACTTACATATTTCAATTGTACTTGCAAGCGTTTCTAGCTAAGACGTATGGCGACGTACACAGTGACGTGACGACGTCGTTCCCTGGGCGCTCTAGTCAGTGGAAAAACAAACAGGTTCTGAACGGGTTCGCAAGTTGAACCAACTCCGAACCAACTTTGAACCAGCACCAGTTCCGAACCAGTTCTTTTATTGGTGGAAAAGGGGTAATAGACATCCATTCATTCTGCACTCGACCCGTGAGCGCCCTCATATGGAACCAGAGTGGAACTGCAACTAGTTCAGAAACCATCTGACCAATCAGAGCAGTCTAGTCTCGCCTTGAGGAGGGGCTTAGAGAGACTGAATCCTTTAACAAACCACTTTCAGACTCTGAGAAATATATGCAATACATGCATTTAATGTTTCAGCAGAAAAGCTCTCACCTTGGAAAGAGTTTAGTATGGTGAATATGTAGTACGAGGGCAGAGCCAGACTTCCGAAGCTGAAGAAAGTGAAGCTCCAGGTGAGTCCCAGCAGACAGCAGAGGCCGAGGATGGTGGTGATGTCAAAGGTGGCGGTTCCTGCACGCTTCACTGATGCAACTTTGTTAAACTTCTTCACTTTCAGCATGGAGAGCCATCGCAGGACCACGATGCTGGTGCAACAGGTGAAGATGAAGACGAAGCAGTAAAAGCCGATGTTCACGGCGTAGTGGACGGTGTTGTCTAAAATCCAGCACCTGCGGGGAAAATATTGCAGATGGTTAAAGTTGACAAATATGTTTATTATTGCTCATAACTATTTACTAAGTTAATCATGAAAAATTTCTAAATGATTCCTGGCCATTATTTTCCACACCCACAAATTTGATTTGATTGACTAAATTTAAACCAAACCTGATTCTTATTTTATAACTTAATAGAAAGTAAATATTTTACCACTTTTTAAAGTACACCAGTTCAACTGCTCATTAACACAAATTTCTAATCAGCCAATCCCATGGCAGCAACTCAATGCATTTAGGCATGATCAAGACGATCTGCTGAAGTTCAAGCTGAGCATCAGAATGAGGAAGAAAGGTGATTTACGTGACATGGTTGTTGGTGCCAGATGGGCTGATCTGACTATTTCAGAAACTGCTGATCTACTGGAAAAACATTTTAATAATCTAAAGATGTTTACACTATGAAGAACCTTTTGGGTTCCATGGACGTGTAAGAAATTGTAATCTTTTTCAATCCAGACTCCACTCTAAAAGTATATTTTAGAACGAGCTCATCCCCAAAATGTTATATTGTTTCTGCACCATTTAGGTTGATCACATCCTGAGCAAATGGTCATCAATTGTTGAACGGAATGAGTGTGGAACACCGAGAACCATCTCAGACAAGGGGGTGTCTCAGCTTCATTTACATGAAGAGTGGTAAACTCAGGGTTCCCACACCTCAGTTAACTTCAAATTCAAGGACCATTCAAGGACTTTCTAGGTCCAACACCCTCAAATTCAAGGACTTAATGTGGGGACAACATAGTGTAGATCAAATAAATTATAAAATATTCCAAATATCTTGAAACTTGCATTTTCCAGGCATCATCTGTGGTTCTGGTTTCAGCATATTTTTGTAATGTTTCACGGTGTGTTTGTGAAATGCTGAGGTACCATAGTCGTTTTGTGCGCGTGTGAACGTCATGGCAACGTATAACAAAGTGCCTCACGCAGGAAACACTTAATGTAACGCGTAAATGTGAGTAACTGACGTAAATCAAGCAAACTAATATTCAAGTGTCCCGAAGTGTTGGTGAAATAACATATTAGCGGACCGGAGGGATTTTTTTCCAGAAATGCTCTTGCACAAAATAAATTCAAGCACTTTCAAGGACCTGTATCTATTGTCAAAAACTTGAATTTTGTTTTTCAAATTCACAAACTTTCAATGATTTCAAGGACCCGTGGGAACCCTGTGAACTGTAACAGGATAAAAAGTTCTTGGTTCATTCTGAAGCCGGTGAACCCAAGGTGCTTTGTTACCTTTGCCACTGCTATGCTGTAATAAACGTTAGCTTTGACATCTTCAACATCCTCATAATTTTTAACAGATGTTAGGGGTTCTTCATGGAATCATAAATGCCAATCAAGTACATAAGAGTGTAGGTTTTCATGCATATCATTATACAGTGTGGCTGCCATTATATTTTAAGAATCAGCGTGTAATCATATTTGTGGGTCTACTCACATGGTTACATTGCTTGAGTCCGTCTGTATGGTCCGTTCACCATATTTGCCAAAGATGAAAATGATACTGACAATAAAAGCAGGAGGAACTGAAACAAATAGTTGACAATGCAATTGTGGTTTAAGAATGAATCGTCTGCATAGAGGATTCAGAACAGACTTCAGATCTAGATCAGATTATGTATTTTATCTGTACATATGACATGAATTCTATGTGGATTTCAGATTTTATATAAGTTTATGGGAATGTTGCCAGTCAAAATTGTGCATCTGATCATAGGCCACATACAGGTGAAACTGAAAAATTAGAGTAATGTGCAAAAGTTGACTTATTTCAGTACTTCAACTTAAAATGTGTAAGTAATAAATTATATATTACTCAATGCATGGAAAGTGAGATATTTATATATGAAAAGACATATAGATGTAAAACCCTTTCAGTAAATTCTAATTTTGAATTTGAGGTTTTCATAAGCTGTAAGCCATGATCATCAAAATTATAACAAATAAAGGCTTGAAATATTTCACTGTGCATGTAATGAGTCTATTAGTTTTACTTCAGTTGAATTTACTGAAATAAATGAACTTTTGCATCAGTAATTCAGCATGCATGTGTAAAGGTTTTTGAACTCACCCCACCCAGCCACAGAGAGCTTGAGGATGTAATGTTTGATGACGATTGAGTGTCTGGCCATTTGCAGGCAGAGATGTAAAGCCTCCACCGCAAACCAGGAGAAACTGGCTAGCAGGCCGAAGTGCATGAAGCCAGCCATGACCCTGCAGGCGTTGTGGCTATTCGCACGTGCAACGTATTCATTCGACAGGAAGGCCAGGTTGAGCAGAAACAGCGCCAAAAGAGATTCATCAGCACATGGGCTGAATTAGTGGCCTTCGCTTTCCTGAAATTTAAAATGCATAAACGAAATTAGTATTTTGGATCTGTGCTTTGTGAATTAAAAATGTTTCAGGGTGAGTTGGATTAACATTGATAATACATTTATTTGATCCTGGTTTTAATTTAACAATTATGAATGTTAAATGACATACTTCTGCTTTAACCCTTAATTTGTGAAACCCACCATATGAGTTTAGTACAAGTCAAGCTCAAATCACAGCACTTGTGGCTTTTTGTTGATCAAAATGTATTCATTCATTTGCCACTTTTTTTAAGTTACAAATCAGGGTTACAGTGAGTTACTTTCAATGGAAGTAAATCGGGCTAATCTGTAAATGTTAAAATGCTCTATGTTTACAAGATGTATACATGCATGTTAACATAATGTTAGTGTAAACAAAATTTCTTATCAAGTTATATGCACGTTTGTGGCTTCATTGCCATGACAATTCAACACCAAATACATTCACTTTCACCCCA
This sequence comes from Hybognathus amarus, assembly GCA_030378365.1. Classification (NCBI taxonomy): domain Eukaryota; kingdom Metazoa; phylum Chordata; class Actinopteri; order Cypriniformes; family Leuciscidae; genus Hybognathus; species Hybognathus amarus. The sequence goes on along the minus strand of JAQIUQ010000872.1, from coordinate 242,486 downwards.
TTACATTTTACATGAATCCAAGGTAAAAAAAACAAACAAAAAAAAAAAACACTTAAATTTTCTTGTAATATACATTTCAGCATCACGTTTTCTCACAGAGTTTGAAATGGGTTAATAAAGGATTTAGTCTCTCTAAACCCGAACCTTCCGAGAGCCTGCTCTGCTATATTACACATTACATGAAAGGTAATACAAATAAAATTGTATTGTATATTTATACTGTAAAATTACAAATCATAATAGGTGCACTTTCAAGAAATTTAGAGGAAACATAATGATTTTTTTGTAAGATTATTTTGTTATCAAAATTACGCCACAAATGCTGTCGATTAATGAGATAATATAGGAGATCTCACATGTGTGAACAGTGTTACAAATACTCATGTCTCACCTTAAGAGGAAGTGAATAAAAAATCCGACTCCCAGAAAAACATGGAGAGGCCGCAGCCGATGTACGTGATGTAGGTGAGAGCGACACGGTCAGCTTCGGGAATGGTTACTGGAGGAACCTGTGTATTAAAACATCGCTCAGTTACACAGGTCTGTCTGAGCGTTTGCAATATTGAGATATCAGTAACCACAGAATGTAGTGAAATACATAAACATGAATCTGAAGGGGGCAGTAGAGAACTTATAATGTGAGTCAAATTTCACAGATTTCAGAAAGAAACAGAGAACATACCATAAGCACAGCGAAGAAAGTCAAGTGGTTGCAATTACATGTTATATCCTTTCCATTAGAAACAGTAGTACACCCTTCAGTTGTCCAGTTTGGCTTATTTCCTGGTGAAAAGGAGGGACTGGTTAGTTTTGAGTTGATTTAGAGAGAGTTAATGAATGTTAATTGACATCAGCGGCTGATTTATGATAAGAAATCAACATTCACGCACCACAGCATGGCTTCAAATATTCCCGACTCTTAACTAGTTCTCTTTATTTTTAAAGAATTTATTTTGTAGGATTTACAATTTTCAATTGTATAGTAAAATTCCATCAAATTGAATGCTTACATATAATTCATATTATGAATTAAGAAATTTAGGGGGAATAAAACTGTTTAATAACAAAATTTGTGGAAATTTTAATGCAACAAGGGAATGGACCATAGTTTATGTGATGTTTATGTTCATATTGATACATTTGAATATATATATATATATATATATATATATATTTGAATTTATGAATACGAATCACAGACTATTCCCTTAATATTCCCTTAAAGAATTTAAAATTCTTAATACACACAAACACACATACATACATATATATCTATATCTATATATATATATCTATATATATATCTATATCTATATCTATATATATATATATATATATATATATATATATATATATATATATTAGGGCTGGGCAACGAATTAATGATGATTAATCGCATCCAAAATTAAAGTTTGTGTTTTCATAATATATGTGTGTGTGTTGTGTATAACTATTTTGTATATATAAATACACATACATGCATGTATTTATTTAAGAAACATTTGCATGTATATACTTTTTTTATATTTATACATAATTAATATTATATATAAATATAAATATTTGATATATTAATAACACATTTTTCTTAAATATATACATGCAATTAATCGTTGCCCAGACCAAATATACAGTGTATATATATATATATATATATATATATATATATATATACACATTTCCATAGAGTATATCAATAAGAATATATTCTTGATATACTGTATGGATATTTTATCATATACATATTCCGTTTAATAAAAATTATTGAAATATATACAAACACAAAAGCATTACAGACCGCTTCCATCCCATGAGTTACAGACAGGAGTTCCATTCATGTTCTGCAGAGAAATAAATAAGAAATTTAGAAAGTAAGATATAGACTAATTTAGAATATTAGAAAATATTTTTTTTCCATGCATCATCCATTACCTCTTCTTTGCTAAAGACCAAACTGATGTTTTCAGTCAGATTTGATATTCGTGTTCCCATTTCGATTGCAAAAACTTCATTCCCCAAAACCGTACTGTTGTTTTCATCCTTTAATAAAAATGAAATGTTTTGGGGGTTTTTGTTTGCTGAGAAACAGAATCAGGCTTCTATATAAAAATATCAATTTCTATTAATGAATAGATTTAATAAGATGAATGTCAGAAGTGAAACAGACATTTAAATGTTCAGGATACTCTTTTATTAATCCAACACACATTTTATGAATACATCATTATTGATCTGTTTGCAAGAAATATAATTTGATTAAATTAATCATTTAAAAGAATGTCTTGTGTTATGATGCATGAGTTAAAATCATTTAAGCGCAGTGTAAAACTTGACAAAGCCTAGTTTCCAGGTGTAGCATGATAGAATCACTGAAAGTGCACTATAAAACCTTTTTCTTTTGTAATATAAACATAACTCTCTATATAAGCATAAACTCTCTCAGCCTTTGTAGTTAAGCATCAATGCTTGTGTATTACCTGTGAGAACGGCATGAAACAGGCCTAAGCTTACATTTTCCTGTATACAGGAATTGAAAAATCAAATTTTTTATACCTTTGACATTTTGGGAAATCTGAAGACACCCAGAAAAGCATGTCCTGCACTTTTTGTTGAACGCTTGTTTTGTGGCTTCCTCTGGAATCGCTGAGAGCGTTGGGATAATCTTTCAGTGCGGAAAAATCATCTATAACCTGTAAACATAAGGTGATTTCAGTTACACTTTATGTTCCAAAGAGACAAACATTGTTTATGCAGAGCTAAACAAGATGTGTATGTTTGTCATTTTTACACTTACTCTCAGGCCTTTTTCTGCAGAGTAGATGAAAGCGGACTTCTTGATATCAGAGACATTTTGAATTTTCTTCAAAACCCCTTTAACGTCACCCAAGGAAATAGATGCTATGGTCATGTTCTCCATGAGAGACAGCAGGCTGGAGAGATTTTTCATGGCCTCTCTGATGTAAGAGAAAACGGTACAATTGGTATAATGGTGCAACCATTGAAAATGGCACAATTTACAAACATTGAGACACTACATAGAGGGTTAGATGGGATAAATCCCCTGTGACAACTAGCCCCAGTCTCCCTGGATAGAAATGCTTATCATGCAATGAAGAAGAATTTTTTTTTAAATGTTATATATATATATATATATATATACTAAATATATCCCTTAATTGCAATATTAGGTACAGCAAGTATTTATGGAAACCTTCTGAATATGGGTATTTATTTTACAATTTAAACGATAAACTCATAATAAACATTTTATTAATAACACGGGTAGACGTTTGTTAAAAAACGTACTTACGCAGCTTTTCCAGCATCTGTCTCTCCTTTATCAGTATTATTAAATAGATTTGACATTTCTGGGGGTAGATCTTTGATTTCTTCCACCTTTTGCAAAGGACTTCCGCATTTAATACAAGCTGCACTTCCATTACCGACCTTAATGGTGTTCATTTTACTTTCATCACCTGCATTATCATCTGTGTAAAAACATAAAAATGGAAAGAAAACAAATGAAGATGGAATGATTACAAGCAGAGTATTGTGGTTAAAGTGTTTAAAAACGTATTAAAGCAGAAACGTCTGATTTATGAAAATAGGCATATTGAAACACGCTCTTACCCTACAGCTGGAATCATATTCTGCACTCTCACACGCCTTTGTGGGATTCAGGCAGGTCATACTACAATCTTACATACACAACACACATAATTATACAGCAGCTGATGACTAATACAGATCATATTTTAGACTGTTTGGATAATACTTACTTGTGACTGTAAAGTTGTTTGGAAGGGTCCAATTAAAAGCTTTAATAAAGAGAACAAAAATAAGCTCTTAACAGAAACCTGAACTGCAAAAGACCAACAACACGCTTAAAATGAATGAGAATGTCATTTCAGTAAGTCATTTTGAAGAAAACTTTCAAGCAACACAACAAAGATCACAAACTTCAAAACTGAACCGTTTGTAATGATCCAAGAGATAATCAGTATGTGGCGCTTTGGCCTCATTTACGTGTTGTTGTTGGGGAAGTTACTTTTAAAAGTAATGCTTTACAATAATGAGTTAACTCTTTAAAAAAATGAATAAATAACAAGTGTTAGCAGTAATGAGATTTTGAGGGTAAAATTTTGACTACCTTTTGATACGGTAGTTTTTTGATTTTGCAAGTTGTTCCGAGTGAAAATAGTTTGTCAAGTGAACTTAACTTAAACTAATTCTGTGCCCAGTGAATAGATTATCATGTAAAATTTGACTCAAAATTTTTTAACGTTTTCAACATTTCAATTAACAGTAAAATTCCATCAAATTGAACTGAATAATCCTTACATATTTGAATTGAAAAATTGATTAAGGATAGCTCACTTTCATTGATTATAGCTTCAGAACACAGCATTTAAATAGACATTTTAAGTGTTCTGAAGCCTGAATGGATAAATTAAATTAACACAATTTTTAAAACTTTTTTAAAACTTTTAAACCATTTTTATTAAATATTCCAATATAAGCAATATGAAGGATTAATCATTCACCTTTTGGAATCCAGTTTGTCCAAGTGCCATTTTTGCAGGCCCCTTCAATTATACATTGATCTAATGTAATCGATCTGCTTATGTTGAGTATGTATGTTGAGTTTTTAGAGTCTTTAAATAAAGACAAGCCAAAATCTGCAAAACAAAAGGTTAGAAACAAAGGTTACTCTGGGCTCAAACATTATTATTTATTTTTTTCCGAAAGAACATTTAAGTTTTCATTATGGATAGTGGCGCTAAACAAGACAGGAAAGGCTACTTTCAGACCCACCGCTGCCCTTTGTAGATGGTGAGGTTGTATTTTCTTCAAATGAAAAAACAGTCATGTTGAGTTTCCTCCCAGCTGAAAAAAATAAAAGCAACAGCATGGCCTTAAAAATAATTCACCCCATCTATAGCATGATCTTATTGTAAAAGGTCATCCATGCACATGATTTGTTTACTGTTTTTAACCTCGTAAATATACAAATATCATAACTCAGTCTTTGGCGAAACGTCAGACTTCTCTAAAGTTCCTTTCAAGGTATATATATATATATATATATATATATATATGCACCATATGTACTTCTGTTGAATAATTACTTACCATTACAAAACTATTTTCTATAGGCTATGTGTGAAGCCTTTGACTTCCCATCCTCCTACACTCTTAAAAGTAACTATTCAAGCGCTTTATACTATTCGATATTTGTTTTAATGAATGAATTTAGTTATATATAGAACTCTATTTTTGGGGTGAACATGTTGTCTTTTTCAATAATCCACTACACTCACAATGTACGGAAGTGTCACAATACGGAAGAAAAGGTTTGTTAATTTCATTGCAACTTTAATATTATTCCTGTCCAGTATCGACCTCTGCAAACTTTATCATGTTGAGTTAATGACATTGAGATTTAAAAAAAAAATTTCTTTGTTTTTTAAATTTACATTATTTAAAAAAGGAATGTTTAAACATGCAAGTCTCTCCTCACCTGAAAACCGAGAATCATTACAGGTCCAGGCATAACCTATTTAAAGAACAAATGATAAACAATGTAGCATTCAAAAGTAACATTTATATTTAGTACTTAACATTCCCATTTGAATCACCTTTTTCCATGAAACCCATGAAACCATCTGTACCGAGTATGAAGATGCCATCCACATCGTTACTGCTGCCTAAAATGGACTGAGTTAGGGATTTACCTACAGGACAAGCATCTTTAGGTTTTATTTTACATTTTGTTTCCCCAGTAATGTAACCCCATTTGTTTTTGCAGCTTTGCAGAAGAGGCCAGATATAAGCAGGAGACCCCAGATGTTCCACTTCATCCCTGACAGGATCTTCAGGATCCTCAAAAACATCTGATGAGCTGCAAAAAGAAAAGTGTAAAACATCTAATCTTCTTGTTGTTGTTGCTTATAAACAAGAACAAATAGAACAAGAGTTACCTAAAAAATCCCATTCTTTGTCTAATCTCTGAAAGGATTATTGTAATTTATTTATTTATTTGAACGTTTTTGCACTGCCAATGTCCAATAAGATTAAAGTCCAGGGCCCGTATTCATAAAGATTCTAAGAATCCTCTTAGAAAACTCTTAATTTAGCTTAAAAACTTTTACGTAGGAGTCTTCGCTTAAGAGTGATTCGGGACCGATCTGAGAGCAACTCTGAGTAAGGAAAAGACAAAAACTTTCATCTTAGTGAGGAGGTGGGGCTGACCCCGTTGCTATGTATGACACACTCTTTTGAAGACTGTGATTGGTTGGTTGTCCAAGAAGGGAAAAAAAGAGCAATTTTAAGTATAGAGTTTACTTACACATACACACACACACACACACACACATTATATACATTATGTATATACATAAATCCTTTTTTTACCATGCTGTTAATATCCTAAGCCTAAGGTATTTGATTGGCTTAGAATGCAAAAAAAAAAAAAAAAATTCGCTCACTCTTTCCAATTACACTGATTATGTCTATTTAAGTGGTGGTTTGATAATATAGCAAACATGGAATAAAAAACGAGAAAGATGAGAAAGCCCAACTGGACAGAAGAACAGTGTTTATCTGTTAGCCCAAGTTAGTGGATGAACACAAGACCATCATTAAAGAAAAAAATTGGGCCGGGTGTCAGCGGCACAAAGCAAGAAGCAAACATTGGAGCTTATAGTGCAAATTATTAACGGTTCATTCCCCTGCTTGTGCGCATCAGGGAAGCCTGCTATATTCATTAATGCAGTTTTTTGAGCCTGCAAGGTGGCATAATAAGAGGTTCTGAAAGTGCTGTAACTTTGTGTGATCACTGTTTACAGAAGGTTGTGACAGACCCAAATCACTGCTGCTTTATTGCATTTTCCCATTTGCCAAATATCTTAATGTAGTGATTAGGCTACTTTCATTTCTGGCGTTATGGCATTGTGATGTGTTGGAGATATTAGCGTGTCTCTGATAAGATCAGTCATAAACATGATCCCTGCACGATCTTGTTTATATATATATATATATATATATATATCGTCTATTGCAACACATTTCTTCTCCCTCTTCATCGTCTTTTCTGCCATTTTCTCCTCTGCTAAAGAAACTCTTAAGCCTCTTAAAAGTCCTCATCCGTACTCCTAACAATTTTGACCTTAAGACCTCTTTTAAGGGTTAAGATTCTTTCTGAATTACTTTTTCCTTTACTAGGAATTTTTCTTTAATATTAAGAGTAAACGCCCACATTTCTAAGATTTTTCTTAGAATCTTGTCACTATGAGCTACTTTTTGCATTAAGATTCTTTATGAATACGGGCCAGAATATTTTTTTTTATCCAGAAAAAGAACTGTCCTAAACAGAATCCAACATCACATTCTCCGATAGTGTTATGTAATATTAAGTGAAATGCCATAGACCAAGGATAAATCAACACATTAACTCCCAATTCCACCGCAATGAGGGACATGCACATTTAGCAAATACTTTTATTTTACTTTTAGCAAAAACGTCAAAAGTAAACCAGCGTAGAATTGCATTGTGTCATTTTACTTTATTTCCCGTTATAATAACTGAAACAAACGTCTTACCTGGTGAAGAGACGTTGAGTCTTTCCAAATACTTGTGTCATTTCATCAGATATAGCGTATATACATTTTGCATGTAGCATTTCCTCCCTCCCGGTGTGGTTTTCTGGATTTGTTAACCACATCTCTTCATGCAAACCAGCTAACGGAAAACATCGGTCACTCCTGAACAGCCATTCTCTTTACTGCTAGATGATTATATCAGCAAAGAGTTTCGGCAGGCTTTGGATTCCAGGGTTAACTGGACAATGACGCACAAGAGAACAGAAAATATTATATGAACATCAACAAATATTATAAAGAAGCAAAAAAGGTGATAAAACATCTGACAGTGAAATATAAATACAAAAATGTTCAACAGAAACAAGTCAATGTTGTAGTTGTATATGAATGATTATGTAAAATTTGACATCTTGGCATATTTTTTGACAATTTTGTGTTTAGTATTTACATAATTGTTTGTACTTGGTGCTGTTTTTTTTAATTGATTTATATATTGATTTATATTCAACTTTTTATGAGTCAGCACATTTAAATTTCCCTACAAAGAAATATATTTGCTTCAATTATTTAACTGTTTATTTTATTGAGCGTTATTTTTGTAAACTTAGGACATGTAGTAGTTTGTAACTTTTTACATTACTCACACTGACTAACTCTGACATTTTCACTTTGGTTGTGGTCAAAATGTAAATCTCACTGACATCACTGATGACTTAGCATCAGGCATCATTGTTACTGATGTCAGATCAGAACAACTGATTGTCACAAATAACAGAGATAAAATCGCAGTCTTCAAAACACAAACATTCCCCTGATGCCTAACACCGAATTAGTAAATAGAAACCCTTGTTTATTTCAAGCTCACAGGTACTTCATCTGATTAACAAATGAGGTGTTTAGCCACAGCCGAACAAATGCAACCTTGTTCGCTTTCCGTAGAACTGAAACACACACAAAAATATTTTCTTAGTATTTTTGTCTTGCTTTTAGTGCAAATATCTAAAAATTCTTAAATCAAGACGCTTTTATGAGTAAAATGTAATGTCTAATTTTTTAGAAGTAACATTTTTTAGCAAATGCATCTTGATTTAATAATTTAGATATTTGGAATGGAAACAAGCATCATTATAATTTGACTAATGACATGCAACATTTACACCCTTTTTTCAAACAAATATTTTTGAGAAGTACTTTAATGTGATGTAGAGGAAGCGATATCGTTTAATCATGTTTATGAACTGCTTCCACTATATTCTGCGTATTGTCAATCACCTGATCTGGATACTTTAAAATGCCTTATTTTGTCAAGATTCAGTCCACATTCTGTGTTGGTAAATGGCATAATAATTCAAAGCTTGGCAATTTTGTTTCAACATTCTTATGCAGTCTGATCTGTATTTGACTTTAACCCTGTAAAGCCTAACATGAAATAGTTTTAATCTTTTTTTTTTGAACCTTTAGAAAAAACCTTAAAAATATATAGTTTCACATTTGGTAGAGGCTTTTATAGCTCATCGTAAGAATTTGTAGCTCATTCTTCAACAAATCTATTTTATTCAGAGGCCCAAATAAAGTCAAAATATGCAATTTGGTGTGGTCGCTGATATTAATATTGCAATTCTGACAGCTTGTAATTTAAATAAGATCTCTATAACTGTCTACAGACATAAATCAATACCATGTCTTATGGTATTTAAATGCTTAGCTTTATTATCAAAGCTCTGTATTTTTTATTGTAGAGGGCAAATATAATACAATGCAATATAATGATGATTAAGAGATAAACAAATAACTGTTTCTCATTTGATTTGGTTCTCATTTGGTTCCTCTGTAACGGTGGCTGTTTCAGTGGAACGAGAGTGGGATCCAGATGCAGCAAATATTTATTCAAACAAACATAATTCAAGAAAATCCATGCAAAACCGATAAATGCAGTCACAGGCAAGGAAGGCAAACGAAGCTGACAACAAGCACAATGCATACACATAACATCCCTAGAAGGACAACACCAGTAGGGCTGTGCAAAAGTTAATTGCGATTAATCGCATCCAAAATAAAAGTCTGTGTTTACATAATATATTTGTGTGTGCTGTATATAATTATTTTGTATATATAAATACACACACATGCAAGTATATATTTAAGAAAATGTGTTATTCATATATAAAATATTTATATTTATATAATATAGATTATGTATTTATATATATATATATATATATATATATATATATATATATATATATATACAGAATTTAAGTGCAAATAATTCTTAAATATATACATGCATGCATAGGTATTTATATATACAAAATAATTATATACAGCACACACAAATATATTATGTAAGCACAGACTTTTATTTTGGATGCGATTAATTGCAATGAACTTTTGCACAGCCCTAAACACTCCACTCTAAACCAAATGTCAAATTCCCTGACTTTTCCATGACTTTCACTGACTAAAAAGATTCATTTCCATGACCTATAATGAACGGCAAAACAGGCTGCTGTTTTGCGGAGCACCGAGCAGACAAAAAACAGCCACAGACAGTGTTTGAATATACAGTAGTCAACATTTGAAGTGGATCAAAAAGTGCATCAAAGCTGTCCTAAGAATTCTTTAAAAAACTTACTGTCCGAAAACTTTCGTAGGTTAGGTCTGAAATAGTTATTTAAAAAAGTATTAAATATTTAATTCCTGGAAAACCCATAATATTTGTCCTTCAGAAGTAATGTTGGTAGTTTATCTATTGTGCATATATTGACTTATTAATTCTACCATGGTAAATTAAAGGTGCATTGCGCAACATTTTATGTTAAAATTAGCCGTTTTCTAACCCATACATGCTGAAACAATCGCCTGATGGGCTGAATGAGCCCTTCTCTGATCACTGCGATCGCCTCTATAATCCTGTACAGTGAAATAAATAAGAGGGATTCGGGCTCGAATCTGAGCCTGGGCGTGACGTCATGCGCGTTCACGCTCGCCTGGCTATGTGCCTGCAGGATAGTGTATTCGCCGCCGTTCTCCGTATCAGAGAAGACAACTCGAGCGACGCAACTTTAGTCAACTTTCTCAAAAGTAGAAGATGGATTCAAAGGGGCTGTTTAGTCTACATCTGGTCACTTCATGCGTTTTCTGTGATTCGGATAACTTATTGAATCGTGAAAAGACCAGGTTGAATGCAGACGGATTTGAATCCGACAGCTCAAACCATTGAGGACGTGGTCTGGGCTGTATTCCAGACGAAACTGGACAAGTGTAAATGCATCTGGTTGTTGAAAACAGGCTTTTTCATGTTGTTTTAGTCATATATGACGACGTGCATCACCTGAGCAGGCGAGTGTATTCATGAAACCAGCGCGCCAGTCTATTCGCAAATGAAAGTGAAAGTAAGAGCTCATACGATTATCACTAAGTTACCTTCTACCTCCACTATCTTCATTAAAAGTAGCCTTAAGAAATGTGAATGAAAATGAAATGATCTCATACCAGAGCTTTTGCCGCTCTCTCTTATTGCTGTCTTTGCTGATTTTGAAATAGCCGAAGCCGATGATCAATAAATGCAGCTCATCTGTTGCTTTCTGAGGTTTGGCTGGCTGCGCATGTTAAATTTTAAAATTATGTGCTACTGCCACTAGGGGGCGAAATGCGACAATCGTTATTATCCTAATGCGGTGTGCATTGAAAAGGCTGCTTACCGTGACCCTTTTATAATTATTAGTATTTTTTATCTTACCTTGTCCTAACCTGACGCTACAATACGACAAAATCAATCATACATCACAGCCAATCATAACCGTGCGTGGGCTCTTCTCGTAGCTAAACACTAAAACCAAACGGAATTAAACAAAATTAAAACATTGAACATTATTCAAAATAAATAATCAGTGACTGATACAATCTTTGTAATGAAATGCACTTGTTTGAGCTTAAAGTGGTCTGAGCTTGAATATCATTTTGTGAGACTTTGATTGCCAACCTGAGAGCAACAATTAATGGATAATTTACCTCAGATTTTGAACAGAACTTAAAGGAAACAAGAACGTTCAAACTGAAATGCACAATGACAAGTATTTGTTGCTTAATGTTCTTGTTCCATCTGTCTGGGCTGAACTATCAGCTGTGAAATCCCAGAAATATAGAAACTATGTCAAAAAAGTATATTTTGTCATGTCGCGGCAGGTTAGGACAAATTATTAACCAGGCATGAAAACGGGTCAGGGGTAAAAAAGGTGAGAAGGATATTACTCTTCCAGGGCGTGCTTCCCCGTAAGAAATTGTTATATATTCTATATTTTAATGCATCAATCTGATGCATTTTGAGATCCATTTTTTGCCAACTTGGGGAGAGCTGGTGAAACTTAACTTCAGCCATGAGTCAAAATATTATGGCCTCCGTAGTGTTAGCTAATAATTTTTCACCAGAGCTTTAGCTAGCTGGCTAACGTTGCGTTCTCTCCTGCTGTGTTCAACGATTTCAATTCATCAAGCTAAGCCTATGTCAACTGAGCTCCTGGGTAACTTAGATATAGCCTACCAGAAAAGTACCGATAAAGTACTGAGATACCAATCCAATACCAACACAGTTTAAAAAAAATCAAGTAGAATTTCTATAACTGTGTTGAGCTGATAATCAATCTTTTGTGTGTTAAACAATCCACTTAATACAGACAACTGTCTTATAAAGAAAAACAACAAATATAAAAAAATATGATCATGATTCATAACACTGTAAAACCTGATGAGTCAACTCAAACCGTTTGAGGAAACCGATTGCCTTAAATCATTTAGGTTTATTGACTCAAACAATTTAAGCATAAAAAAATATTTGATTTGTTTCCAAGTAACTCAATAACTTATTTTTAAGATAACTTGGGTATATAAAGTTAATAGTACTAATTAGTTACTATAACTTAAATCTATGAAGTACGCTGTAAACCCAAATAAGTTGGCAGAACTCAAATCACTTTTAATAATATAGTCTTATTTAGCTTTAACAGCTAATCTGCTGATGTAGTAAATGTTAACATATTAGAAAAAGTATGTTATAAGCACTTACAAGCACAGAAGCACTTGCTTAATGAGTTTAATAATATAAAGGGATAATTTGCTCTCAAATCAAGCTGCATGCACCACTTGTCACCATGATGGTAACTATCCTAAAGCCAACATTAACCGAAATTCTTCTAAATTAGCATAACAAAACATTAATCACTACTAAATCTCACACTTAACATTAATCTTACACACAAAAAAACACACATTATATTGCACTTAATTTTAGCATTTACACTCTCTTTCGACTGCCATCGGCAAAGCATGCTGGGAAATAGATATCCCAGGTTCTAGGTTAATTCTAAGGGGAAAAATACTAACTTTTTCCCCTCAGAATAGTTTAAATCTCACAATTCTCACTTCATATCATGCATTTCTGATTTTATATCACGCAATTGCAACTTTATATCTACCAATTCTGACTTTATATCTTGCACTTGTGACTTTATAACACGCAATTCTGACTTTATATCTCGCAATTCTGACTTTACATCTCACAGTTATGAGAAAAAAAGTCAGAATTGAGAGATAAAAGTCACAATTACCTTTTTTATTTTTTATTCTATGGCAGAAACAAGCTTCCATAAGTAACAGCAGATCTGGTGATCGATGTCAGTCCTTCTCCAGTTTAAATATGATTTTTCCGAAGTGAACTAATTAGTTTTTTTGCTGTCAAGCTTAATGTCAAACCATTTTCTTCTCACTTCTGGGACTGTTCGATTAACAGATGAAACTCCATTAACTGCATCTGTAATATCCAAGCTTCCTTTTTAGGACCTGATAGGCCACTATGTACGCTTGAAAATAAAATTGGCGTTTTGAATAAACTTCTGAAAATAAAACTTCAATTTCCGCATCCGAGAAATCTTTCTTTTTCATTCGCATTCATGTTATTATATGCCTATATAAACTTTTGAAGCATTTCTTTATGAGCTAACAAATCATCATTACATTTATATGTTACTATATTTTGGAATGTACTTTCAGAAAGATGTTTTGACATTTTGACATTTCAGTTTTCCTCAGAAAGAGAATGTAATGCTGACGTTTCGATGCACTGTCAGAGTTTCACCAGCAGAGCACGCCATAACATTTAATTTTGTGACTGTTTTTTTTTTGTGCCTGACCTGAAAGAGGAAATAAAGTTTAAACTGAGATCTGACCTCAGTAAATAATTTGTTCAGATTGATTACAGTTATTGACATAAACTGTTTTGTTTGACATCTGCAGGGACACATGACACAACACACATCTGAAAACAAAACTGCTCATCTCACACCTCAGGAATGTGTGCTGTTTTCTTTTCTATTTTTAGAGCCCAGTTGTATTTGTGATACTAAGGTGGTTTGACATCTGTTATTTTCAATGAACTTGCACAGGTTTATAGGATGCAGGTGCTCAGACACAGGAGATCCCATGGGACCCTATTGGATGCCAGGTTGCAGTTTGCTGACATCACCTGTCACCATCTTCCCTTTGGGCTCCGGCTAAGGGTGGAAATGTTTCCATTGATCCAGAGCTGCTGTTGTTGACATCATCTCTGGGATTTCCAAGGTAGTGTTTTCTATACACACACATGGCTACCTATATATACAAAGAAGCTTTTTTATAACTACTACACTACCAGTCAAAAGTTTAGGGTTGGTAAGATTTTTTATGTTTTTAAAAGAAGTCTCTTCTGCTCACCAAGGCTGCAATTTTTTGATAAAAAATACACAAAAAACACAGTAATATTGTGAAATATTATGACAATTTAAAATGACTTTTTTATGTTAATATATATTAAAATGTAATTTATTCCTCTGAAAAAAAGCTGAATTTTCTGCATCATTACTCCAGTCTTCAGTGTCACATGATCCTTCACAAATCACGTTTTTTACATTTTTATTTCAGGATTCTTTGATGAATAGAAAGTTCAAAAGAACAGCATTTATTTAATTAGAATATTTTCTAACATTATAAATGTCTTTACTGCAACTTTTGATCAATGTAACTCATCCTTGATGAATAGAAGTATTGATTTCTTATTTATTTCCCCCAAAAATAAAATACAAATTCTTACTGACCCCAAACTTTTTAAAGGGTAGTGTTTAATGTAACAAAAGCTTTCCATTTCAGATAAAAGCTGTTCTTTTGAACTTTCTATTCATCAAAGAATCCTGAAATAAAAATGTAAAAAACTGTTTTCAACATGGATAATAATCATACATGTTTTTGGAGCATAAAACCATCATATGGTGATTTGTGAAGGATCATGTGACACTGAAGACTGGAGTAATGATGCTGAAAATTCAGCTTTTTTCAGAGGAATAAATTACATTTTAATATATATTTTAACATAAAAAAGTCATTTTAAATTGTCATAATATTTCACAATATTACTGTGTTTTTTGTGTATTTTTATCAAAAAATTGCAGCCTTGGTGAGCAGAAGATACTTCTTTTAAAAACATAAAAAATCTTACCGACCCTAAACTTTTGACCACTAGTGTATATGACTGCAACCACCAAGAGTAACTGTGGTACTCTCAGCCACATTTTAACACCATTTACCATCTTAAAATCTTTGATGTTTGTACAAAAAGTAGCAAGGAACATGAAATTGCCAGTGCCACAGTATTTTTAAATGTACAATAACAAATAAAATCTGTAAAGTAAAGTATCTTTAAAGTAATAAAGGACATTATAGTAATGTTAAAATTGGTCAGAAATGGAGTGGCATGGATATGCTAGTCTATTAAAGAGTTCAACAATATTATTGATCTGTCTGCACTGACACCATTATATGAGAACTGAACTGAGCTGGACGATGACATCACTGTTCTCTCCAGAGCTGCTGTACAGCTAAATTAACTAAACTAAACTATTAACTTTTTTACAACAGAAATAACCCAGGTGAAAAAGATGTCCAATTAAGTGTATTAAAAATGCATTACATTATATTTGTATTGTACTAAAAACATATTTAAGTACATTTTAATACACTTAATTGTATGTATTTTTCACTTGGGAAATCAACACTGATTTTACTTTAGTAAACTAATGTAACAAAGTTTATACAGCAGCTCCAAAAGAAAATAGTGTCATAGTGGCATTTCCTGCTGTTAATCATAGTAAAAAGCTGCTTTGAAACAATGTATTGTAAAAATCGCTATATAGCCTAAATAAAGGTGACTTGACTTGACTCTAGCATCAGTAGGGTAATTAGCTAAACATCGAATTGAATAATCACCGGCGTGCCTCAAGGTTCAGTCCTTGGTCATCTTCTTTTCTGCATCTACACAACCTCACTGGGCACAATCATAAAGGCACATGGCTTATCCAACCACTGCAATGCAGATGATACACAGCTCAATCTTTCATTTAAATCTGATGACCACAGTCTCAGCAAGTATATCTGCCTGCCTTTCAGACAACTCTACTCGGATGAAGGTGCATCATCTGTAACTCAATCATGCCAAGAGAGAGCTCCTTGTAATCCCGGCAAACCCATCGGCTGACCACAACATCACTGTATAACTGGGGTCCACAACATTAACCACCCAGGAGAGACTACTGCAATGCTCTACTCACGGACCTTACAACCAGCTCGACTAAGCCTCTCAGCTCATCTATTCTTCAATCAGCCTTAGAGAAATCATGTTACACCCTCGTGATCTCAGTTCGAACACTGGCTTTCAGGACAAACCACTGGAACAGCTCCCCCATACTTCAACCCATTACTATAAGTACGCTCCCTCCCACCAGCTCAGGTCACTGAATGAGAGACGTCTTGTTCTTCACAACGAGGCACTCTCCAAAACCTTCACTCTCTCTGGTGGAATGAGCTGGCAACCTCCATCCGAACTGCTGAGATCATCACATCTTTTAAGAAGCAGCTGAAGACGCACCTCTTCCACAAGCACTCAATGACCTCACACTCTTAAACCAATGCACACAAAACTATGCATTTCATCTCCTGTCCAGCTGGTTTCCTAATGTTGTCATTGTGTACTATGATTGTTGGCTCTTTGATGAATGCTTTGCTCTTCTTTTGTAAGTCGCTTTGGATAAAATGCATAAATGTAAATGTGAATAATTTCTCATCTGAAATTATTATAAGCATCATAATCGGGTATTATTACTGTAGTATACTACACTGATATTCGTTTCTTCAATTTTTATATTATATTTTATAGCATTTATTAATATTTTTAATACACTATTTTTTATTGAATTTGTTATGTGCTTTTCTTATTTTTTTTACTTTATTTTTTTATAAATTTAATTTTTATTTTAGTTTTAGTTTAATACAAATTTATTTTAGTCAGTTGGTTAGCTTTTAATTATTTTATAATATTTTATATTTTACTAATAAAATATCTTACTTTATTAAAATTAGTTTTATTATTTTAAGTTTTATTTCAATTTCTGATCTTTTTATAAATAGTTTACAAAAACGGATTAAACTTATTATATTTATCTGGATCATTGAGACTGTTAATTGCCAGTTTGTTCTGGTTCAAATTTGACAATAATCTGTCAATAATAAAATACAAATCTTACAACCGTGATGTCAACCAATGTCATGATGTCATGCAAACTTACAACCATGATGTCACTTCTGATTCGTCTTTCATTCATCTGGGGACTCATTCTTCTGTTAGGTGAATCAGGCACTGCTCTCCTGAAACACAGGAGAATGACAAGTTAACGCTTTCTGGGCCAGTTAGACCCCAAATATGATGTTGTAAATGATAAATGCATGATATATAGATTGTAAAATGGCTCAAAACTAAAATTAGACATAAAATAGGTTGCAGCTAAAAAGACACGGTAACACTTTATTTTACAGTGTCCTTGTTACAATGTAATTTTACATTTAAGTGCTGAGTACTATTAAGCAACTAATTAGCAACCTAATTAGGGTAGGATTAGGAGGGTTAGTTGCATGTAATTATGCATAATTGACTGTTATTACTATGGTAAGTACATGTAACAAGGACACTAAAATAAAGTGTTACCAAATACAAAGGTAACCAAAGAAATTAACAAATTGTTGTTGGTTTTTCCTGAGAGCAAGCAATGTAAACAACCAAACTGACAGATGCCGAACAAGCTACGCAAATATTAGCAGTGAATCTTAGCAAACACCGTTGCAGTAATTCAGATATGCGTGACCAAACACAGAAGTATGAGCAAAAAGTGTGTTAATGAAGGCCTGTTTGTCACACACAATACTTCTTAATATGTGCAGACCGGCAGCAACAACATCATGTTTGGCTAGCGTTTGGATGACTGACAGAAGCCTAACCACACCCTGTTTTAGCAATTTGTGGTTTGTTACTAGGAGTCCACGTTGCTGCTCGGCCAATCAGGTTGAAGAGAAGTTGACCTTCTGCTGTGGGTGTATCCCTTCAGGGCAAAAGAGAGCAGCCGCAAAAAACATATGAATGACTGAGAGATCGTCATGAGCAGCCAATGAGGACGCAGCATGGATCTCACCAATCGCAGTTGCATTCTGTTCTTCCGGACAGTTACCAAGTCACTGTTACTGCCTGGGTAAGCTGCGGCTGCCTGCTATTGGTTGAAAGTGCAGAAAACCAAGCGCCTGATTGGCTGAATTAACACACGCCGTTGCTAGGGAGCTGCACCAATCACAGAGAGGCAGAAGTCAGCTGTTTGGTTTCTAGGCAGGATTTACTCGCTGAGATGTTTTGGCGGGAGAGCGGGGAGGAAGGAGGGGGCTGTAGAGTGAAGTGGAGCATGTGATGTGTTTGTGTGTGTGTGCGTGTGTATTTGGCTCTTCCTCTCGTAGGATCTTTCTGATGCAACATGCAGTTGTGAGGGAGGTGTCTCTTGGGCCTCTTGTGATTTTTTTTTCTTTTCAACAGGTCTTTACTATGAAACAAGAACCAATGATGTAGCTGTTGCCACGGAGGCAGCGCCAGCGTTTGTTTTGCCTCGCTCTCATCTCTCGTACTTCCCCATCCACAGTTACCGTAGAAACAGAGTCACTTTGAGTCTATTTCAATCCTCTTCCTCTCAGTCAGTGATTTGTCTCTACCTTATCCTTATCTGAAACCATCCCAGCATTTCAGCAAAATGAAATCCCTGACAGCAATGTGTTGTCCTGCACTGACTAATGAAGTTTGTACGCAGGCTTAAAACAATCAGACAGACTTGTAAAAAGCTTACACTCTATAAACTAAAAGTTCCTTAAATGTTTATCAGCACATTCTTTTTTTAGAGTTTTCTAGAACAGGAATGAATCTTTAAATTAGCCATTGCGATCTCAAGGTTGAGAAGCGCAGTAACAGTGTGTGCAGGAATGCTGAGCCCAACAACGGCTGTCGGAAAGGATGATGTCATCGCAAGCGAGTGAGAACAGGAAGACTGTAATATTCAGGTGACTCACTGCCCATTTACAACAAGTGCACTTGAACTGTGCAGAAAATACGCATGCACACAAATTTGGAAAATGGAAAAGTGTACAAACTGATCAGAATAATAACTTGTAAGGTTGACAAATATCAAGGCCAGTGTATCTGTCCAGTCCACTACAAAACAACAAAACAAAAACAACGAGCTTTCATGTGGATATTGAAGTATTCCTAAATCCAGGAAAAATCCAAATCCATTAAGTTCTTTCTTTCATTGAAAAAACAACAATAAAAAGTGAATATATTTACAGTATGTCCACTCAATAAATAAAAAAGATCAATTCATACACAAACACACACACATAGGCTATATGTAACCAGTACTTTACCATTCTCTGAGCGGGATTCGAAAGCTCTCTGGTGCATGTGCTAACAAGGACAATAAAGACAGTAGCCTCGCATCAGTACCTAGCGCGCCTCTTGAGGCCAGGGTAGTGAGGTTTACACGCACAGCTCTAACTGGCCTACGTCCGTTACTCTCGCCGTCCTAAACCTTACTCTCATCTGGGTCACGGCACCAAACGAATCCGGTCATGTTCGACTTGAGCACAAAAGTAATGTAATACATTACTTTCTATAAAAAGTAACTAAGTTACATATTAGTTACTTTTTTATGGAGTAACGTAATATTGTAACTATACTTTTTAAAAGTAACTTCCCCAACACTGGCCTGGAGTGGCCATTGGGAGAATTGGAAAATTCCTGGTGGGCTGCTCATTAATTGGGTCGGCACCACTTCAACACAAAGTCAGTTTCACACCGGATGCGGAAAGTGTATTAACGTCATTATTAATTGTTAATAGTTTATGCTATATGCTTTAAAAAGTGTAATTTTATAGATGAGCATAATCAAAATTTATTTGACTTTTTAATGTGTATATTTATGAAGTGTGCTTAAAAAATTTAGTTTGCGTTTTGTTATTTAGATGTAAATAAGATACAGGGGTAGTCTTGGGCATTAAAATATATAAGTATATATAACTATTAAGAATATATATAAGTATATATATATATATATATATATTCTTAATAGTTATATATACTATATATATATATATATATATATATATATATATATATATATATATATATATATATATATATATATAGTATATATATATATATATATATATATATATATATATATATATATATATATATATATATATATATATATATATATATATATATATATATATATATATATATATATATATACTTTGTATCCTTTCAATAGTTTCCAACGCTCCTCGGAAGTATGCAATCTGTCATGTGACTGATACATTGCCAAAAACAGCAAATAGAATGTGTTTCAACTTTTCAAGCATCAACCCAGCAAACAAATTAAAGTTCTGGGAGTGTTAGTTATTGGTTCCCAGAACGTTCCTAGAACTTTCCCTTAAGGTTAAGGGAATGTTCCCAGAACATTCTCCTTACGTTATAAAAATGGAACCTAAAAATAACCTAAATGGAACGTTCCTATAACGTTCTTGTTTGGTTCCCCAAAAAAATAACCTAATATGGGACCATTCGGGAACGTTAGGGGAACGTTCTGTGTTTGCTGGGAATACATCCTTCAAAAATATGATATCTGTTAAAAATCTGCAGTAATATAGCGACATAGCCTAACTGTTACTTGCTATTTCCAATTGGAAAACGCTTCGTCATTAGGCTGTCAAATAGAAGCACGCTTTTCTCAAATTTTGATTAGTTTAAAGCAAAGTTTAAAAAACAAAACAAAAACATGTTTATAACGCGACAACTAATCTCCAAAGTTTGAATGGTTTAATGTGATACAATTTCTCCGTTAGTACATAAAAAGAGACTGACAGAGTCAACACACAAACCCTAAACTGACCTTATCCCTCAGGCACCAACAACACCAACCGCCGCCTCTTTGGGCTAATTATCATATCATGTTACGTCAACGGAGATGGGCGGGACTTTCGCCGCGCTCGTGTCCAATACAAACAACTCGAGCGGAGGGCGCAGAATGAAAACGGTCTGTGTTAGTAAATACAAGCAGAGTGAAGACGGAATAAAAGAGATCAGACACAAAAAGCGGAATAAAAACAGCACTGACAGATACATTCGAGCGCTGGCGGTGAGTGTCTCCTGTTTCTGTCTCATTTGCTCCAGTTTCATTCTGTAGTTTTGGATATTAGTGGTTTGCTCTATTGAAAGAAGAACTGAAGTGACTGTTTTTGCCAGTAAAAACAAAGTTCCAGTGTTTTGATCAGTGAAAGAAAGTATTGAATTACAAAACAACGATCATAATGTAATTCAATGAAATATTCTCAATGTGATGTTCTGATTCAGATGGTCAGATCTAGACTTTAAAAATATGAAAAATCAATGAGTGACGTTCACATCAAGTTTCATTGTGTCGTAATGGTTTCTATTCGGCATTACCTTATGGTATGTTTTGTTTTGTATTCCCTGCTAAAAACAACACCTTAACCCAGCCTAAAATGGTTTTCTAAATAATTGGAGGGATTGATGATGGTCTTCAATTGTCTTTCAGTCTGAGACCCCCAAATTGGTTCACAGCAGGGATTATCTGTCCATGTGACAATCAATTTATTGACACATTTATAATTAAAAATATATAAAATATCTGTTTTTTATTATTATTTATCTTTTTCATTTCAGAAAAACAAATTACACATCTATGCATTTCTGAAATCTCTTCATGCTACTCTTTGTGCTTTGTGTGTTTGACCAATTTCACTGTAACTGCATCTGTACTGTAACTCTCAGTTGATCAGATTATTCATAAAGTCATAAACTGACTTGTTATGATGGTACAGATTTGAAATGTATTGTTTTCTGGGATAAGTGTTTTGAGCACATTAAAGCCTTAAACTTCCTCTCATTTGTATGAGGCTCCTTTGAAATGTTGCCATTTGAACGTTTTGGTGGTTTGGTTTGTGATCTTAGTCATCACACCGCTTTGATGCCAGAAGTGTCACCTATCAACTGTCTGATCGTAATGATTCATCGTTAAACCAAATAAAATGCACGTGATAACTAAAACCTATTTAGATCAGGCTTGTTTGGTTGTTCTTGTGAATGTGAGCAAATTTTGGGACAAATTCATCTATCGCTTAGTACTAAACCAATATTTAAATGTTTTATTTTGTTTACTTTTGAAACAAATGAACATTTTTGCCACTGTGTTTGGTTCGCCACTTAATATACAATGTAAAATATGGGCCCTTTTTGAGGCCCTGTGTAATAGACGGGAAAAAATGAACAGTGAATTCCAATATGGCACTAAGTGACGGTCTGTGTTAATATTTCAGGGCAGTTTTGCTGACTCCGCCGATGGATGATGAGGAGGAGGAACAGCTTCCCTCGCTGCTGTGAAACACCACTAAGAATCAAGAGCTCAGAGAACGGAGACGCCCACCGTCGAGCAGTTAACACACACAGACGCTTTGAAGACAGATCCACGCAGACAACGAGCTCTGTCCTGAATTCAGTGAGAGTCGGAGATATGGCACCGTTCCAGGGTTCAGGGAGAGACACACCATCTCCCTGTGGAGCTGTGGATGCCAGGACTGCATTCGGGGCTCACTGTGGATCCAGGGGCCTTGCATCACTTACTATGGCTCATGGGGCTCCAGGGCCAAGAGCACTTTTTCATGGTAGGGATACATAATATGCATCATATCTTCATATGATTATGAGAGTGTTATTATGACCTCATTCACATTATAGTACCAGTGCCATTATAGTGCCTTTATATGCATCCATTTTTTAGGGACAGATATTAACATTTTTGTCTGATACCGATAACCGATAATTCTTTATATTTGAAAGCCGATAACCAAAATATTGGCCGATAAATCTAAATCCTAATTTTTATATTATTTTTGAGTGCCTGATTACAAAAACTAAAGTCTCACCATTTAAGCCATGTCACAAGTTCTCATCATAATTTTGGTGTCACCTATATGACACACATTGCACTTAACTGTATTTTATTTTCGAAATGATTCCAGTCATATTTCAATCAATTTAAAACCATCATGGTGAACAGTACGCATCTGAAGTGTCTCAACTAAAGGAAATAATACATTATTTATCTGCTTTAAGATATTCGGCCACATATTATTTTCGGGCCGATAATGATAACATTAAAAAACCTATGTTGGCTGATAACCGATATATTGTGCATCCCTAATATACATATATTTAATATAATACAGATAAATTATTTAGAAAAACTAATTAAATTAGATTAGAAAAACTGATAAATTAGATTAAAACTTTATAATTAGATAATACAGAAAAATTTTATAAACAAATAACTATACCTAATGGCATTTTTATTTACTGACTTTGGATCACATGTAAAAAAAAGTAAAAAAATAGTCCAAAGTACTAAACTGTATTAAAGATATACATTTTCATTCTTAAATATATCCATAAAAATAAAGATTATATCACTATACAATAATAATAGAAATATGTCTTTTATCTTGAAGGAAATGCTGGATTTCGTGCACATTTCCCTGCGCTGTTCGAACCTGTCCTGGATGGCGTACAAAGCGTCGAAGAAAGGGAGGCCGACGTAGCAGACCAGAAGAAAAAGAAGACGGACGTGACATGGGAATTAGCGTGGAGATTCAGATTGGACGTAAATTGCGTGAAATGGGGGATCAGTTTCAGCAGGAACATCTTCAGCTGGTAAGAGTGATTTCAGATCATGCTAGTTAAGTTTCCTTTCCTCATGGCCGATGTGAATCAAATGGGTAAAAGAGTTGCACAGGTGTGTGACAGAGTCTGTGGTTTCATTGCAGTGGTTTCAGTCACAACGTGCAATGACACCATCGTCTGTTATTTCAATGCCGCTCATGCAAATGCTCAGAGGGAGCAATGACATCATTATTGGTTAGCTCATCCTGTTTACTCAAGTTCTCTTAGATTTTATCAGTTTGACATAAAATGATGAATACACACACTTTATATATGGCACATAACCTTTCACAGTTTAATTACTAGATAATATTTATATAGCAAACTTATTTATAAAGGCTGCATCACTATTGAAACATTATTTGGTTTTAATTGAAGTTTGTGGTAAAATCTGATTAGTTTAAAGTGTTTATCTGGGTAAATAAATAAATAGGAACAATATGGGAGATACATGGAAAAAAGTTTTGTAATTTAACTTTTTATTTTATATAATTTTGATAAGTGCCACAAATTTATCATGTAAATATGCCCATCCGAGGATTTTTTTTACAATGTTTTGTTGTAGATGTATTTTAAAAAGTGCATTTAATTTATAAACACCAAATGAAGACAACTTTTTTTAGAGGTAAACATTTTCCATGTGTGAGACTTATCTATGTTAACATTTATCCAAAGTGACTTTTACATTTATAAGAGAGATATGTTAACGCACACCCTCTACATGATTTTAGATTTATCAAGGGTTTGAAAGTTAGCAAGTTCAGCATTTCCCAGGCTGGCTGTAGTTTGTGTGTGAGCTCAGAAAGAGGATGTGAAGTGTGTTTATACTGCAGGCTAAATTTAGACAGACTAAAACTCCACGTCAGCAGACATGTGACCACATTCTCAAATGTAACACCTCCTTTAGTAACTCTGTGTCTGTGTATTAAAGCCGCAACAACTGAGATGTCTTAATGAACATGCAGATTGTACGCTTTATAGACCACGGAAATGCCATCATGAGCTCAGATGCAGTGCATCAAAAACCTGAAACTTCATGTTCCCACAGAAGGGCGGCTGCATAACTTTAAACACTTAAAAGATGACAATACAATTCAAAATAATTGGGTCAGAATAATTTAAATAAGTTATAATAACTAACTCTTTTACATCTAGCTTGCCTTCAGTAAGAATAGTCGCTTATGCAACACACCGCAATAGTCAAGGCTGAACTACAACACCACTTACAACACAGATGGCCTGGCTGCTGATTGGCTGCTTTAATTGTCCATCAGGGGCATTTAGAGGGAAGGGAGAGAAGTTTGAAGTGAAGCTTGAGGCCACAGCGCCATCTCATGGCAGATTCCTGCAATTTAAAAACAAACATAATCAACATTGACCCTATTTACTTTCTTAAAGGAATAGTTCACCCAAAAATGTTGTTTACAACCTGTATGAGTATCTTTCATCTCTTGGACACAACAGAAGATATTTTGAAGATAGATATATTCAACATTCTTCAAAATATCTTATTTTGTGTTCAACAGAAGAGAGAAACTAAAACAGGTTTGCAAACAACTTGAGGGTGAGTAAATGATGACAACATTTTGGGGTGAACTATCCTTTTAATAGACGCTCCTGAGATCTTATTGTGCATTTTATAATTTAAAACAACTTTGCTTTTTGACTGACAGGGAAAATTACGTCATTGTTTTAGGCAACTGATGCAAGCAATGCAGAGCCTTCACTTGGATTGGAATTATTGAAGAAAAATGGCTTGTGAATGTCAATAATAAAATGGATAGTTTCATAATAACTCCTCTTCTGTCTTATTAAATGCAATGTATTTCACCTGATAAATAATCATTTTTGGTTTATTTTTGTGCAGTTTACTCACAGGGGCCAGATGGGTTTGTTCCAGCTGGTGACGTCAATCTACAACTTCCTTTTTCCTCAGAGAAGGAGCCCAAAACGCAAGAGCGCGGAGATGAGAGGCCACAGCCGACCTGTTCAGGACACACAAGTTTTACACAGCACTGTAAGATCGCAGATATGGATTTACGTGGCTCAAAAACTGTTATGGAAAGAAGGTTGCCGCTGGTCAGAGACTTCCATCCTTTTCCCGAAGAAGCCATTTTAAAAATGGAGCATTGGAGTACATTTTCTGCAGGTTGCATATCAATATAAAGATATTCATATTCTGCCTTATGTTTTCCAAACATACGTTCACATATGAGCGTATTTCAGTGCAGTGGATGCCTTAATAAAACCCTCAGAAGAAGGAAGAAATGCTTTACTAGGCGACGAGCTGTGAGAATACTCAAGATCCACACTTATTTGTGCTGACTTTAATACAACTTCTGAACTCTGACGCATCGCAGAACCGAATCTTGATCTTTCCCTGCTGGCGTATCACGGATAGTGCTTGATTCACTGCTGTTATCAGTGTTATTGGGACAGAGTTGAAGGACAGAACAGATGTGACGATACGTGAATCCAGAGGCCAGTAACATGCTTCAGAAAGAACTGACAAAGTTTTGTCTAAATGCAGAAAAACAACTTGAACATCAGGTTGTACTACCTGTATATTAACAATGAGCCATTTCTGAGAACAATTTTGTGATTTTAAAATGCTGAAGAGGATTATGTTTTCTCATTAGAGAGAATGTACAACAAAATCAATTTTCTAATTTTACCTTTTCTGAAATATTAGTTTGCCTTAATGAATTAATTCTGCTGTCATGTATCACAGACATCGCATAATGATATGATTTCTTTCAGGCACTGAAGTATTACTTTACATAATATAAGTGTTTAAAGCATCTCTATAGAAATTGGTGAATATCAAAATGTGCTCAAAGAGCAATACACCAAAAATCATCTTTTACAGTTCAAATAAAGCGATAAATGCAATCAATAATATCTAACAAATATACAGGTTACATAATGAGAATTTATCAAAGCTCTAGGAAGAGTTGTGTTAGTACGTATATCAATCAATACTTGTTATAAAGAGGTTTTTATTACTGTTAATGTCTTAAGAGGGAAAGTGTCCAATAGATATGCTTTAATTAGAGGGATAGTTCGCCCTAAAATAATATTATATAATCACTTACTCAGCCTCATGTCATTCCAAACATTCCTGTGTAATTTCTTTCTTCGTCTCTAAAATGTTATCGATTTTTGCCAGGGCAGCGCCATTTTAAAATGGCGCGAATAAATTCTGTGAGGGATTGAAGTAACGACAAAACCTTTTAAAAATGGTGAGATTTGAAAATTACATGTGATATCAGGACTTTTAAATAGCGCAAGGCAAAACTGTTCGACAGCTGCCGGGTTTGTATATGATGACAGATTTAGCATTTTTACGTGAACTGTCCCTTTAAGGATAAGGACAATAATGAACTCACTCAGATGAAAGGTGTGTTCCATTTAAAGCGGCGCTGCTAACTGTTTGGTGTGTGACATCAAGTTACCGCGAGAGAGATTCGAAAGCTATTTGAATTCGTTCTGATGTCATACACCATTCGGTTTGACTCCGCTTCAAGTCCAACACACGAAATTAGATTTCTACTGAAATGTCCAGTGAGACGGCCAGATCGCATCACGTGACTGGCTCATGATCTGGCGTTGATACGAATATTTAAAAGTTTGTATATGGTGTGCGATAAAGCGGGGAAATGTATTTTATATTTGTAAACCCATATTGTAAAGTAAAAATATAAATATAAGATAAATAATTTAAGTTATAAGAATAGATATCGTTCCATTGCTGGTTTCTTAAATGCTTTCTTTTGTGGTACAATCAACTGAGGTGCCTGTATTTTGCGGTTTACAATTTACCATTGTTTGCTTGTGCATTATCGATAGATTTTATAACGTAATGTCGTCCGTATATTGTTTGAGACCATGAAAGACGGTGTGATACACTGTCAGAGTCCACAAATCAACGATTCCTCTGCAATTATTCCGATTTCAGAACATTTTATTTCCTCACCACATTCCACGGAGGTGATGTTCCAGTGCTGTGATGTATCGTTGTCCTGATGTTCTTCTGACAGGTGTGCCTCGAATGCTTGTGTATTGGTAACGATGACACTTGCAGACAATCAAACAGCTGAAGGTGCCTTAGAACAGCAGGCCAATTGAGGACTTGATTTTACCAACACACTGGGCTTCAGTCACGAGCACCCATACAAACACGTATTGCAGTTGGATGAGTAAATAAATACCTCCACACAAACCACAGGGAGCTCAAACAGACTATCAAAGAGAGCAGGCTGCTACTGCTGTCTCATTTTTCTGAAATGCCCTTTCAAAATGCACTTGTCGTTACATGAGTAAAATATGTTAAGCTGTTTTTACTTTGTTTGGAATGTGTACGGGACGTTACTGCTGGTTCTTTTTTTAATTTTGCTACGTAAAATAATGATACAGTTTGATAAATATATAAAATGCTGTTATAAAATTGTGAAATAAGATGTCTTTTTTACATATATCATAAATGCTGTCATAAATGCCGACACTTTTTCTGCACTGTTTACTGCATTAAAATATTTATGGATACTCACATGAGAGCTCTGTGATTTTTTATATCTAAACATTACACTACAAATGATTTTTTATTTTTAGCATTTTAAAAATTAAACGAAAAAAAAATGCTTTAGATGTTAGAGTTGTTTATTCATTACGATTTGTTCAGATGGACTTCACATTTAAATATAGGGTCAAAATACAAAACACTTGTATAAAAATATTGAAACATTTTTCAGTACATATTACTGCATAGATGGAAACCAACATTGCATATTTAGCTGTTCAGAGGTTCAAAAGATTTGGTTCCTAATTCAAATAATACTTAAACATTCCTCTGCTCCAATTGGTTTCATTGAAGAATTTGCCCTATAAGTTTCCATAAAGTGTTTTTGCAAGAAAAAAATGTTAACATTAATAATTTAAATTGAAGACAGAAATTGACAAACTGATTTAAAATTAGAATATATCCTATTGAGATGATTAGTGATCGATTAAATATGATCACACCATATGAACAAACAAACACTTAGTCAGTCCTTGGCTGTTACAATGCAGACATTTGACATAATGCAAATGAACAAAAATAATACATGCCGAATTCAAATGTCACAAAATTATTTTAAGGCTGGTTACAAACTATAAAATATAAACAGTGTCACAGAAAAAGAAAAGGTTCGTGTTATCATCACATTAGAGTTTGACTTCAAAAGCTTGTGCTGGAGATGTTTCCAAATGGCTCTAAAAACACAAAACACGTCATTAATAATAAATATCAGTGAAATGGCGCCCCTGGCGGCATTAAACCAGTTTCACACACACACACACACACCATCCACTCGAGGACAGTTAGTGTATCAGTAGGGTTAAATGTTAGTACACACCAAACAACCAATCTATGGTTAAACACACTTGAAACATTGTTTAGTATGCTTTTTAAGAGATTTTAATAACGAGAACTCTGGAAATGTCCTCATAACACCAGTGTAATGCCCATGTCATTATACAAATTTGTGTTCTCATTAATCATTTAAACAAGCACACACACAGACACAAAGCTCAAGGGTGAAGCGTTTAGACAGAGCAGGCAAAAATCATTAACAATGGACACAGAATCAAAAGCACTGATGAAGCCATCAAGTGTGAATCAGATGGGCTAATCACATGTGCCGCCCATACCTGAACCACAGTGTGCAATAAAATCAGGCAGTGATTGATTGGTCACATGTGTGTGGATGGAAGGTAGAGATGTCCCACAGTGATCCTGAAGTGTATGACCTGCCCAACGCTGCCTGTACACACACACACACACACACACACACACACTGATCTATGAACAGATTTGAAGAGAACGAGGGGAGTAGAAATTGCGGAACAAAACAAGCAGAGATACAGGTTGAGTTAAAAAAAATCCTTTTTGGGATGAGTGGAAAATAGAATGGCATAAGTGGAAAATTGGAAACAGGATAAGTAGAAAAGAGAGATGAGATGAGTGGAAGTTATGAACTGAAGCAGAAAAAGGATGGAAAGAGTAAAAAGAGGAAAGAGAATTTCACAACAAATGCTTTGACATCACTGAAATAAATTAATTTATAAAATGTATTCTAATAGATGATGGTTATAGTTAATTGTAATATCATTAGACAAACATTACAGGGAAATTGTAGTGTGAGTGGGATGTGTGGAACAAGGGAACATGATATGGCGTGTAAAGATGAGCAGAAGTGATAGTGAAGAACAGTATGAAGTGTGTTTATAGAGCTGGTATTTCCCACATATCATCCAATCAATGCGCTGGAATGTCAACACAATAAAAAGAAACTGCAGGGCCGAAGACCCTTGAAGACATTTGCAGGAACAAGTTCTCACTCCTGCTGTGAACCTTTGAAACAAAAGCTAACAAACCAAAAAGACCAACTAATAAATACATTAACAGTCTAATTGAAAAAACTGGAGTTCAAGTTAAAACAACAACAATACAGAAACATGAGGAAGAAACAACAGAAATCATTTCTCTAGTATCTTCTAGTGATGCATCGATATATCGGCTGCCATATCGGTATCGGCAGATATATGTTCATTTTTAATGTTAAAGTTATCGGCCCAATAAGAACATTTGACTGATATATTAAAGCGATAAATAACGGATTATTTCCTTTAGCCATGATGGTTTTTAATTGCTTGAAATATGATTGGAATCACTTTGAAAAGGAAAATAGAGTTATGTGCCGCACTGTCATTTAGGCGGCATGCAATTATAATGAGAACATCATTATAATTGTGTGATTGGGACATGGTGAGACTTTGTTTTTGTAATCAGCCACTCAAACATTATGTAAAAATTTGGATTTATATTTATCAGCCAATATATCGGTTATTGGCTTTCAATATATAAAGAATTATCGGTTATTCGGCCATTATATTGGTTATCGGCTTTCAAATATAAAGAATTATCGGTTATCGGCCAATATATCGGTTAGTCAGCTTTCAAATATAAAGAATTATCTGTCTGCAGCCACATGTATCGGTTATCGGCTTTCATAGAAAAATGATTGGTTATCGGCCAATATATCGGTTATCGGCGGTCAAATATGAAGAATCATTCGGTTATCGGCCACATATCGGCTTATCGGCTTTCAAATATAAAGAATTATCTGTTATCGGCCAATATAACGGTTATCGGCTTTCATAGAAAAAGTTATTGGTTATCTGCACAATATATTGGTTATCAGTGTTCATATAAAGAATTATCGGTTATCGGCTGTCAAATATGAAGAATTATCGGCCAATATATCGGTTATCAGCTTTTAAAATTAAAGAATTATCGGCTTATTGGCCAATATATCGGCTTATTGGCTTTCAAATATAAGAATTATCTGTCTGCGCGACATATCCGGCTTATCGGCTTTCATAGAAAAAAGTATTGGTTATTGGCCAATATATCGGTTATCGGCGGTCAAATATGAAGAATTATCGGTTATCGGCCAATATATCGGTTATCGGCTTTCAAATATAAAGAATTATCTGTTATCGGCCAATATAACGGTTATCGGCTTTCATAGAAAAAGTTATTGGTTATCGGCCAATATATTGGTTATTGGCGTTCATATAAGAATTATCGGTTATCGGCTGTCAAATATGAAGAATTATCGGTTATTCGGCCAATATATTCGGTTATCGGCTTTCATATAAAGAATTATCAGTTATCGGCTGTCAAATATGAAGAATTATCGGTTATCGGCCAATATATCTGTTATCGGCTTTTAAATATAAAGAATTATCTGTTATTAGCCACATATACCGGTTATCGGCTTTCAAATATAAAGAGTTATCTAAAGAGTTATGTAAACCGTAATGTGCTTTCTGTCACATGTATAATCTTATTGTGTAACTGTTTTGCAGGTTGGGTTCGATACTTACAGCTGCCACTGCTTGCTGAGTTTCGCCAACTGTCTGCGGATGATCTGACTTAATACAGGCTGAAGATAAAGAACAGAAACACGACACAAACATTATGGCTTTAATATTCCCATCTATCTACTGAGATGACTGATGCAGCCTGTGAGCTCTAGTTTATCCAATCTGCATTTGAATTGTGAATATAAATGGATATATCCCTTAAAGAACATGTCCAGTTCATATTTAATTCCAAAAAATCAACAGAAATAAGATTTGTTTTATCCACTGCAAAATAATTAAATATTTACTTATAAAATAAATAAAACCCTAAAATAGATGTAATTATAATTAGGCATATAAATATATGGTTTATTATTAGGTTTAATTTGCATGGGTGACACATCCATGATGATCCATCAATGGGTTTGGCTAAGTTTACGTGGAAGATCATTCTGGTTGGACTTTTGAGATCTAAAAGAGAAAGTAAAAACTTTGTACCTCTACGCATCAGTGTTATATGAAGGACTATATAGTTTCTCCACATGGACTCTAATTGCCTGCAAAATGTGTTGAATATTAACTAGGAAGACTTTAAATGATCCATAACAACAATCTAGATACCTGCAGCAAACATTATATTGTAATTATATTAGATTGTATTATATAATTTTATAACATTTAAAACATGTGACAATTTGCCGGCCTTGTCTTGAGAAACACAGTTCATCTGACTTAAAATCGGCCTTAAATTGAATCTAAGGGCGAGT
Source organism: Hybognathus amarus (assembly GCA_030378365.1). NCBI lineage: Eukaryota > Metazoa > Chordata > Actinopteri > Cypriniformes > Leuciscidae > Hybognathus > Hybognathus amarus. The sequence continues at coordinate 210,020 of JAQIUQ010000872.1, read as the reverse complement.
CACTGAAGGGATAGATATCTGGTTCTGTGTTTGTACTCTGAAGGATTTTGTCTGTACCTGTCCCAAAACAATGCTTATTCTAGATTTCCACAATCCAGTGGTGTTTTTATGCATTTAAAGAGCATATTGCAGGTAAAAAAAAAATTGAAATTAAATATAACCTTGTATGTAAATACCATATGAAAAGTTAATGCATGATTTAAAATGTTTTAAACGACATAAGGGCACTAATTTAGTAGATAAAGTGAGCCACTGCTCGTGAAAACTGCTTTTTTTCGACATCGAGTCATTTTTACGTCATGACAGGGAGCCTCAGAGTAGGCTGGTATTCAGTAATGAGCGGTCCGTGATATAGTGTGTTTTCGGTAGTTTTTGTATTTTAATTGTATCATCGTCATGGTAAATTATTGTGTTTGTAGAGGTTGCAAGAACTCCGGCCTGTCAGGACATTGAGTCCACAGGTTTCCATAACAAGTAAAGGATCGGTGCTGATACATCTTTCGGGCCTGGTGCGGTTTTGTGCAGTTGAAGACTGGAAAAATGTTGCCTGGTCTGATGAGTCTCGATTTCTGTAGAGACTTTCAGAATGAGAACATGGATCCATCATGCCTTGTTACCACTGTGCAGGCTGGTGGTGGTGGTGGTGAATGGTGTGGGGATGTTTTCTTGGCACACTTTAGGCCCTTTAGTGCCAATTGGGTATCTTTAAATGCCACGTCCTGAACTGAGCATTGTTTCTGACTATGTCCATCCCTTTATGGCCACCATATACCCATCCTCTGATGGCTACGTCCAGCAGGATAATGCACCATGTCACAAAGCTTGAATCATTTCAAATTGGTTTCTTGAACATGACAATGAGTTCACTGTACTAAAATGGCCCCCACAGTCTCCAGATCTCAACCCAATAGAGGATCTTTGGGATGTGGTGGAACGGGGAGATTGTGGGATGTACATCCAGGGCATCGAAGCAATCGGAGCTTCGTGCCCTGGATGTGCATCCCACAAATCTCCATCAACTGCAAGATGCTATCCTATCAATATGGGCCAACATTTCTAAAGAATGCTTTCAGCACCTTGTTGAATCAATGCCACGTAGAATTAAAGCAGTTCTGAAGGGGCTCAAACACAGTATTAGTATGGTGTTCCTAATAATCCTTTAGGTGAGTGTATATCTACCCTAAACCTACTCATATCTGCTACTACGATGGTAATAATCTGTACAATATTGTGAGCACAGTGTATATCGTAAGGGAACGTGTATATATCTATAATCGATAAGTCCGAAATGTAATTGTCAATAATATATCATATTATCATATCATATTATATATGTCATATAATATTTTCCTAATCGACCACTCTCCCGCCCGTTACGTCACACCCATTTTCAAAGGAAGTAAAATTTTCTCACAAAAACGACTCCAGAAAGCTTCTGTAGCGTATTTATAACTACATTTTAAGAAAATCGAGTTCCAAAAGTATTTTGTACACATTGACTCATTGGGTCCTCTAACCTGCAATATGCCCTTTAATAGCTCATATATTAACTGAAAAAAAAAAAAAAAAAATAGGTCAAAGCTACTTTTATAATGTCACTCATGCAGCATGAATGTTAATACAATGCTTACCAAGAAGCACTATCATCACGAGGAATCAAAATATTTGAAAGCAACAACAGTTCATAGGACCAGATTAAAAAAATACAAAGCAGCTCCGTCAATTGTGAACTCTGTACTGGATTCTAAGAGGAAAAACTAGTCAGGTAGACGAGCATTGAGCGATCTGCACCTGTAATGAAGGTTCCTATCAGCAGGAAGGCACATAGAAAGAGATTTCCAGCCAGCGTATTGAACGAGTCCATAATTTTCCCCTGACAGATCGTAAATATGATCCCAAATACCTGCAGTAAGAAACACAATGTTCATTTGGATTGTTGGTAACTATGTAAATTCTATATAATAACATAATATTCCAAAAATAAGACAAATGGAGCCTCTTATAAATGAGAAATAAAGACAATATGTCCCATCATTCACCTATAAATGGATAGTTCATAAATAGTTTTTTAATTCTGTCATTAATTACTCGCCCTCATGTCATTTCAAACACGTAATACTTTGGTTCATCTTTAGAACACAAATGAAGATCTTTTTGAAGAAATCTGAGAGCTTTCAAACCCTATATTGACAGCTACACAACTGACACTTTCAAGAGCCAGAAAGGTAGTAAAGACGTCATTAAAGTAATTCATGACTCCAATGGTTTAACCTCATTTAATGAAGCATTTAAGTGCTTTGTTTTGATTTACAAAATATTAAACTCCAACCCGCGTTCATGTGCATGCATGCGTGTTGTGTTGACACGGGAGAGAATGTTGTTAGGTGAACATGGCTCGGGAAGATTAATACTTTGCAAATATAGTGTCAAATTATGTTTTTTGTGTGTGAAAACAAAGAAACACTTGTTGTGTCGTTCCAAACCAATAAAAACTGGTGAGGTTGAGAAAAATATGACAGAATTGACATTTTTGGGGATCTCTCTCTTTAACTGAGATTTTCTTGAATTGTTTTAATAAATATCACACACATACCTGTGCAGAGCAGTTCAGAAGCCCTGAAGACGTCCCCTCGGACTCTGGGTAAGTCAATTCGACTGCAAACTCAAAACCGAGGGAAGATAACCCGTCATGAAGAACCTGTGTAAGTAACACGCAAACAAAAAGATTTTGGGCATAACTTTTGGGTTTTTCACATTGAAAATGTTGTTGCAAAGTTTTATATCGCCATGCACAATAGTAAAAATCTTCTCCTACCCGAGGGTTCCCGCTGTGATAAAGACCACCCACAGGTAACCCAAATCCAAGGTAAAAGCATAAATCATCATACCCACCAAGGACATCAGATACACAGCTAGAGTGGTTTGTCTGTGGAGACATCACATAACAGAGACATCTTTCATCAGGAACCAACATGTCCTAGTGTGACTGAACAAATCATAATATTAATAGCAGCTCAAAATACATGTAGATCCAGAAATACCATTTCAGTTGCTTTAGTACAGTAGCACTTGCTAAATATCTGGGCATTTCTTCAAATATTAGCACTTTTTAAACAAAAGTAAGTTGGTTGGTTTAAGTAGTTGGTTTTGGTGGAAATGATGCCACAACTGTATGTAAAAATATGTACATTGTCACATAATAAAACTAAAGAATTTGTGAGTAACAAGCACAATATCACACAAGTGCGGTTTTTCTGTCCTGAATAACACGAAGTGGAAATTCGATACTGATTTTATACAACTGTACAACAAATAAGAGGATAATATTGTTTTTTTAGACACTACATTGTCTGTTTTGCTCAATTTTGCAAACGAAAATATAAAGACAAAGCAGAATGTTTCATTTCTGAATCCACGTTTTGAAAGAATTGTGTCGAACCAATGATTTAATTGACCATTCATAAAGTGAACCATTTCCTGAATGAATCATATGTTTAAACGAATTGATTGAATGAATGCATATATATATATATATATATATATATATATATATATATATAATATCATGAACAAAAACATTTAAACGTATAATTCATCCAAAAAGGAAAATTCAGTAATCATTTTCTCAATCTCATGGTCCAAAATGTATGTGTGATAAATGCTATACTGAATAAAATAAAGTATTTATTTTAGGGCTGTGCAAAAGTTAATTGCATTTAATCGCATCCAAAATAAAGGTCTGTGCTTACATAATATATTTGTTTGTGCTGTATATAATTATTTTGTATATATAAATACCTATGCATGCATGTATATATTTAAGAATTATTTGCACTTAAATTCTGATATATAAATACATAATCTATATTATATAAAAATATTTTATATATGAATAACACATTTTCTTAAAGATATACATGCATGTGTGTGTATTTATATATACAAAATAATATATATAACAGCACACACAAATATATTATGTAAGCCCAGACTTTTATTTTGGATGCGATTAATCGCAATTAATTTTTGCACAGCCCTACATTATTTCTGAAACTACATTTTGTAATATCTATTTGATGACCGACTGACTAACTGATGACCTCTTGAAAAAGTGGTCAGGGAACAAAGGATTTTTTTTAATCTGACATGAAGAAATGCTGTGTCTATTAGCGATTGGATTGAATTTGAGGAAATCGCTGATCAATGTTTTAAAGCTGCGGTGTGTAAATTTTAGCATCATCTAATGGTGAGTCTGCAAACTGCAACCAAAAGAAGTTACGTCGTCTGAAACAGCATAGCAGTAGCCAGTTAAGCAATGAGGTTTCTTTACAAAGATTTTTGTTTTACTTAATTACTCAGTAAAACGATTTGTACGTTCAGGGCCACGGTAGAAACATGTTGCGCAAAATGGCCATTTCAATGTAAGGGGACCCGCGTGTATGTAGATAGAAATGGCTCATTCTAAAGTAATAAAAACATAAGGGCTTCTGTCAACAGATCTCCTAAATATTACACAATGCACCTTTAAATTATTTTTCGGGGGTAATTTCTCAGTGTATATAAAAGGCATTTGAAAAAGCAAAACTGTTTTATTCACATTGTATTATTAATCTGATATTTCAGTTCAGTAGTGTGAGTGTGGTGGTAAGTGCAAACAAAGTTAAATAAAAGAAACATAATAATGCCCATGAGGGGAAGACATGCTGCAAGGGGTCACAAAAGCTCACGAGGTCTAGGTTCATGGATCAAAGAGGCAAACACCTGGAAAACACACTAAACCAAAGCATATGAACAGACTCACAGGGGGAAAGGACTCAATAACGCACATATCTTCAAGGAGGAATGAAGACAAATGTTTATCAAGCACCGTCACTGCCTGAAGGACATTTGAAGATTTGTTAGGATTAAAATCCACACTCTTACTTGTATGTTTTAGATCGGTCTAACCAGATTCCACAGATGAGGGAACCCACCATGCCAGCGATCACGATTGTGAGGCCGATCCTGCCGGCGTTCACCTCCTCTCCCTGTTAAAACCAGAGCAAATTTTTCTCGGTTATACAACATGTCAGACTAAGATCAGTTCTTCTGGATTAATGAGTACCTGGGAAAATGGAAAACTTATACACTAACTTCCATCAGTAATGCTAATGATGAAGTTAAAATTCACTGGAATCAATTCAGTTATGTAAATGGGCACGTATGATTGGTTGGACAGGTGGAGGGACTTACAGGATAGTGTTCAATGATCATTCGGTTGAGAAGCGTACTGACAGCATAGAAACAGCCAACGTTCAGCCCTGAGGAAAGACAGATAAAGTCAAAAACATAAAAAAGTCTGCCAAAAAAGACTTAACCCAAAACATCTGGTTTCAGACTATTGATTTGATGCGTATCTAAGCAGTAAATGTATTCACATTTCTGAAGCAGCTGTAAAGACATAAAGAGCTCTGCATTCCTACAGGTTTATTTCTGTCAATGTTCAGCCAGGTCAAATGCATCTACTCGTGCCAGTGTTACACAGCTGTTTGTGTTTGTATGTGCAGATGGATCATAAACTCAGTGTGCAGCGTTAATGTAGTATATGCTCACCATGAAAGCAAAGCAGAGATGACATTTAATTCTGTTCAGCATTAGCTTTTTACTTTTTCAGAAAAAAAGTCATTTTTTATAGACTTTTTTTATTGACTAGCTAATTTTAATATTTATGCCATCACAAGCGATACATAAGCACATCAATCAAATATATAAATAATATATTTATATAATATACCATTCAAGTTTTTTTTTATGTTTTAGAAAAATCTCAGAGGATGCCTTTATTTGATAAAAAAACTAAAAAAAAACCACTAATAATGTTACATTTTTTGAAAATAACTGTTTTATTTATTTTTTTAATATTCTTTTTATTAAACATTTTAGTTATTTCAAACAAAACAGCACAGAAAGCAATATAAATAACCATATCTATTGGCATGTGGACAGTTTTCATTTTACATACAGCATCTTGTCATATGGTTGTACATTATATCCAGTTTGTGTTTACAACCTTTAAATCCTAAGACACTTAAAAATATTCTACTATTTTCAATTTTTATATATTTTAAAGCTGCAGTCCGCATTTTTTCCTCTTTGTCTCTGTTCGAAATCTGTAATTGCAGTTATTCACAGAATTATCCACTTTACATGAGTTGAGCCTCATCACGGCACAGCATGGATGAACACAATGTTTAAGCAAAGTGTGCAGCTGTTAGTCTCCGTGCCGGTGTGGATACTGGCTAGGGATGTGCACGAATATTCGAATTTTCAAATATTCAATATGTAATTATTATTCGAAAAATAAAATACTATTCGAATTTTGAATAAGTTGCTTTGCTGGCCGTAAATGCAGTGAGTCCATGAAGCCCTAAGAACTAACTCGCAGTTATAATTAAATGCACTGGATGGCGCTGGGGAGTGTGTTAACAAGTTGTCTGTATTTGATCACATAATGTTGTCGTCTGTCTGCCTCACGAAGTTTGGAATTAACGTTACTTGAAAAGGATCTTCCTAAACAGAATTTCTTTTGATCAAATTAATTAATTAACCTGCGTTATGATATCATCACCATGAGAAATCACATGAAATCCAAACAGTCGAGTAAGGAAAGATAGCTGTTCATACATTGCATCACAACTGCAGGTAAGCACAGCTGGACCCCGCCTGATCAAAGATGTTAACTTATCTAATAGCAAAATGATTTTGAGACATACTTCCTTAAGTTTCATTAAGAGACCGGTTTAAGAACAGAAAATGCAAAGTGCTGTTAGAAACACCGTTCTCTTTGTGTCTCTGAAACGTCTGTCAGCGCAGCGTCTTTTCTCACTCGAGCATAAAGTGCTAGCGGCGCCCCTGCATGTAACGTTAGATATTATTGTTTTTCTCAACATAAACGTGAAACAATATAAACATGATAATCAATCATTTGCTGACTCGTGTGTATGTGTGTATGTTCTGTACATATCTGACGCAATCTGCTTTATTAGGGGTTTTTTATCGCTCGCGCATGCTTGAGCATGCTTTTAATAATGCTTTTTATATATATATTTTGTGTTTACACATAGGCCTACTGTTTAATGTTTTCAACTAGTTTTCTACTATTGTAAGCTTGTTGTGTATTGCCTAATTGTAAGCTTGAAAAAAACTTAAAATAACGTAAAATAACGTCTTTATCGTTAAACAAAATTTAAATTAACGAATATTCGATTTTTATGAGCCCGACTATTTGGAATGCAATATTTTTGAAAAATGCCCATCCCTAATACTGGCATTCGCAATCACAGATTATTCTTTTTGGAAGTATGACCAACATACAAATTTTCACCCTAAAATGTCAAATGATAAGCAAGTAACATCCACTTTTGTTTTTCTGACCAACTAACTGAAAAAAATGCATTACACTGATTAAATCTAACGTTGTTTATCATATACGTCAAACCGTGCAAATTATACTTTGATCTCAAATTGTTAATGTTCAACATCAGCATTGCGTGACTACACTTAAAGCCCTTCAGATATTATCCTTGTTTTTGCATGGGCCAGTTGCTGTCTTTTTCCAAACTCTCAGTCCAAAGTCTTTTGCATTTTACAACGGGTTAGTCTCCAGTTGTCACTGGTAATTGTCATTTGAACCTTTCTGGATCTGCACATCAAATTGATAAGTTTAATTATAACAAGTGCTGTGAGAAAAGGCTATAAATCTCCACCTCCAACATCCTCACACGCAATATAGCCTACTAGCCGAGGCTATGTGTACAGATGTGTGTGTACAGATGTGACATAATGACGGAAAGACATGCTCGAATCTCCTGCGGAAACCTTAAAAACCTTGTTACAAGCTTAGCATTTTGAATTGAGCTAAGCAGACAGGCAATCAGATAGTTTTGAACACAGGCTGGTTATGTACTTGCTCAAAAATGTATTTTGGATCATTTATAACTCAAAAAAGTTACGGAATGGAGCTTTAATCTATTTCTGTGATCAAAACTGAATGTTCAGCATCATTCCTCCAATTTTCAGTGTCACATGATCCTTTAGAAATCATACTAATATTATGATTTGCTGCTCAAGAAACACTTCTGCTTATTATCTGTGTTGAAAACGTTCAAAAGAACAGCATTTATTTGAAATAGAAATCCTTTGTAACATTATGAAAGTCTTTACTGTCACTTTTGATCAATTTAATGTGTACTTGCTAAATAAAAGTATTCAATTTCTTATTGAAAACATTTGCATGGTAGTGTATATTTGTATATTTTATATTAGTGTATCACTTATATTTGGGTATCACAATATATATTTTGGTTTAAAATTATAACAAGTCAAATTCACAACAATTAATTAAAATATGATGAATATAATATTTTATTTTAGACAAACAGACAGGAAAAAATAACTGCTATGCAATCCGGCTGTCAGGTTTGGGAGTAGCAGGTTTAACGAACTGGTGCGAAAACAATTTTAAGCATCATGCACCAGCACCATGTTTACGAATACTATGGATCGAGTCCTTTCAAGACTATGTTTTAGCCTTTTTTTTGCAATTTATAGTGCACCATGTGACTATAACTGTAACCGCGTACCTATCCCGAAGTGATAAAATAAAAATTCGGTATCAAATTTATAGAAAAGTAGTTTGTTGAAATGAACATTGTTATGTTTTGATTGATACTGTGAAGCTGCTTTGATGCAATTCTACATTGTGAAAAGCGCTATATAAATATGCTTGACTTGACTTAGACAGCACATGTGTGAATGGAGGAATCATTTATGTCAAATTATGTGTGGAAGTTTAATAATTAGTGCTAGGAGCATGTTTCGAATCACAAACCCAAGTATGAGCAACAGTAATAGGGATGCTTACATTAGCAAACAGCACTGACTATAAAACTATTCATGTTAATGCTCTCAGTAACAAACTATGACTATGTTTAAATGGCAGCAAGCATAATGAACCCAGTTTGAGGTCTTGAATGGCTCTGTTGTGCTCAAGAGAGATATTCACCATAAGTGATGACGAGGAGGATGAAGGCTTTGTTGCGGAGCAGCCGGACAATGGAAGCTGTATAGGAGTAGCTCTCGGAGATCTGCGCCAGCCGCGGCCTGAGAGTGGGTGGGAGGGATGTCCGACGCTCCTGAAACACTGACATGAACATAAAATACAAACTTGTCCAATCAACAAAACTCTTCATTTACATGTAGTAGATCAGCACTGATTCGAGTCCAGTTTAAGGGTGTTTTCACAGTTTTCAAGCTTATTATTAAAAATCGTTTTCGGTGATTAAATATTAGATGAAAAAACTAACTGAAACAAATTACTAAATAAGTACTAAAATAAGTTCCTAGTACTAAAAATGACTAAACCTGAAAATTAAATAAAAAGCTAAATAGAGCTATACATTTTTTTAAATAAAAACAATGCATAATAAAACTCGGAGCAAAATGACAAAACTATAAATCTTTCAACTAAAAACTAATTCAAAATATTCAATAAATAATATAATACTAAATATTAATAATACTAAAATAACACTGCAACCTAGAAAAACATCACATAGCAAGGCTGTTTAATATAAAATATGTAACAAAATATAGGCAGCAAAATAATGCCTTTTAAGATGCTACTCTTTTTGGGGAAAATTTAAGACAGAATTACTGTATTTTCAGGCAATCCCAGAATGCATTGAAAAAATAATAATCTAAGATGCTGAGTTTTTGACACAAAGCTAATATGTTTGGTAATTTAAATTGTTTAAAAAGAAAAGAGGTTTTAAAGAAGTAAATGCTTAAATACTAAAGAAAGAAATAACGGTTAGTGTGCTAAAGCGAATTAATTCACCATGTTATAACATCTGGGAATGTTTGTGTTTGAGTAAAAATTTAGCCTGCAGTCCCAAAGCTGCAGGTGACTGAACTCGGTCATATTTGCTTATATAAACATGCACTAGACATTAAAAAACTCTGCAGTGGTATTTAAGCGGTAGAACTATTAGACAGAAACACTAAAATCTGCTAGGCTTGTTATTTACTAAAGAATTAAACAACAGACCAGCTAAACTGTTTATTTCAAGGGAAATTAGGAAAACAGTTCACCTAAAAATAAAATATGTCCTCGTAACTCACCATCATGTTTTTGCAGGCTGCATGAGTTTATTTTCTTACAGGGAACATAAAAGGGAACGCTAGCAGAATAACCCCAGGTGTTCATTGATACACAATCAAAATAAGGAAGGAAGCTCGGAAAATTACAAAATGATGAATTAAAGGATTACTTCACTCAAAAATGAAAATGATCCCATAATTCACTCACCAAAAGAAAAGCCAGAAAATGTATTTTTCGGCTTATGTGGATGAAAGAGAACTTAATATTTTTAATTATTTCAGAAACGTTTAACAAAACATTAACAGATTTCCCTAACATTAGTTATTTGTAATTATTTATGAGTTTTAACTAAAATAATATGATAATGCATTTTAAAAAGAAACTTGTTTCTTTTATAGTCACAACAGAACAGACTGATGATAGTGGCATTATCTAGCTTTGTGGTTCGCTAGTCTATGATGAGCTATAATTTAGCAATGGATTGTGTCATAATGCAAATTTTAAAACATATCTTTTCAATATAACAGGCCAAGGAGAGATGATATGTCTCATTGCTGTAACTGTCACGCGTTATTAAAGAAATACTTCAGTCACATTGTCAAAAGTTAAAAGGACAGTCAGTCAACAACACTGTAACAATGTAACGTAATTTTACTCAGCTAATTCCGCTTCACTCTCGGCTTATTTAACAGCAGCAAAACTGGACATGATAGACCCAAATTTTGTTATGCTTATTTGAGTTAAGAGAACTGATGCGGACTTTCTTTTAATTATTATTCAAGCAATGTATGTCTCCTGACCAACTCAACGAGTGTTGCCAACAGGTACTGTGTAGAGACAAACTATACAACTCCAACACTCATGACATGGTTCAAAGCGTGTTTCGTTCGTTTTTATTTGACTTTTGAAATATTCATTTATCGGCCATTATAACTGCCGATACTCGATAGTTTGGAAAATGCCTAATATTCGAACCTGCCGATATATCGGTCTGGTTTCCTAGTGAGTCTCTGTGATGAGTCGCCATTCATTATGTTTACTGTGGCGAGCAGGACGAGTGAGGTTCGGCGGGAGAATGGCGCGAGGCCGAGTGTGTATGATAATCTACCGATAGAGCGACAATTGTGAGACGACACCAAAGGTGTACATGTAAACAATGAATGGCGACTGCAGAAAGCAAAAGCTGAATCCCGGACATCGACGGCAAGACATGTCCATGAAAAAAGAGGATGGTAACCCCTACTACTCAGCTTTCTCCACAGAACAAGAGCCTGCTAGCTTTGTGTTAGCTATGTGTTCATTCTGTGAGTGAGATCCCTCTATGGGCAGGTTGAGAACATGCGGGACAGATCCTACTACTGACTGTGGTCTTCAGCCTCTAGGCCAAAAAAATCCTACGATGAAGCAAAATGATTTTTTTCCAGACAAATAATAAAATACATACTGTAAATCTCTCATCTCAGGGGGATATGAGGGTGGAAAGCACCCATTTGAAAAGCTTAATGCTAAATCTTGAAGTATCCCTTTAAAGTTCTCTGTTGTCAAAAGTACCAGACTTCGGTACCAAGTCGGTACTGAAATTAAAAAAATGTCCCTTGGAGCACTATTGAGCCGAATCATAAACACCTTTGATTGGCATTGTGTTCATACGCTTACCAAATATGTACAGACTTGGTACCGAAGTCGCTGTCTTTGACAACACTAATCGATATGAACCGTCATGATGAACTGTCCGAATTTACAACCCTAATGCGCCCGTTGCCGGAAGCCAGCAATTATAGTCTAAACTATAGATTATAGTTTAAATTATAGCGTTGAATATAGTGAATATGCATGTTTGGTGATATGAATATTTTTTAGGACTCCTATTTTCAATAGAAGTCTGGAGCCATATGGATTACTTTTATCATTCTGATAAGCCAGGATATTTATTTATATACTGTATAACGGCAATTGTGTTCGGCTGAAAGAGGAAAGTCATATACAACTATGATGGCTTGAGTGTGAGTGAATTATGGGACAATTCATTTTACATTTACATTTATGCATTTGGCAGACGCTTTTATCCAAAACGACTTGCATTGCATTTCAAGGTAAGCATTAATATTCTTATCAGTTCTTGCTTTCCCTGGAAATCGAACCCATGGCCTTGGCGTTGCAAGCTCTGAAATTTTGGGTTGAAATAACTCTTTAACAGACAGACTTTGAATATATTCCACAAGTCATAAGGAAAACTTTTATGCTACTTTTGTTGAACTTTTAACCGACCAACACATTTTCTAAAACACCTCCTTTTGTGTTCCATGGAAAAACAATTGTATTGACATGAGGGCGAGTACGCTTTTGGCATGCAAATATCTTGTGATTTTCTACTTTTTATTGTGTAGGCAAACATTTTTTGCTTGTGAGAACAGAACTAAATGCACGTGAGTGTTGCTCAAAATGTGACAGGAGGCTTTGTGGTCACGTCAAGATAAAAAGTGGAAGCTCAGCATTTAAGTGACAGAAACAAATGCCTGTACAGAGTGATCAAAATACATTCGAAAAAGTGAAAGAAAAAAATCGAATTTCCTCTTCTGCTAAAGGTCAGATAATCATCAAGCACTAACATGCTCCATTTTCACTTGTACAAGCAGACTAACAAAATAACCAACACATTGATCATTTCTATAAACCAGGGATGCGCCGATGCGATACTTTGTATTCTTTAGTATAATGTGAGATAGAAATGAATATTTAAGTGATTAAATTCAAGTTTCCTCCGCTGCGGCTGTCAGTCATTCTCCATTCAGCATCAAACAACGCGCCACGCTCAGTTATGACAGTCATGACGAAACTCTCCGAGATGACTCAATGTTACTATTATTATACTTGATCTGAAGATAAAGCTCTATGGTTTTGCATAAAATGACTATCTTCCTAGACTTAATTGCTGTACCTTTTTTCTACCAAAACAGATACAGACACACACTAAAGAAAAAGAGAAACAGACACACTAAACAACAACACACCGAACTAGTGAGCGATCTCGCTGCCTAATGCCTACAGTCCACACTCCCTAATCTTTACAGAAACTCTCTATATAGGCAGCAACACAAATAAACTCACAATTATTTTCGTTTTTGGGACTTTTTTGGATCAACTATCCCTATAATTTCTATATCTTTTGGAACAACCTTCCTGTCAGGAACATGTTTTAAAATACTCCTCAGTAAAACAGCTCTCTATGTTTTGGAATAGAACAATGTTGTGGCAATAGTATAACTAGCCTAACGTTTGGACTTACCAAAGACAACCAACACAAACAGGAATGTGGCCACACCCGCCGTTATGTAGAACATGACTCTGATGTTTGACGCTGTAATCGTGTCCAGATCGTCCACATTAGGAACCAGTATGGGTGGAACAAGGAAGCCGATTGCAATCCCCAACTGAAAAAAACAAACATCTGTGAGGTTAAAAATGAAGCAGAACAGGGCATACATACTGAACACAAGTACATAAAAGTACATTTACTGCTTGATTTCAAACATAGGTGTGCTTTTAAAATTGCACTCGCAATTTTGCAATTGCAGGGAACATAAAGACTCATGCAATTATATGCAGTTGCACATTAAACATCACTGGCATTTATCAACATAACTGTTTCAACCTGCGCTCATTCTCCATTTTCTCGGCTTTAAACAGAGGTTTTCAAATGGATTTCAGGGACCCATGGAAAAGTTAAAATAGCATGATCAATGTAAAGATTACAACTGTCAAGATTTTCTTTTTTGTGGCTAACCTTGTTGCCATATGCATTTGTAAAAGTTTCCCATTCAAACACAAAACTTACATTAATCATGCAAGATGAATTACTGATGGTTTGACTATAGTCAATTTACTAGTTATTTGCACCATTATTTCATTTTATATAACTTAATTTACATAACATAAGAAAAAGCTGAAACCACAGGTATGCAAAAATCACATACTCTGGGTGGCCTTATAATTGTGTTAAGATTACATGTTAAACAAAGTCGTTTAATCTTAAATCTATTTCATCAAATACAGTGAAAGAGTAAGATAAGCTTCATTATAGCACAAGCTTCAAAGTTTGTATTTCAGTGCGTCTTTTAGAGAGCATCATATGTTTGCTGACAGTGATGAAAGACTGTAAAGCAAAGGTTGTGAGGATAACCTTTATATGGGGTTGCTCTTTTAAAACGCTCCAAATTACACGTTTAGAACAAGTTTAACAACAAATTCAGGTGCATATGCATGATGTGATGTTCTGAGTTTTAATCTGCTTTCTATTGACAGCTGTAGTTTTTTTAAAAAATTCTCAGTATAAATTACGGTATACATTCGACCAGTGTTTGCCAACTTTTTTTGTGCCACAGAACAATTTTGAAAGGTAAAAAAATCCCACAGCACCCAACTTGGCCAAAAATTGGCTCAACCAATGACGAGAGATTGTGGGAAGGACTCTTTGCAGACCAATAGCAAATGAGGCGTGCTCAGGGATACTGTGTGGAAACAGTCATTATTTTTGTAGTTACGTTTACTGCCGCTAGTGGCGCTGAAATTCCGCTTTAATTTTGACAGTACAGCACAGATAAATGAGCAATGATGACATTATTATTTTGAAACCCACCTGATTTCCGAAGACCCCGATGGAGCATGCAGTGGACACCTCATCCGACCCGAACCACACCGATGCGATGCGCGAGGGCATCCCGAGAATAAACACCTGAGCCACGGAACACATGAACTGACCGAAAAATGTCACGGGAAAAAGGTCCGGTCTCGCGCTGGCCACCTTTATCCACGTGCCCGCGCAATTCAGAGCCGTGGCCACGAGCGCGATAACCCTCAGACCTTGTTTATCCAGGAGCCACGAGACGGGGAAAATGAGAGGAATGTACGTCAACATGTAAATCATGGACATCCAGTCAATGGTGAAAGAGTCCACGCCGTAGAAGCGCATGAAGATATTGTTGATGATTCCGTATTGAATCCATTGATACGAGTTACACAGCGAATATGAGCTGAACAAACACACCATTATCCATCTCTTTTTATATAAACGCGTTTCCGGCGGTGTGTTGTGATGATCAAAACTCACCTCAGCATCAGTCACGGGTGTTTTTGAAAAATATATATTAGCATTTACCTCTCCTTCCACTGGCTTTGATTCATCTCCCATTTTTCACTCAATTCAACCGCGTTCAGAACTTTTTCGAGTTATTCATTCAAGTTGAATCACAAATGTCATGTTGAGGAGAGTTAACGTTACGCCTGTCAATCTAATTTACTGGAACTCCGTGCGGTAACGTCACTATAAGTCATGTCAAACTCTGTTCTGATTTAATACTTACTTGACATGACATACTATTGATATAATATCACCGTAGATTAAATACTAGTGGATAAACTTCCCATAATACTTCGATGTATGGTCATTCGCTGCTCTCGCAACCGAAACTCTTCATTCGTTGAAAGTTTCGCCACAGTGATGAAGCTTTTGACGTAGAACAATAACTGACTAGATGAGAAATTACAAACGAAGAGGTCTAGAAAGGGGCGGAGCTAACTAACGGCGTTATCTCGGTCATGTGACAAGTAGAACAACTTAGCCTAAATATTTTCTTTCTTTCTTTATTTCTAGTTTTAGACCAAATAAAAAAAGTATTAAAAAACAAAAATAAAACCTTTGAAACTATTGTTGATAACTGGCACATGAACACCAGCTTGAAGTCGTAAGTGTTGTTCAGGCCAGGGGCAGGGGGGACTCGTTACTTTCATAAAGACTTACTTTTCTTTAATTTAATTTAAGTTAGGGACATGAAGAATTATTAAGCAATTGTTTTAAACACGAATACACAGATTAAGCCAAATCTAAGCGCAAATCATAATATAAAAACATTTCTTTAACCAATTTAATAGCGTCTAGAACGTCACGTGGTCTCTGTTACGTTTCTCAGCGCTGTCAGACTGAACCTGTCGGTTGTGAAGGTAAAGTCATTTATTAAATTATTGTACAGAAATGACTGGTGTGTATTTCGCTTTTTATTCCAGTTACCAATCCTTTAAATCAATATATTTAAGATTATCATTATAATTTTGCCCCAGTAAGGGAAAAAAAAAAAACTTTTGACCTTTGAATGAGCCTCAGAGCAATCATCCTATTTTATGATCCGTCGAGCGCCTCCTAGAGGAAAACAAGGTTAGTCGCATAGAAACAACATTCAACGCATAGAAAACATTTCAATTCGTTCCTCTAATGCCTCCATTTAGGGTTTGTGGCGGATAAAGTGGAGAAGGCGCCCTCTGCTAGGCTGGAGTTATACTGGTGAAGTGTGTCTAGGCCTGTTTTCTTTATAAATTATACATTTAAAACTATTAATCATTTGCTATATTTGTTGGTCAAAGCTATTTTTTTGTATACTTCATAATTGTTTTGGGCTTCAACATTTCTGTTTATCACAAACAAAAAGAAAAATCTGTGAGGTGTGAAATACATGATTGAAAACAATATTGTCTTCGCAGTCATGTTTAATAGATGACAAAATAATGTAATAATGAAATTCTGTGTCTTACAGATTCAGCTCATTCCCTACAGCACATTCATCAGAGAGGAGTATTTTTTAAACACTTTAAATGTGAAAATTAATTTTAAGCTTTTCTGAAACCATGGATAGAATAAGGCATAAATGATGGGATTAATGGTGGAGTTCAGTAAGAAAAATATTACAGTAACATCTCTGACATAAAACAAATCATCATTACTGTACGTAATCACTACAGAGCAAATAAAATAAGGCAGTAAACACAGGAGAAACACAAAGACCAGAATCCCGAGAGCTGATGCGGCTTTTCGCTCTAATTTGTCACTGACTCTGTTTTTAGAGGATTCTTTGCTGTTGTGAACCTGAAGGGCTCTTATAGCGGTCACATGTTTCCTAACAATGACAAAAACACGAGTGTATAATATTATGATGACTGTACATGGCATAAGAAACACAACCTGGAGATCAATGAAGGAGGAAACTCTATCAATAATATAAAGACATTGTCCTGGACACATGACAGTGAAGTTTCCATTAATGGAGAGAAGAGTGACGTTATAAAGGAATGAAAACAGCCAGTTAAATAAAGCTGCTATGCAGATCACAGTGGGTGAGATTTTCTCTGAGTAAAAAAAAGGAGAATGTAAAGCCAGAAACCGATCAACCGCTATTAGAGCCACAGTGTGAACAGACACGCATGTTGCTTGAAAAATCACTATATTGAACGCCGAGCACATCACTGGTCCAGAAATCCAACAAAACTCGATGACCCAAGACAGGTGAAGTGGCATCACAAAAACTCCGATCAGCAGATCAGACGCAGCCAAAGAGAGGATGAGGATGTTAGCAGGAGTGTGAAGCTGCTTGAAGTGACTAACAGAGATGATGACCAGCAGGTTTCCACACACGGTCAGAAGAGCCACAGCTGCTGCGGCCACATACAGAATCACATAGACAGAGAAAGAAACAGATCTCTCTGGACAGGCATATTTCTCACAGCCATCAGTTTGATTCATTGCTGTAAGATTCATTCTGAAGAACACGGAAGAAACAAGTAAACAGAGTACTGTTCATTGTTACTTCCTTTATATAAGGTTCAGTATAACCACAGATAAAAATCTCTAAAGATGCTATTTGTCTCTCCAGCAGTCACTGAAACACAGTCACTCCTGGAGGCTCCACAATAAAGACATTCTACAATCTATGTTGCCTTATATACACTTGACATGTTGACTCTTTCCAAGAACCGACAGCATCAAGGGAGAAGAACAAACAGCTGGGAGATTTACAGTCTTATGGAAATCATACAAAAACATAGATGGACTTTATAGGAAAAATATAAATCAAAAGCTAAGCTGTCAAAATAAGCTGTACACATAATCATTTCCATGTTTACTTCTACATTTAAACTGGCTTTTGAAAATTTATTATATTGTTGTCTGAGGTCAACTTATAAAGTTCGCTCGACTTTTGCATTCAAAAACATCAAAATGAATAAGTAATAGGCTATTTTGTTACCAAGTTGTGAGCCTACCTGAAAAACGTTTTTTTTTATGGGCGTGTCGCACTGAAGACTTGGAAATAAACGCCCACTGCTGTGAGTGGATAACAGTTTTGAATATTATAATGAGTTTAACTCACCTGTCGGTGCACGTGGGGAAAACGTCCAATGTTGTCAAATGGCAACCGGATTCGCCCATACATGTTCGAACCAAGAGTCCGTGTGTTGCACAATATTCCTGTCAGATCCAATATTGAGAATGAGGAGTCACGTGCCAATTTGGGCGTGGTCTGAGCCGGTCAGCCATGATGGTTGGAGACGCTATCGGTTACCAGCGGCAACGCCTTTAGAACCCTATGAGAACCCCACAGAGACGCAACTAAACTCTCTTTAATTTTCGCGCATTTATTATTTTTGGCAGGACAGAGACGGATCTAAGAATACGAGAAAAATGGAAGAAAGTAAAGCA
Organism: Hybognathus amarus; assembly: GCA_030378365.1. Classification (NCBI taxonomy): domain Eukaryota; kingdom Metazoa; phylum Chordata; class Actinopteri; order Cypriniformes; family Leuciscidae; genus Hybognathus; species Hybognathus amarus. Next base: position 191,358 of record JAQIUQ010000872.1, on the reverse strand, counting down.
GTGCAAAAAGATAAGGCGAAAGAAAAGGGACCTTACAGGAACAAACTCACACTAAGCGCAAAACAGCTGTATTTGGAGAAGCAGCATCAAGATATTTGTTCTTTTGCACTAATAACAGTATTATTATTTTATTATTATTACTTATGATGTCCATGAAACTTATGTTGTCCAAATATACATATATTTCAGTTCTCAATAAATATTGTTAAGCCATATCAAGTTGTTTCAAACATTTATTTCAAAGAAATAAAAAAGTAATGAACAAGGCACTCAAACAACACGTTTGCGTATGTTCGTTAAGGCACAGCAAACAGTGAAAATCGTATACTAAAGGCATCAGCCAACCATGCAATCCAGCGTCTCCTCGTCAGATACTCTCCCTGATGCTGTGTCCATTTCGATAACCTAAAAAACTGTATTCCATTGTTCCTATGTTTTCCATATGTCTTGTGTGAGTTACTGGAGAGTTTTTAACGCAGCAGTGACTTCCAGGCATGGTAAAACAGTGCGGAATTGCGAGAAACTCCTCTACTACCGAGCTAAAAACACATGTAAACAATACTGTTTTGCCGTGGGAATCCAACCAACATGGCGGAGAGGGGAGGGGCTCTGTACAATGACGTCAACTCCTCATTCTCAATAGACGGCACAGCACTGTTCTTTACTCTTAATCGGTCTGCAAATCCAGTCTTGTTTACAAAACAATCCTCAGTGAAATGAAGCGAACAGACGACGATGTTTTACCCTCATCAGCTGGAACATCATTAAAAACAAAGTTTATCCATGCAGTCCTATTGGAATCCAGAGGAAGCTTATGCAGAGACTGTCTTCCACAACCAGCCACTGCACAATATTCTGTATTGTTGGTAGCTCGATCTGGTTTGTCATCACGAGGTAGGCATGTACTGTATGTTATGCTACTTAGCTATGCGTGTAATGCGCAAATCTTTGGGCGAGGCTAAACCGGCCGTGTTGAAGTAGGCGTTGATCTTCTTCTTCGGGGTGGTGTTTTAACACCTTTGATGTCATATTTCCCCACTTTTCAAAATGAGTCGTTTGCTGAGACTGGTGTCAATAAAAGCTTTTATTGGACTAACAAGGATGTTTTCAGTTCTGAAACTTACAGGATAGACTCTTAGATGTCAAAAGCTCAAGGAAAGTTTGATTTCTCAGTTCATCACCCTTTAAAAGTATTTTCACCCATATCCGATGAGGCTACAGGAAAGGGTTCATAAAAAGGGGGTAATCCATCGACCGGAAGTTGAAGCCTCGCGAGAGCCGCCATCTTGTAGCAGAACTTCACTTGGTTATCCAGGTGAAGTGTGTAGATCCAGGATTGAGTGGAGTTACACCCCTTGTTTGCAGGGGATGTAAAGCTGAGTTCTATGCTGAGTTCTACTCTCCAGGATGCCTCTCTATATTCTGATTTCACTATTGGTTTTGTAAGAGACTCTGTTTGGTAAAATAGACAGGTTGTTGGCAAGACTAGGTCAGTAGATTTGATCAGGTCAGCCTCCCTGGTGGCATGTGGGGTCTGACTCTATGTCCCCCTCAAAGGGACTGGGCGGGACTCCTTTCGGACCCCTGACCATATTCCCTTAAAAGAAGGTGCTGGTATAGAGAGGTGCTGGAGATATAGGGGGTGCTGGAGATATAGAGGGTGCTGGAGATATAGGGGGTGCTGGAGAGACAGGGTTCTGGAGATTTAGAGGGTGCTGGAGATATAGAGGGTGCTGGAGATATAGAGGGTGCTGGAGATATAGAGGGTGCTGGAGATATAGAGGGTTCTGGAGATATAGGGGTGCTGGAGACAGAGGGTTCTGGAGATTTAGAGGGTGCTGGAGATATAGAGGGTGCTGGAGATATAGAGGGTGCTGGAGACAGAGAGGGTTCTGGAGATATAGGGGGTGCTGGAGATATAGGGGTGCTGGAGATATAGGGGGTGCTGGAGAGACAGGGTTCTGGAGATTTAGAGGGTGCTGGAGATATAGGGGGTGCTGGAGAGACAGGGTTCTGGAGATATAGAGGGTGCTGGAGATATAGAGGGTGCTGGAGATATAGAGGGTTCTGGAGATATAGGGGGTGCTGGAGATATAGGGGTGCTGGAGATATAGGGGGTGCTGGAGAGACAGGGTTCTGGAGATTTAGAGGGTGCTGGAGATATAGAGGGTGCTGGAGATATAGGGGGTGCTGGAGAGACAGGGTTCAGGGGGTGCTGGAGATATAGGGGGTGCTGGAAGACAGGGTTCTGGAGATTAGAGGGTGCTGGAGATATAGAGGGTGCTGGAGATATAGAGGGTGCTGGAGATATAGGGGTGCTGGAGATATAGGGGGTGCTGGAGATATAGGGGGTGCTGGAGAGACAGGGTTCTGGAGATTTAGAGGGTGCTGGAGATATAGAGGGGGCTGGAGATATAGGGGGTGCTGGAGATATAGGGGGTGCTGGAGATATAGGGGGTGCTGGAGAGACAGGGTTCTGGAGATTTAGAGGGTTCTGGAGATTTAGAGGGTGCTGGAGATATAGAGGGTGCTGGAGATATAGGGGGTGCTGGAGATATAGGGGGTGCTGGAGAGACAGGGTTCTGGAGATTTAGAGGGTGCTGGAGATATAGAGGGGGCTGGAGATATAGAGGGTGCTGGAGATATAGGGGGTGCTGGAGAGACGGGGTTCTGGAGATTTAGAGGGTGCTGGAGATATAGGGGGTGCTGGAGAGACGGGGTTCTGGAGATATAGAGGGTGCTGGAGATATAGGGGGTGCTGGAGAGACGGGGTTCTGGAGATATAGAGGGTGCTGGAGATATAGAGAGTGCTGGAGATATAGAGGGTGCTGGAGAGACAGGGGGTGCTGGAGAAAAGTCAAAAGTATAACTTTCAAAAGTTGAAGTTTCTCCAAATATGTACCAGAGCCCACAAACATCCATCCACGGCTTTCCTCCTAGTCCTCGAGCTCCACAAGCACTCCCTCAGTGACCCGCTGTGTTGCCGGCTTACACACCTGGTCAGACTCTAACAGTGGTACGAGCTCCGGGGTGATAACTCCTTCTGACCTCTTCCTCCATTTGGGCTCGTCCATCGAGGCAGGCTGGTCTCCACGATTTGCGGTGGGCACATTCAACATCTCAATCGAGTCACTCGTTGGTGGCTGGTCTCTGGCGGTGCCGGAGTGGGGCTAATGGCGATGTCATCTTCCACAGGGACTGTCCGCTAGAAGGCATGCCTTGGACCACTTGGTCAGGCTGGTGATGAAATATTTTGGCAAGATAAAGCCAAAATATAGAGCGAACAATAGAGCGAAGATAGATATAGAGCGAACAATCTAGCTACAGAGTAAGGCAAGCAAGATGGAGGAAGTCCCCTGATGGAGGAAGTCCCGTTTGTGGACTTCCAGGGGACCATCTTCCTGCTCCAGGCAGAGTAACTGGATAGAGAAAAAGGCTAATGGTGATGGAGGTGAAAATAAACACTGCTTTAGGTTCGTTCTTCTTTCATGCGTTGATAAAATAATGTTTTCGGAGATGAAAGATATATGTTATCTTAAAACAATAAACAGCCAATAATGTAAACCACAGGCGGTTGTATTCACCCTATTGTATTAGTAGAAAGCCAGGTGAAGGATCACTGAGGTGGTCACATAACATGTAGTTAGATTACAACCTTTAAACAATATAACATCACATATAAACTTAGACTTTATCTTTGAAAAAAAAACTTTTGTATTCATAGTCTATATGCACTATATTCAACAGTTCTATTTATTTCATTAAGACTATGACATAAAAGAAAAGAAACTTCCCCACTTCCATTGTTATACTGACACTATCCATGTGTTGACTGTGTTTATTACACGTCTCTGTGGAATATTTGATTTTGATTGGTCAGTAGTGCCATCTAGCAGTATTCCCAGATAACATCCACTGATGCAGGCTCATCCAGGTCACTGAAAGAGAGCCTGAGAGAGCGCTGGTGCTGGAAGTAAATTTCCCATTCATTTCTCCCATTGACATTTTGTAAAATCCATATCTAAAGAGTATTAGAGCATGTCTGAGGATAACCAAGCTACGACTCGAACTCATAAGCATACAACATATCATTTCGAGTGAAAAAACTTAGAGAAAATCCCCAAAAAGTCAAGGGTACAAGCCTGTGCACATATTTTCATTTCCGAGCAAAGGAACTACTCAACCCATAAACCACCGCGCCTCACTAAAGTTCGACTGAAGCCACAGTGAAAGAGCCTTTTGAGTGACTTCCAAATCTGACGATGTCCACGTGAACTTTTTTCTCCAGTGAATTTTTATATAGTGAATGTGCAGGGAAACTCATTTTCCTCGATTACTGAAGCTCATATGTAAAACGCATTTGCAGCTCCACATGCTAAAACATGAGCATCTGGCTCGCTCATAGGCTGTGCTGTTGAGAAATGCCACGAGAAATGACATTCGTGCCATAGATACTCAACGCATACTCATCCCAAGGCGCCATATATGACACTTTTGCAAAAGTGTAAATATCCAACGCACATGGCACCCTTTAGCGTCAAATGAGACGCTTCGGTTATGTTTAAGTTTAGGTATGGGGTAGGGGTAGGGTTAGACCACTAGGAGGCGCCTTCTGCCGATCTTATTCTATTACGTCTCATTTGGCGCTAAAGGGTGCCATGTGCGTTGGATATTTACGCTTCTGCAAAAGCGTTGTATATGGCACTTTGGGATGAGAACGGGCTGAGATACTAACTTTCATGAGATCGGGCTCGCACATCCAATGACGTGGGGAGAGGTGAAACCAATGAACTTAGCCCTACATCAGTACACAATCTTCAGTCTGTCATGTACCTTCGCAGGGTTTCAGACACGTTACACGACTTCCACCAATCAGATGCATCACTGTGGGATTATTCAGGATTGTGGGTAATGAAGTACTTATCCAATACATTGCGAATAAAAGGGATTTATCTTAAAACAAGGTTAGTGCCCCATGAACTTTTTTAAGAGAACCACCGGCTGGATGAACATTATCCCAAAAACGCATTAACCTATACAAAGGTCATCTGAAAAATAGACAAAAGGAAACAGTCTGTTTCTGTCTTACGTTCAATGACTTACAGCACATTCATCAGAGAGGAGTCTTTATTAAATACTTTATATGAGAAAATTATTTTTAAGCTTTTCTGAAACCAGGGATAGAATATGGCATAAATAATGGGATTAATGGTGGAGTTCAGGAAGAAAAATATTACAGTAACATCTATGACATGAAACAACTCAGCATTATATGAAACCACTAAAGTACAAATATAATACGGCAGTAAACACAGGAGAAAAATAAAGACCAGAATGCCCAGCAGTATCGCAGCTTTTCGCTCTGATTTGTCACTGACTCTGTTTTTAGAGGATTCTTTGCTCTTGTGAACCTGAACAGCTCTTATAGCGGTCACATGTTTCCTAACAATGACAAAAACATAAGAGTATAATATTATGATGAGTGCACATGGCATAAGAAACACAATCAAGAGATCAATAAGGGATGAAACCCCATCTATAGTAGAAACACATACTCCAGGACACATGACAGTGAAATGTCCATTAATGAAGAGAAGAGTGACGTTATAAAGGAATGAAAATAGCCAGTTAAATAAAGTTGCCATGCAGATCACAGTGGGTGAGATTTTCTCTGAGTAAAAAAAGGAGAATGTAAAGCCAGAAACCGATCAACCGCTATTAGAGCCACAGTGTGAACAGACACGCTTGTTGCTTGAAAATTCACTAATTTAAAAACCGAGCACATCACTGGTCCAGAAATCCAACATGACTCGATGAGCCAAGACAAATAAAGTGGCATCACAAAAACTCCAACCAGCAGATCAGACGCAGCCAAAGAGAGGATGAGGATGTTAGCAGGAGTGTGAAGCTGCTTGAAGTGACTAACAGAGATGATGACCAGCAGGTTTCCACACACGGTCAGAAGAGCCACAGCTGCTGCGGCCACATACAGAATCACATAGACAGAGAAAGAAACAGATCTCTCTGGACAGGCATATTCCTCACAGCCATCAGTTTGATTCATTGCTGTAAGATTCATTCTGAAGGACATGGAAGAAACATCCAAAGATAAAGTTCAGTACATAACCACAGATCTCTGAAGATGCTATTTGTCTCTCCAGCAGCTGTGAACTGAAACACAGTCACTCCTGGAGGCTCCACAATAAAGACGTTCTACAATCTATGTTGCCTTATATAAACTTGACATGTTGACTCTTTCCCAAGACTGGCAGCATCAAGGGAGAAGAACATACAGCTGGGAGATCAACTGGTTTAGAAAAGTTTGATTCCAAAACATAGATGGGTTTATACAGGCTTTTATAAATGTATAAAAATAAAAACTTCAGTAACACTTTCCTTGAAGGGGTGTGCATAAGACTGACATGACAACTTCATAATCATGACATGACACGTCATGCATATGAAGGTTTTATGCGTGTTTATGACAATTGTAATTAAGCGTCATTCACTCAATTTTGACATTTGTAATGCAAATATGACATTGTTTGAGATGTCTTTATGACAACTTGACGTAAACCAATATATCATAATCTGTCAGTGTCTTTGTCATGACAACTTGACATTACTAAGACAACACAACCGGTCATAAATATGTCAAACATGACATAGCAGATTAACAGATTAATTAGCAAACTTAAAGGAATACACTCCGACTTTTTTGGATTTTAGAGTTAGATAAGTCCATACATACCTTTTTCATCTCTGTGCATGCTGTAACTCTGTCTGACGCACCCACCACTAGCCTAGCTTAGCACAAAGACTGAATGTAAATGGCTACAGCTAGCATAGTAATCCTAATAAGTGACAAAATAACTCAAACATTTTCCTATTTACATGCTGTGATTTGTATAGTCACAGAGTGTACAAATTACAAGGTCATATAAGGTCTTTTAACCATATAAATATTAGGAACTATATTCTCAGAAGGCAAAGCACTGCTACTTGGGCACCTGTAGCAGTGCTTCCGTCTTCTGAGAATATAGTTCCCAATATTTATACGGTTAAAGGATATCTGAGTCTCATATTACCTTGTTATTTGTACACTCTATAGTTGACTATACAAATCACAACATGTAAGAGAGCCTGAGAGAGTGTTGGTGCTGGAAGTAAATTTCCCATTCATTTCTCCCATTGACATTTTGTAAAATCCATATCTAAAGAGTATTAGAGCATGTCTGAGGATAACCACCTACGACTCGAACTCATAAGCATACAACATATCATTTCGAGTGAAAAAAACAAGAGAAAATCCCCAAAAAGTCAAGGGTACAAGCCTGTGTATACATATTTTCATTTCCGAGCAAAGGAACTACTCATCCCATAAACCACCGCGCCTCACTGAAGTCGACTGAAGCCACAGTGAAACAGCATTTGAGTGACTTCCAAATCTGACGATGTCCACGTGAACTTTTTTCTCCAGTGAATTTTTATATAGTGAATGTTCAGGGAAACTCCTTTTCTTTGATTTACTGAAGCTCATATGTAAAACGCATTTGCAGCTCCACATGCTAAAACATGAGCATCTGGCTCACTCATAGGCTGTGCTGCGGCAACTGCACATCCAACACAGTCTCATGAAGATGCGTATCTATACCACGAGTTTCATTTCTCGTGGCATTTATACGGCAAAAATGTTTTTTTGCGTGTATATGGTACGCACTAAAAACCCTGGGTTAGGTTTAGGGGGAGAGGGGTGGGGAGTTCGTGCATATTATACGGCAAAAAGTGCGTATCATATGTACGCCAAAATCGCGTGCCATATACATGCAAAAACTGTTTTTGGCGTATAAATGCCACGAGAAATGACATTCGTGCCATAGATACTCAAACGCATGCTCATCCCAAGTCGCCATATATGACACTTTTGCAAAAGCGTAAATATCCAACGCACATGGCACCCTTTAGCGTCAAATGAGACGCTTCGGTTATGGTTAAGTTTAGGTATGGGTAACGGTAGGGTTAGACCACTAGGAGGCGCCTTCTGCTCAATTTCTTACTGCTATTACTGTCTCATTTGGCGCTAAAGGGTGCCATGTGCGTTGGATATTTACGCTTCTGCAAAAGCGTTGTATATGGCACTTTGGGATGAGAACGGGCTGAGATACTAACTTTCATGAGATCGGGCTTGCACATCCAATGACGTGGGGAGAGGTGAAACCAATGAACTTAGCCCTACATCAGTACACAATCTTCAGTCTGTCATGTACCTTCGCAGGGTTTCAGACACGTTACACGACTTCCACCAATCAGATGCATCACTGTGGGATTGTTCAGGATTGTGGGTAATGAAGTACTTATCCAATACATTGCGAATAAAAGGGATTTATCTTAAAACAAGGTTAGTGCCCCATGAACCACCGGCTGGATGAACATTATCCCTTATGTAATATACAAAATTATAAAAACGCATTTACCTATACAAAGGTCATCTGAAAAATAGACAAAAGGAAACAGTCTGTTTCTGTCTTACGTTCAATGACTTACAGCACATTCATCAGAGAGGAGTCTTTATTAAATAGTTTATATGAGAAAATTATTTTTAAGCTTTTCTGAAACCAGGGATAGAATATGGCGTAAATAATGGGATTAATGGTGGAGTTCAGGAAGAAAAATGTTACAGTAATATCTCTGACATGAAACAACTCCGCATTATACGAAACCACTAAAGTACAAATATAATACGGCAGTAAACACAGGAGAAAAATAAAGACCAGAATGCCCAGCAGTATCGCAGCTTTTCGCTCTGATTTTTCACTGACTCTGTTTTTAGAGGATTCTTTGCTCTTGTGAACCTGAACAGCTCTTATAGCGGTCACATGTTTCCTAACAATGACAAAAACATAAGAGTATAATATTATGATGAGTGCACATGGCATAAGAAACACAATCAAGAGATCAATAAGGGATGAAACCCCATCTATAGTAGAAACACATACTCCAGGACACATGACAGTGAAGTTTCCATTAATAAAGAGAAGAATGAAGTTATAAATGAGTGAAAACAGCCAGTTAAATAAAGTTGCCATGCAGATCACAGTGGGTGAGATTTTCTCTGAGTAAAAAAAGGAGAATGTAAAGCCAGAAACCGATCAACCGCTATTAGAGCCACAGTGTGAACAGACACGCTTGTCGCTTGAAAATTCACTAATTTAAAAACCGAGCACATCACTGGTCCAGAAATCCAACATGACTCGATGAGCCAAGACAAATAAAGTGGCATCACAAAAACTCCAACCAGCAGATCAGACGCAGCCAAAGAGAGGATGAGGATGTTAGCAGGAGTGTGAAGCTGCTTGAAGTGACTAACAGAGATGATGACCAGCAGGTTTCCACACACGGTCAGAAGAGCCACAGCTGCTGCGGCCACATACAGAATCACATAGACAGAGAAAGAAACAGATCTCTCTGGACAGGCATATTCCTCACAGCCATCAGTTTGATTCATTGCTGTAAGATTCATTCTGAAGGACATGGAAGAAACATCCAAAGATAAAGTTCAGTACATAACCACAGATCTCTGAAGATGCTATTTGTCTCTCCAGCAGCTGTGAACTGAAACACAGTCACTCCTGGAGGCTCCACAATAAAGACGTTCTACAATCTATGTTGCCTTATATAAACTTGACATGTTGACTCTTTCCCAGACTGGCAGCATCAAGGGAGAAGAACATACAGCCTGGAGATCAACTGGTTTAGAAAAGTTTGATTCCAAAACATAGATGGGTTAATACAGGCTTTTATAAATGTATACAATTAAAAACTTCAGTAACACTTTCCTTGAAGGGGTGTGCATAACATAAGACTGACATGACACGTCATGCATATGAAGGTTTTATGCGTGTTTATGACAATTGTAATTAAGTGTCATTCACTCACTTTTGACATTTGTAATGCAAATATGACATTGTTTGAGATTTTTGCAACGTAAACCAATATATCATAATCTGTCAGTGTCTTTGTCATGACAACTTGACATTACTAAGACAACACAACCTGTCATAAATATGTCAAACATGACATAGCAGATTAACAGATTAATTAGCAAACTTAAGAAACCACTTAGCTTTATGGGTTAACATTACATTAAACTGCCAGGTGGTTGGTTTTGACATTGGCTATCATGAGGCCATTATAACTGTCATGAACTACAGTACAAACTGAATTTGTCATTTAAATGTTATAATGGCCTCATCTAAGGGGTAAAAATTTGATTGATGTTCAACAAAAACAATCATTTGAACAACAAATGTTCAAAAAAAATAAATTGTCAGTATCAAAATCACTCTGTAGCCCAAGACTGGTTGCCCACTGAAGCTAAGCAGCTGGATTGGGCCTGGTTTAGTGCTTGAAGTGGGGAAAAAGGTGCCGGTACTCTCTTGCATTGGCAAATCATGACATTTGAAAAACAAAACTTGGAAATATTGCTCTTACAACAACAATTTATTGTTATTTACTAACAACATAAATGTATTTAAACAAGTCGTGTGTGCGCGCACATTTCTTTCACAAAGGAACATTCTCTTTTAGAAGTTGGTCATTAATAAACTTGATTCTTGAAGTTTGTTAAGATGGGAAGTAAATATACAACAATTGCATGTAAATGGTAAACAACCAAGAAAACAGCTCAGATTGTCTTTTCAGTCATACATCGATATGTTTACAAGACAGCAAACCTAAAAAAGTAGGCCTACACTAGGTTTGATTTGGGCATGTAGGCTACCTGTCTGTGTAGGCTATAGAGGGAATGCACGTGCACGTCACCGTCCGGTCACGTGCCTGGCAGTTCCTCACAGTGAGTGGCAAAAAGACTGAGTGGCTGTATATGTTTTCAGCGTGAATGAAAAAAAAACAAACACAACACATATAAAGTGGGAAAGAGCTTTGCGATTGACTGTACAACTAGATTTGATAAAAAATCGGAGGTATATTTACAGACTGCTATAGAAAGAGGAGCAAATGGATCGCTGCAATTCACAAAAACAACTGGAAATAACTAGATTTGCAGTTATCATTTGTGTCAATATGCTGAATTTAGCTGTAAAACCATACCCATATATTTTGTATTGTTATATATATTAACAACTCATCAATTAAATATTTATCATTGCATATTCTGGATTATTGGATGTTTCTTAATAAACACAACCCAAAAAAACTATAAAGTTTTATGGCTGGACGATATGATGATATATAGGCTATATATAACACTGATATAAGTGATCACCCGGATTTAGACCTACATTGTATTTATATAAAGCGTTCACAGGCAAATTTGCTTTATGTTTACCATCTATATTGTTTTTATTTTCCCGGTGTCAAAATCAGGCAAACATAAATGTCAGGTGACACGATTCATGGCTGCATGTCAATATCCATGGATCACTGGATCTTTAGTAAGTTGTAAGGAACACTATATTGAGTCCAACATTTAGTTTAAATTGATCAAATTGTTTGTTTTAGTCGCATTTTCGCAGTTTCCCCTATTAAATCCAGTCACGCAGCAGATCTTTTGCCACTCGGTCAGGCTGAGGGGGTTGTTCTGGCGGGAAAGTGACGTCAATGTATTCCCTCTATTACATAAACTAAAATAAAAGCTTAGCCTATATTATCTGACTAGCTTGCTCGTTTTATTTATTTATAAAACATAGTTTTACCCAAACTGAATAATTAAGACAAGTTTAAATGGCTAAATCTTGTATAAATATGTTTGAGTCTTTTTCTTTTCTGACGTAGCCTACTCCAGTTCTTGTTAAAACACACTAGACATGCATATTCTGTGCATTTTGGTCACTTTTTAAATGATATTTATTTTCTCCATCAAAAGTGTGCTTTCACCTTAAATGGGCGTGAGCACAACAAAAATAGACTCTCGCACTGCCGCTCACGCGACGCTCCTCCTCGCGGTGTGAATGAATGCACTCATTAACACGCAAGCCGAAAAAGATACGCGCTACTCACGTTTGCGGTGGCCGATCAGCTCCGGTGAATAGAAGTATTGATTTCTTATCTATTTCCCCAAAAATAAAATACAAATTCTTACCGACCCCAAACTTTTTAAAGGGTAGTGTTTAATGTAACAAACGCTTCATTTCAGATAAAAGCTGTTCTTTTGAACTTTCTATTCATCAAAGAATCCTGAAAATAAAAATGTAAAAAACTGTTTTCAACATGGATAATAATCATACATGTTTTTGGAGCATAAAATCATCATATTAGAGTGATTTGTGAAGGATCATGTGACACTGAAGACTGGAGTAATGATGCTGAAAATTCAGCTTTTTTCAGAGGAATAAATTACATTTTAATATATATTAACATAAAAAGTCATTTTAAATTGTCATAATATTTCACAATATAACTGTGTTTTTTGTGTATTTTTTATCAAAAAAATGCAGCCTTGGTGAGCAGAAGAGACTTCTTTTAAAAACATAAAAAATCTTATCCGATCTTAAACTTTTGACCGGTAATGTAAATAATTAGATGAAATACAACACCAGAAAATCACAACATCCTTCTCTCATGTTTGATTAAACGCGAAGGAATAAAATGTGTTTTTAGACGTGATTTAAAAACCGGAAGGGCCAGTCTGACATCCCCTCTGCTCTTGAGCCTTGTTTTAGGGACAACAAGAAGAGACTGATTTGCAAACCGTAATCAACAGATCAGTGATATAAGCCTGAGCTAGTCCATTAAGGAACAAAGAAAGGAACTATAGCTTTCACAATTGAATTTATCTGCTTCTCCATTTTAAAATCATAGTGCATTTTAACACCCAGGTTTGTTATAATAGACTTGAACGTTAGGTTGCAAAGGTGAGTGAGGTGCCACTGGGTCTAAAAACCATGACCTCCGTTTTACTCTCATTAAAATGTAAGGCCATCCAGGTTTTAATATCATTGAAACAGTCAATTAATCTTGATAAGGAGCTACCATCTTTTCTTTTGATGGGCAGGTATTTGTGTAGAGATGGAAGCTAATGTTGTGTTTTTTAAAAATTGAGCAAATAAAGTGAAAAAAGACTTGGGCCAAGAATAGAAAAATAGACATTACCCCACATGCAGCTGTGAGAGCACATTCATTAGAGAGGAGTCGGTGTTAAATACTCTAAGAGTAAGAATTATTTTTAAACTTTTCTTAAACCAGGGGTATAACATAGCGTAAATAAGCGGATTGATAGAGGAATTCAGGTAAAAGAGAATCAAAACACTGTTGATGACATTTGAAAATGAGTCATCTCTCAAGAAATTTGTTAAAGAAAAAATATAATAAGGCAGTAAACACAGGAGAAACACAAAGACCAGAATCCCGAGAGATGATGCGGCTTTTCGCTAGATTTTTCGCTGACTCTGTTTTTAGAGGATTCTTTGCTGTTGTGAACCTGAACGGCTCTTATAGCGGTCACATGTTTCCTAACAATGACAAAAACATGAATGTATAATATTATAATGAGTGCACATGGCATTAGAAACACAACCATGAGATCAATGAAGGATGAAACCCAATCTACAATATAAAGACATACTCCTGGACACATGACAGTGAAGTTTCCATTAATAAAGAGAAGAATGAAGTTATAAAGGAATGAAAACAGCCAGCTGAATAAAGTTGCTATGCAGATCACAGTGGGTGAGATTTTCTCTGAGTAAAAAAAGGAGAATGTAAAGCCAGAAACCGATCAACCGCTATTAGAGCCACAGTGTGAACAGACACGCTTGTTGCTTGAAAAGTCACAAAATTGAACGCCGAGCACATCACTGGTCCAGAAATCCAACATGACTCAATGAGCCAAGATAGGTGAAGCGGCATCACAAAAACTCCAACCAGCAGATCAGACGCAGCCAAAGAGAGGATGAGGATGTTAGCAGGAGTGTGAAGCTGCTTGAAGTGACTAACAGAGATGATGACCAGCAGGTTTCCACACACGGTCAGAAGAGCCACAGCTGCTGCGGCCACATACAGAATCACATAGACAGAGAAAGAAACAGATCTCTCTGGACAGGCATATTCCTCACAGCCATCAGTTTGATTCACTGCTGTAAGATTCATTCTGAAGAACTTAGAAGAAACATCTAAACATACTGTTGCTCCCTCTGACTTCCTTCATAATGCGCAACCACAGATCTCTAAAGATGCTATTTGTCTCTCCAGCAGCTCTCACTGAAACACAGTCACTCCTGGAGGCTCTCACAATAAAGACATTCTACAATCTGTTGCCTTATATACACTTGGCATATTGACTCTGTCCAAGACCGACAGCATCAAGGGAGAAGAACAAACAGCCTGGAGATCAACTGATTAGATATCTACTGATCTCTCTGGACCGGAATATTCCTGACAGCCATCAGCGAGGTTCAGTGCTGTAAGATTCATGTGAGAGACATCAAGGTACAGTATTTCCAGCAGAATCAGTCCCAGTTGATCCTCAGTGTAAAGGGTTTGCATTGTTCCAGTGGGGTGGATGACACAAACTTTGGCAAACATGTTCTGCTGATTTTCATACATAACCACCATCACTTTTTTCATTATTTAAAACTCAATGCGCAAGTGTTTCCCACTTTAAAACAGTTTTTCCACAGTTTGGAGGACATTTTACACAGTTCTTTGTCAAACTTATGCCTGGTTCAGATTACACGTTTTTAGCCCGACTTTGGCACTATCCGTTTGACGTAGGGAGTCGTGGGGATTTGTAAACGACAACGGGCGTCGGGACGCAAGATTCGATCGCATCATCTCCTATAGTGTGTCATAGTGGGAGACAACCTACGTCGCGTCTGCGATGCTTCACGACATCACGACACAAAGACTAGCATGTTTAATTTTTGAAAGGTCGTTCACGACGGCTTCCGTCACATGTATGAGGTTGACCAATAGGAGCACATCTTTTCTGTACACAACTTTCAAAAATGGCGAAACGAAGAGAGACTATGGTGCTAACGTTAAAACTAAAAGTAAAAATATATAAAAAAACAATAGTTTACCTCAAGTTCTCTTTGGAGGATTGACAGCCCATACTGTCCTCTTCGAGCAGGGTTAAGTCTCACGCAATGGCCGTGAGACATACGCAATTCAACCAGTCCACACGCCACACCGTGTATTTCTCACGCTGAAAAGGCAATGCCGAGCAATCCAGGAACGTGTCCATTGTCGGGTTTTCTTTCTTCTTTTTTTACATTTTTCTGAACACAGGACAGCCAATACAACACTCACCGCTTCATCCATTGTTTGTTTACGTTCGTTTCCGGTAGTCACTCGCTGAGTTTCGCTTTCTCGATGACATCACGCGCCGTTAAAGACGACATGCGATGATTGGTCAGGAAGCAACGTGTAGTCTGACATTGTGTCTTGTCCACGACACAACAAGATTTTAGTATTCAAAATCGCGTAATCTGACACAGTGACTATCGTAACAGACAAAAAAAAAACGTGTAATCTGAACCAGGCATTAAAGGGATAGTTCACTTTGAAATTTTTATATGTTTTAGCTTACCTCAAGGGCATCCAATATTTAGGTGTCTTTGTTTCCTCTCAGTAGTTTCAATTTTTATATTTTTAGGTCAAACCGTTTGTGTCTATCAGTCATATAATGCAGGTCTATGGTCACCACCTCAAAGAGTGTGCACATGGAAGTCCAAATGAAACATGATTTAATGACTCGTAAATGTAAGTACACATTGATGGCCTAAGACACGAAATGAGCGGTTTGTGTGAGAAAACAAACAGTATTTATATCGCTTTTACCTCTTGTAACCACAACATCCAAGTAAACTAAGGACACAGGCGCTTTTGTCTGCGAAAGCCCCGGAAGTGATCTCTCAAGCGTGTACGTCACTCATTTACACAGATTTCAGAAGTGTTAGCCTTCACTGTGAAGATCTAAACATATTTTAAAATACAGGAAATTGCAATGTGCTAGAGATAACGTCCGGCGCTTTCAAGCGCCCGTGCATTCAGATCACTTGGACGTGGCTGTGGTTACAAGAGGTAAAAATGATATAAATACTGTTCGTTTTCACACACAAACCGCTCGTTTTAGTGTCTTAGGCCATCAATGTGTACTTACATTTACGAGTCATTAAATCATGTTTAATCTGGACTTCTCTGTGCATGCTGTTTGAGGTGGTGACCGTAGACCTCCATTATATGACTGACAGACAAGAACAATTTGACCTAAAAATATCAAAATTGAAACAACTGCGGAAACAAAGACACCTACATCTTGGATGCCCTTGAGGTAAGCTAAAACATACCAAAAATGTATTTCAAAGTGAACTATCCCTTTAAGTCACTCAACATATATTTGTGTAATGTGGCACTTTTATCCAAAGCCATTTGGGAAAAATTGAGAAGAGAGAGACCAGAGTGATGTAAAAGATATGAAAGTGACACAAATACAGTTATTTCAGAGAGCTCGAATAATAATAAGTTTGTATAAATGTTATGCACATGAATAGTCCCTTTTTGAATAGTAATCTTTGCAATATCCTACTTAACTCAGACATTTACTCAGACCCCAAATTGAGTTTTATTAATTTCATAATTAAAAGAAATACACCTCTGGATTAACCTCGTATAAACTTGTATTTGCCATAATTTCTCTCCACATAAACATTTTAGGTTTTGCGATTCATATACATTTGAGATCTATCTAATGACAAAAAAAGAAACATGATTGCCTTTATAAATTATTTAGGCACCTATTTAGCAAGAATTCTGCATTTGTTAGGCTACTCATTTTAGCAAGTTACGGAAAGAAACCCTGCGTGTGAACAGGTTAAAGGTCAACCGCTTGCCATTAGAGCTGAGCTGAATATGCAACTCCACGTTTGATAATATCTCCATCTACAGTAGTGGTTATTTCCTTTCACAACTGAGTCAACATCATAGAGACAGACAAAAATATAGTAACATTGTAAAATCATTGCAGCATCCATTTCAGAATAATTTTACAAAAAAGTTTTGGCACAGTGAGACATGATACATGGTTCATGATTAATAAGATTAAAAGGAATTGGGAAACATGACGTGCATTACGAATTCATCTACTAATAATGCAGTAAGCTTTACATTTTCCTGGATATGAGAGACTTTTCAGGCTAATTTAATAAGCTGAACATTTCTGTAATCCATAAAATTGTTCTGGCTTTGTGCTTTCAAAGATTCACATATATGTATAATTATTGCTCATTTTAAAATTAAAAAATAGAGTGCAACCTTTTCATGTGCGCATACATATATTTATATATATATATATATATATATATATATATATATATATATATATATATATATATATATATATATATATATATATATATATATAATATGGCACAAAGCCATATATATATATATATATATATATATATATATATACACTACCAGTCAAAAGTTTAAGATCGGTAAGATTTTTTATGTTTTCAAAAGAAGTCTCTTCTGCTCACCAAGGCTGCAATTTTTTGATAAAAAATACACAAAAAACACAGTAATATTGTGAAATATTATGACAATTTAAAATGACTTTTTTATGTTAATATATATTAAAATGTAATTTATTCCTCTGAAAAAAGCTGAATTTTCAGCATAATTACTCCAGTCTTCAGTGTCACATGATCCTTCACAAATCACTCTAATATGATGATTTTATGCTCCAAAAACATGTATGATTATTATCCATGTTGAAAACAGTTTTTTACATTTTTATTTCAGGATTCTTTGATGAATAGAAAGTTCAAATGAACAGCATTTATTTAATTAGAATCTTTTCTAACATTATAAATGTCTTTACTGTAACTTTTGATCAATGTAACTCATCCTTGATGAATAGAAGTATTGATTTCTTATTTATTTCCCCCAAAAATAAAATACAAATTCTTACTGACCCCAAACTTTTTAAAGGGTAGTGTTTAATGTAACAAAAGCTTTCCATTTCAGATAAAAGCTGTTCTTTTGAACTTTCTATTCATCAAAGAATCCTGAAATAAAAATGTAAAAAACTGTTTTCAACATGGATAATAATCATACATGTTTTTGGAGCATAAAATCATCATATTAGAGTGATTTGTGAAGGATAATGTGACACTGAAGACTGGAGTAATGATGCTGAAAATTTTGCTTTTTTTCAGAGGAATAAATTACATTTTAATATATATATTAACATAAAGAAAGTCATTTTAAATTGTCATAATATTTCACAATATCACTGTGTTTTTTGTGTATTTATTATCAAAAAATTACAGCCTTGGTGAGCAGAAGAGACTTCTTTTAAAAACATAAAAAATCTTACCGACTCTTAAAGCTTTTGAACCGGTAGTGTATATATACTTACACAGTGGACCTGAATGAATCTGACACTACCAGTCAAAATAGTATTCATATCTACTCATTCTTTATGACTATTTTATATATTTTAGATGAACAGTAAAGCCATTAAACCTATGAAACAACAAATGGAAGTAAATTATGTAGTGACCATAATGTAAAAAAACAAAACAAAAAAACCCAAAACTTTCCAATAACACATTAGTTTAGGCTCCAATTCTCACTATGAACTGCAAATTATTATAAGCATGCAAATTACTATGATATTAACTGTTTATTAGTAATTATAAAGCACATATTAATGCCTTATTCTGCATGACAATATTCTACATCCCTTAATCCACCTAATACCTAAACTTAATGCATAAACTATTTTTGATAATTTAAGCAAAAGCCATCAGATCAAAAAGTTAAGATGATGAGAAATGGTTTCAAGTGTCAAGTATCTAATGTTTTGACAGGCACTGTATTCACAGTGTCGTTCTTCAAATAAAGTGTTTGAGAAGTCAAGTGCCCTTAAACATGTTTATAGCAGCTGCTTTATACTAACTGACAGATAAAAAACATTAATTTGTGCCATTTTCAACCACTGAAAAGGTATCTTTAGGGCAATTTACTATAAGAAAGGCTTGCTTCTAGAACAATTCAGATGCAATGGCATCATTATTGGTTAACAGTGACAATGTTAAAAGGATTTTCTTGGTTAAACAAGTAAATGGATAGTTCGCCCAAAATGGAAATTTTGTCATCTATTCACCCTCAATTTGTTCCAAACCTGTATGAATTTCTTTCTTCTGCTGAACATAAAAGAAGATATTTTGAAGAATGTTAGTGTCACAAGATGAAGAAGATGAGGATGAATGAGAGTCCAAAAAGAGTCAATAAACAAAACAGGCCTTTTAATGACAACAAACTCAGGTAATCCACAAGGATAAAGGCAAAGTGAGAACGTTAAATGAAACGTCCATGAAAATAAATAAAAAATTAAAGATAACAGTGTTCATGAGAGTTGGTAACGCAGACAGTCGATGGGCCCCATTGACTTGAAAAAGATACTATGGAAGTCAATGGGTGCCGTCAAATGTCTGGTTACTAACATTCTTCAAAACATCTTTTGTGCTCAACAGAAGAAAGAAACTCACACAGGTTTGGAACAACTTAAGGGTGAATAGCTCGAATTTTAATTTTCAGGTGAACTATCCCTTTAAGCTTTATGTACAGTCTCTGTAGAATGTTCAGTGCATTTTTTTTTTGCTTTAATTTAAATTTGCATTTAATTTAAAAATTATTTTCAGTGGTAATGGACAGCACACCAAATATGCCCTTCATAGAGTTATTAAATATTCCATTAATGACAATATCTTAAGTGCAGCTAAAGGTCAAGTCAAATCAGATTCTCTTGGTGACAAACCTCTGCAAGTCATTGACAACATGCCAGTGGAAATGCTGTGGGGGCATCAGATGGAGTTGACACACACTCATTGTTTCTGAGACGCCCAGATAATCAAACCAATAATGACAGCCACCACAACCAGAATAGCGATGAAGATGAAAATCTTCTTGCGGAATGACGTCTACAGGGAGCAGAAGAAATGAGTCACTAGTATAATAGTCATAATAATGGTTGTAAAAGTTGGTTTAAAATTAAAAACTAAAAAAAACAGTACATTTAATTTATTATAGTAATTTATTTTTAAAATATTTAATTAAAACAAAAAAAACAACAACAAAAAACAGTACATTTAATTTATTATAGTAATTTATTTTTAAAATATTTAATTAAATTGTAATTTAATTAAAATATATTAATGCAATATACCCGAGCTGCAATATACAATAAAAAAGCGTAGGCCGTACAAGAACTCAAACACATTGAGTGCAAGGGAAGCTTTCCACCGTATTCACTTTATAGCCCTTAATCCTGTAATTGTGGACAAATGAGGGCACAGAGGACTCAGGTGTGATCCTAATTTTTATTTATTATAAATGTTATATCACTGTCTTCAATAAAGTTTTGTCTATCCATTTATGGTGTTATTTTTTTATTTTGGGGTTATTTTTTTATTTATTTACTTCAAAATGTACCATATTTTCTATGTAAATTATGCTTATTTTTATGTTTTATTTAAAAAAAAAAAATTTAACTAAATTAAAATATCATTCCAATAAGTTCTTAGAGCTAAAACCTAAAGATGAAATGACTTTTCGTGTCACCTGGTGTCTTATTTTGGCTCTAAATTACAGTTTTTCCCATTCATTTCTATGGGTGCCCATTTTCGACCCAAATACAAGATTAAGGAGTTTTTTTTTCACCCACTTAACATTGTACAATTGAGTCAAAAAAGAATAGTGTGTGTTCAGGAGGCAAACTTAGGAAAAGTAGCCAAGTCTTGTACCGCTCATGATCAAGGGAAGTATTTTTTAAAAATAAATCAAAACTATTTTGCCCACATTTATCCAGAATATGGTTTTAGGGTTAATTTTGCATCTGTTTCTCAAACAAAGCTATTGAATGACTTGGAAGCTGTTGTGAAGAATTGGAATATAGTGCAGAAGTCATCTAGGCTATTTTCATGGTGCATTTTTGTGCTTTTTAGAGCTTGACAGTGTCCATCTACTTTCATTTGGATACATTTCTCCTTTTGTGCTCCACAGAGGAAATAAAGAGTAAATGATGTACCTGGTAACTTGCTGCTCTATTCAGATTTTGTGTTGCTGACTGCACATGGACCTCTGCTGTTCGATACATTGGCCTCTATACTGTCTGCACGAGACGAGAGGGAGATAAAACATCTCAGGGTTAAACACAGAATTCATTTCTTTCCTGACAGTGAAACTGATCGAATATTCGGACTCCGTTATTTGCATCAAAAAATGATTATTCTCCATTTAAAACAAAAATGTTGTGTAAGGATAATGCACATTCCCTCAGAACTTCAAAACCCCTTAGTGAGCAACATTTCATCATTCAAAGTTTTGGTGGGTAGCACAAACAATGATGCAAACTGTTGTAAATTGGATGAAATATCACATATGTAAACAACACCAATAGGTGCTTGCTAATAGCTCATGTCATTAAAAGTTTAGTGCTTCCACAAACAGTCCCACAGAGCTGGTGTGTGTGAAGCCTCGCAGGTCTTCATTATCAACGTCTGCTTTTCCCTTTAACACCTTTAATTGCACTTTCCTGTCTAAGAGTTTCATCACTAAAAACACTTCCCCTCAGAGACAAGTCTATACAAAAACACAGCAGATTCTTTAATATAATTATTAAACAAGTATTATACTTATTTATAATATATACATAGAAAGATACAGAAATCTCCATCTCGATGCAATTATATACAGGAAATCCGGTGTTCGATGCAATTATCCAGGAAAAAAAGCCAAAATATTGTTATAAAAAGACAATTACTAAGATCGTATGCAGCATCCAGTTAATAGACACATGCTATAGAGATCTAGAAAATAACACTATCCCTGACAGAAGGAGAGATTTATTTAATGTCTGCAAGATTGTGGCTCATAGTCACAGGACAGCCTACATGTGTTTACTTTTCAACACTTAAAGTTCATCAGCACATTAAAGCAATTGGAGAGACCCAAGTTGTCAAGACATCAGCGTTCAGTTTGTTTAGTCAATGCACTCTAAAAATGATGGGTTGTTTTAACCCAACTTTGGGTCAAATATGGACAAACCCAAACGTTGGGTTAAAAATGCAATTATAAAAATTTAACCCAATGGCTGGGTTAGTCCATATTTGACCCAAAGTTGGGTTAAAACAACCCAGCAATTTTTAGAGTGTGCCTTCTTCTCCTAGACTTCTGAAGGCCCTATAAGCAAAACTGTGAGAGAGTGAGAAATGACCCCCATCTGTTTAATCTGTTCTTTAGAGCAGTTTTACTGTCAACCAATAGTGAGTTGAAAGCTACCTGGGCAATAGTGTCTCGTTTGCAACTTTTTTTAGCATCATGCATGTCTGGCAGGAGACTGTATACAGGGTTTGGGAGTAAAGGAATACATGTAATGGCGTTATGTAATCAGGATACAAAAATCCAGTAACTGTAATTCGTTACAGTTACATAAAAAAAATAGTAATCAGATTATAGTTACTTTTTGAAAAAGAGGGGGATACTGTCAGGATTACAATGGTGTCATTTAAAACTAAGTAAATCTGTATTTTGGCATAATAACACTATATTAATGACTCGCGACCTTACTGTCTATGCTCGTAACACGAGTCACGTGAGCCACCCGCTGGTGACTGCGTAAAATAACGCGATCTGACATGTATCCCATTTTCTCACAAATGTTCATTTAAGACTTTATTTGAATCATTTTAGACAGCTCTTATGAGGATATTTGACAAAACGGACATTTTGCCATAATTTGTGTGTGTAATGATTTGTTCAAGCCCGAAAGAGAATCGATACTGACACGCGTCTGTTCTGTATGTGTGTGTGTAAATGCAGGCAGGATTGTACGGATACTGCGTAATTGCGTTAAAAAAATAGTTTGTTCTTGCGTTGCGCGTGGGCAAGTGATTACACTGGTGTTGCGACTGAACACGGAACACCGGTAACGTCGACTATCGGTAGCAAGCCTGGAGCTCAACATTCATGTAAGAGGTCTCCTATTCAGAGAATAGATTACGTCCTGTCTGGTGTTCTGAATATTAAAGAACAAGTTTTTGCACTTCAGTTAATGTGTAGAAGATAATGTTTCACAGAATTAAATGTGACATTTAATTAAAGTGAGTTGAGCAGTCTTATTTTGCAAATTTTTTGTGATGTCTTTGAATAATATGGGGAACATGAATCGTGATACAAGCAATATATTGAGAATCGCAATAATATTGAATCGTGGTCCAAATATCGCAATAATATCGAATCCTCACATTGTTGCCAATTCCCACCCTGAGTCAGCAACCATTTAGCATTGCTCTGGCAACCTTCTTGTATATCCTAGCATCATGTGGGAAGAGTTTTTTGGTGGTTGCCACTCAGTTTTGAAAGTGTAAAAAACTAGTGATATCTCTCTTGTAGATCTTACCAATCATGTCTCCTGTTCATGCACCATCATGCCCAGATCTCTTGAAGATGTCATTAATATTTGTAATGTCCGACTGAAAAACAAGAGAGTGTGTTTTACACATGCCTAAACTATTCAAATTGTATTACATTAGCACAATGCTTGTCACTTGTAAGATGATTAGTAGTTCTTTGATGAGTTGGGATTTGAATGAGTCTGACCTCCAGCTGTCTGATTCGCTGATTCTCTCTCCTGAATGAGCTCCAGATCTTCTTCTGTGAAGTTCTCCTCATAGCTCTGAGTTTGAGCCTGAATCTCACTAAACACACACATAGAGAACAGTTGAAGACATACATTCAAGTTTTATCAAGTTTTTTTTGTTGCATAAATGTGACAGGACAGCAGAGATGCATTTAAAGTTCCCCTATTATGACATTTTAAAGGTCTTCATTTTTTTAGTTCAACTACAATAGGTTTACATGCATCCGCTCCAAGGTCAAAAATCACTTTAATTTTCTCATAATATACACTACCGGTCAAAAGTTTAAGATCGGTAAGATTTTTTATGTTTTTAAAAGAAGTCTCTTCTGCTCACCAAGGCTGCAATTATTTTAATAAAAAATACACAAAAAACACAGTAATATTGTGAAATATTATGACGATTTAAAATGACTTTTTTTATGTTAATATATATTAAAATGTAATTTATTCCTCTGAAAAAAAGCTGAATTTTCAGCATCATTACTCCAGTCTTCAGTGTCACATGATCCTTCACAAATCACTCTAATATGATGATTTTATGCTCCAAAAACATGTGTGATTATTATCCATGTTGAAAACAGTTTTTTACATTTTTATTTCAGGATTCTTTGATGAATAGAAAGTTCAAAAGAACAGCTGAATATGTACATTTTAGGTGCTAATATGTACAATTTAGGTGCTAATATGTACATTTTAGGTGCTAATATGTACATTTTAGGTGCTAATATGTACATTTTAGGTGCTAATATATCAATTTCTTGAGCTAATATGTCCATTTTAGGTGGTAATATGTACATTTTAGGTAATAAGACGTACATTTTAGGTATTAATATGTACATTTTAGGTGGTAATATGTACATTTTAGGTACTAATATGTATATTTTAAGTGTTAATATGTACATTTTAGGTGCTAATATGTACAATTTAGGTGCTACTATCTACATTTTAGGTGCTAATATGTACCACTAAGGTACCAATATGCAGCCCCAGTGACAGCTTTTGTACCTTTTTTTATGAGAGTGTATGTGCTCCTGAAGATCTTACTTAGCCTGGTTAAAACCAGACCACTCTCAGTTGTAATTGAGATATGGTCTGGCAAAGCGTCATAGACTAATCATTTCGTCACCAATGGAGGTCATGAGTAGCCTAGAAATCTAGACGCACCCTAGCGGCAGCAAAAATTATTTTGCCGCAAAGTGTGGTCTAGCAACTCTCCATAGACGGTTTAGCTGGAAAGGCCCAACTCTGGCCGGGCCAATCACATCGTGTATAGAGTTGGCGGGCGGGCTTAACATAATGACGACAGAGTTGCGACGGTCAGAGCCAGCTCGGACATATTCGGTTTTAACTCGTTCATCCTCGGATGCGGCCGGCGCCGCGAGCGCTGTTACAAAAAAGCTGTGGCGAAACTATCAACTTGTCATTTTGTCGTCGAGGATAAAGATTTTACTCCATGTCAGCGCGCGCTTCTGATCGGTAAGGTGCACGGACCTCTCCCGAATTATCTCCACCACTCCGAAGCGCCACTACTCCGCCTCCGTTTCCCTCGTAAGTTGATATTAGTATTTAAACATTCTCTATGATATTATTTTTTTAATGACACACTGTCTATTTCTCTCTCAAACACACACATACTGTCTCTTTCTCTCTCACACATGTAGGCTAGTTATAAACTTTAGGCTTTTAATGATTAGTGTTTTGTTTTTAAAGTTTGTGGGTCGTGTAAAAAACAAAAACAAAAATCCCTTATGTTGGGGATGGATTCCGGGAAATCTCCTTATTTTCAATATACAGTGTTGACAGCTGGACTGGATATGGTAAAAGTTTAATATATCAACTTGCTCCGCTGAGTACGCCACCTTCTTCATTGCTCTGATTGGCTTTAGCGCTATCCAATTGCGTGCAGAGAGAATTTGAAAGACAACCATTTATCCCGCCCTCTCGGATTGAGCCCTGTCAATGAAGAGTTTCCAGACCTAACATCTAGATGTAGGTCTGGCATGCCAGGCTAGGTCATGAGTAGACCTAAAACCAATCAGAGCGATGAAGGAGATGACGTTTGCAGAGTGGTGGCCGGATACATCTCCAAGTGTTGTTCTTTGCTCGGTTTTAAACAAAAAGGAAACGCTCAAATCACTTAAAAACAGACGCAATAGCTGATTCAAGTGAGTGATGTTCCATTTTGTACTGTAGGCTACAAAATCTGCTTCAAAATCCCAGCACTGTCGTTCATCGTGTAAAGCCCGCCCCAACGTTTCTGATTGGTGCCGCGATTTCTGCAGACAGGAAATGGGTTTGAATGAGCTCTTTGCCAGACTAACTTTCAGAGCAAATCTAAATTTGCCGGAAGTTGTCTGGGTTTTCCCAGGCTAGATCTTACTTAGCTGTTTCTGTTATGTTTGATCAGGGTTGGAGCTGAACTTAGCAGGAGGGTAGATCTCCAGGAACAGGATTGGACACCCCTGCATTACATTAAAAGGTAATATCCCAAAAGCATAATAGAGGCATCTTAAAGTCAGTGTCTAACCTTTTAAAGGGTGACTGCAATTCCTCCAAAGCCATCATTTGGATCACCAGCCTGTGGGCAGAAAGAGAATTCTTAGAGAAATCTGCAACATGCCAATAATATGCCACCTTTTATTACTCAGAAAAAACATCATCATACTGTACATCATCATGCAACAAAATCGATTCTCAATCATAGCTTCAGACATCAAGTCCATGGACCGTTAGCTAAAGCACACAAAATGGGAAACACTTCGGAAGTTTTTAAGTCGTCATCTGATTAGACGTGCGGTGCATTCTTAAAACGGTCTGCTTGGAAAGCAGTCATGATGCCAAACCTCCTCAGAAGAAAGCCGTCGAGTTTACAACTGTGACAATAAGCTTAACAGTGTCAACTAAACTCTTGATTTTCAAAAATATGTAAAGTCCAGTGGCTCCATTTTTAAAGTAAACTTGCACAACATTCTTGAATTAATAATTTAATAGGTGCACCAGGGCTCGACATTAAGGCTTGACC
The DNA here is from genome assembly GCA_030378365.1 of Hybognathus amarus. Lineage (NCBI taxonomy): Eukaryota > Metazoa > Chordata > Actinopteri > Cypriniformes > Leuciscidae > Hybognathus > Hybognathus amarus. The sequence continues at coordinate 164,668 of JAQIUQ010000872.1, read as the reverse complement.
GCTTGTCCGGGACAAGTGGATTTTTTGTAGGACAAGTAGAAGAGAAAATTAGTTGTCCGAACCGGACAAGTTAAATTTCAAACAAAATAAAATGCCATGTTACTTCACGTTATGTGCCACTCGTTACGTCTATTTACAGATTTAATTTTACCGATTTGAAACGAACACATTTTTCGCGCTGCCTGTGAATGTCCTGAATGTGACTCACAGAAAGACGCGCGCCGGTATAATGCGCATGCACAGACCGCGCGCCAGAAGTTCACTTTCACGCTTGAATGAACATCAACAACACACACAATTAAGCCAAAATGTAATTTGTTAAGTATCTTCATAACATAAGAGCAGTCTTATGATGGATATAAAGAGTTGTGACACGTGAGAGAGATGAGGCCCGTGTGAGATCCGCGTCTCTGTCCACAGCGCCTACTCTTAAAGGGCCAGCTACCAATTAAGCATTCTGTTAGTAAAGTTAATGAAAGAACAAAGGGAACAGAGAAAATTACTCACTGCTCTTGACTAAAGAACTTGTGTAGCTTTAATAAGGAGTAGTCTATAATTTATAATTTATGCAGCGCAAGACTGTTTGATAACTTTATTCAATTTCTGTATATGTCCTACCTGTTAGAGGAGATTCCCCCTCTATGTGAAGCGTCTTTGAGGTCTCAGAAAGCGCTATATAAATGTAACGAATTATTATTATTATTATTATTAGACAGTTAATTTTTATCCAGACATCAATGGCTTATTGATCATTATAAGTGTTATCAATCATTTAGTTGTTATTGCTAATTTCAGAATTATCACTAATGTGTGCATTTGGTTTAGAACCAACAAGTTGACTCATGAAACCATTTGTTTATTATATCGCAATCGCATATCACAACCGCAATATTGACCTCAATAATCGCGATATGACATTTTCCCCAAATTTGTGCAGCCCTAGATAAAATTATAAATCTTTACCCGTGACAAGTGACTTTTGTGCATGGACAAGTGAAACATAAATTTACTTGTCCGAAGGACAAGTAACGTACTTGTCCGAAGGATGATGCGGAACAAACTGTGATTGGTTGCTTTACATGTCAGATGGCTTCTTGGGCGGCCCTTGGCCAATAAAAGCTGCGATGCAGTCCAGACCTTCTGCTGTCAGTCTGAAGGTCTGGCTACTGCAAGACTAAATGCATCCTGACTAGATTTAAGTCAAAGAAATGGACTATAGAAATGGACCTTTACACGCTAGATCAGGGGTGGACAACTTCAGTCCTGGTGGGCCATTGTCATTGCTTCAACCCTAATCAAACACACCTAAACAAGCTAATCAAGGTCTTCAGGATTACTAGAAAGTTACAGGCAGGTGATTTTTTTTAGAGTTGGAGCTAAACTCTGTAGGACAGTTGCCCTCCAGGACCGACGCTGGCCATCCCTGTGTTAGATATTTGTGTCTGTATAAATCAACAAAGCATTTTACCTTCAATTGGGTGGATAGTATCAATTTATTAATGTAATTCCTTCACTACAATTGAAAGATGAAACTTACTGAAACTCTTGAGCTCGCACGGAACACTGTTCCACAAACTCCTTCTCTTTCTTTTGCAACCTCCCGCTGAACTTTTTGGAAAACACCCAGTGCGTTGGAGAATTCAGTGATGAGACGCTCTCGCTGGATTTTTCTTTGCCGCTGTGTAAGAGAGAAAACGACACATTTGAACTATACTGGTATAGGAATAGTTCACCCAAAAAGTCAATGGTAATCAAAGCCATTTAGTTATCAGCATTCTTCAAAATATATTTTCTTTTGTGTTCCACAGAATAATTCATACAGGTTTGGAACAACATGGGGGTAAATAAATGATGACAGAATTTTCTGGGTGTACTGTCCCTTTAAGTTAATACTGTCATATGTCAAATGTTTAAGCCCTGTCCCAACACTGAATATTTGTATTTCTTTACTTATCAATTAAATAACTTTTTAAAAATAACTTATATTATTAACAATTATGTTTGTAAATGTTTATGATAATGTGGTGTTAATTATCCAGTCAATGAGCTTAATTGGTTACTAATGGATCTTTACGTTGATAGGTCATGTGATTATTTTATAGTTGATAGTTTGAATAGTTGTAAATGCCTGATGAAGGTTGTGAGACTGAAACATAGCTAATAAAATTTTGATACTCATTTGCACTAAGTGTATTTTGTAGATCTTTGGAACTACTTAGTTGGTCTTTTTTACCCACACACCTATCAACTGCAGGTGTGCAATGGTGTTTGCTAATTGATTTACTTCGAATTGAATTTGAATGTTCTACCATATACAGATATCTACAATACACAAAGTCTATTTAAAGGTGCAATGTAAGATATTTCTGAGGATCGATTGACAGAAATGCAATGTAAGATCTATAACCAGTGGTGTATAAAGACCTTACTCAATGAACTGTTGTGTTTTTATTACCTTACTGTGCGTTCACACCGGATGCGAAGAGATGTGTCAAATTCGCGTCTGACCGCGTCTAGTTTGATCGCTTGACCACTTTGTGTTAATTCCACGTCTTTTTTTGAGTGATCAAATATTTGCTTTGTTGTGCATTAGAACCACACGCATTCAGTCATATTACAAAATAATTTATTGAAGCATCCAGATACTAAGCAGGCTCCTGATTGGTTAACGCAGTGCGAATTTGACGCTAAAGTTCAAATTTTTCAACTCGGGCGGTAGGCGTGAATTTGTGTCAAATTTTGTGAATGCACAAATAGCATTAACTAAATAATTCGTGTGATGAGGTGTATTCACGTCTACCGCACCGCGCCTCTCTACGCCTCATTCGCACCTCAGGAATTTTTTACGCACGTAACGCATCTTTGCATTGGCTTAACATTGAAAATCATTCGTGCCTGCGACGTGCTATCGCGTCCGTGTGAACGCACTAGAGCCAGTACTCGATATATCGGCAGGCCAATATTATCTGGCCATATTATCGCATTTTCCAACTATCGGTATCGGCAGTTATAATGGCCGATAAATGAATATTTCAAAAATAAAAATAAAAACGGACGAAACACGCTTGAACCATGTCATGAGTGTTGGAGTTGTATAGTTTGTCCACCAGAGGGCACTTTACACCATTCCTGTTGGCAACACTCGTTAAGTTGGTCAGGAGACATACATTACTTGAATAACAATTAAAAGAACAGCCCCATCAGTTCTCTTAACTGAAAAAAGCATGACAAAATTTGTGACTATCATGTCCAGTTTTGATGCTGTTAAATAAGTCGAGAGTGAAGCGGAGTTAGCTAGTAGATAATTACGCTTACGTTGTTACAGTGTAGTTGACTGACTGTCCTTTTAACTTTTGACAATGTGAACGACGATATGTTTGTCCTGTTTTAGCCACCGTAGCTTCTTAGAAAGGGAGGGGTGAGCAGTGGGCTGAGCCATTAGTGCAACCAAACCGCTAGATGCCGCTAAAATCTACACACTGCACCTTTAAGTGCTTTCATAGGAATTATTGTATTTATGTGGTGAATATGAGGTAATACAGTTAATATAACAGTTGATTATAGACAGTTTGATTTCTGTACCTGTTCTGGGGTCACAGGTAAAGCGCTGAAATCTTTCATGTATTTATCTGTCACTTTAGCAAGCTGATTGACATTCTGCTGTTTCTCCCGTCTGTATGTTTTGACAAATAAAAACAAATATATTTGCATTTACATATATAACGGTTTTATTTATGTTATGCACGTGATAAATTAAAGGGAAGGGAACTGGCTACTTGTATTTGACTCACAATGTTTGACGCAGGATAGTCGTGTCTTGTTCTGTTCCAAATGTCTCATCATCTGCTGGATTTCATTAGCTGGTAAAAAAAGGCAAGATCTGAAACCACTTTTAAGCACACCTCCCATGCTATTGGGTTATGTAAGTGTGTATTATGGTTTTTCATAACCATCCATTTATTATTGATTCCTCTATACTTGATTTTACATGTTGTGGTTAGTACATGTAGATTTTCTCATTAAAACTGCATAAAATAAATATGGCGAACATTTATGTGCAATGCACGCTAACTTCACAAGTAACTGAAGTTGTGACAACAGAAACCAGACAAATAACTTTTCCGGCAGGGTTAAACATTCAAACTCACACTTTGTATGTAACATTTATTCAAACAGTCCACACATCACACAAATAAAGAGGTATTGAGTAAAATTGACTCACTCAGCAGTGTTATTCTCTGGATATTTGAACTTATATTGTGTGCCAGCAAATTTGCATCAACTCCACTTGACCCAGACATGATGGAGATCACAGAATGAGTCACCAAACCTAGAAAGATCACCGATCACATTCACATCACATTCAGTGACACTAACATTTTTTTCTGTATGTATGATAGTAGCTGTAAATTTTTATTTTTCAAAATATTACATAATATATTTTTTCACATATATTATTTTTTTTAAAAATGCTTTGTGATTTCTGTCCTTCAATAACATTCAGATGTATACTATAGTTAATACATTCATATAATGAAGATTTTAACTGAAATGTAGAATTTTTCATAAATGTCATGCAGGGACAACCGGATACAAATTGTTTGCTATTTTATCATAATGATTTTACTGTTGAATTTTTTCTATAAGGCCTAATAATGTGTTACTTCAAGGTTCCCATTGTGACAACTTACCCCATATAGTGTGACTATGTGCCTTGCTTTACTAACATACCAGTTATAAGTTCGATAATGATTCGAAAAAAGCTAGAATAGTGTTGTTTTAGCAGGCTAACTATTAGTAATGTTTACGACCTCCGCACCTGCAAAACGAAAGAATGCGGAAATCACAGCGCCCAATCACAAACACATTAATTTATTGTAAAATAGACAGTTTATATATTTACCGACGCACACCAAACATACACTAAGAATGGTCGGGAAAATGAAATTGTCGTAATGTTAAATAAATGTTCATATCACGAGCTGTCAAAGACTTTCACATTGAATGAACTTCAGAACCAGCGACGCTTGTTCATCTCTTCACTGACTTTTCCACGCAAAATTACTCTTAATTAAGTCAACACACTTGCACTGTGTATAATGACATCCCTTTTACTTTGATATGTACTTTCGATGTTCAGTTTACCTGGATTTCCTGAGTGAAACTCCGAGTCCTCAGCTGACTCTTGACGCCTTAGTCACGTGATTTCTGTCAATCTTCCGCGTGCGTTCAGGAACATGTATGCTACATGTTCATTCGCAAATATTTTGTCTTTAAATATAACATTTACATTGGTTAAAAATAATCATAACTTGTTCTTGTGTGTTTTTTGTGGTTAAAATAAGTTAGCAAATATGAAGCAGACTTTATGTTATTCATAATTAAAATTTCCAAAGAGTTCTTCACACTCTTATATCACCTAATTATAATGTCTTTTACTTTTACGAATTGTCATTCTAAACAAAGAGAATGAAGGTTGTATAAAGATTATTTTATCAAAAGGCCAAGAAGATCACCAATTCAAACAAATGCATTTGTGACAAATGCATTTTCATATTAACACTATTCAGCAAACAAGTTTAACTGGTTAGTTGCTGTCTGCAGTATTTTTAGGCTAATAATAAGCTTCACTGACCTTTTGAACCAGGGGTAAGATATTGCATATATAAATGGAGTAATGCATGAATTAGCATAAAATAAACACAGAAAAGCAGAGAAGCTCAAATATGACTTTTGAAATTGTTTGATATTAAGCATACCTATATACCAGGGAACCCAGCAAATGAAATACACAAAGACAATTGTGCTCAATGTTTTTGTTGCCTTCACCTCTGATTTCCTGGAGGATTTGAGATTTTTCTGAGAGATTCTTTTCTTTGCAAATTTGGAGATAGATTTTGCTTGTCTCAAGGCCACTGCAAAAATTCTTACATACAGGGTTAATATCACAATACACGGAGCAATGAAGCTCACTATCAAGTCGGCTAAACCCCAGGCGTTGCTGACAGCCACCGCACATTCTCAAGACAGATCACAGTTGTCCCTGTCAGGGTTAAGTGTCCAAAATTCACTGGTAAACGATTATAAAAGATGGATACAGTCCATCCTAAACTTATGCAGATCAGTGTTTTTCTCATTGTCATTTTGGACGTTTACAGGAGTGGATCACACACAGCAAAATAACGATCAAAAGCCACAAGAATGATGTTGATGAGGGACATGGACACAAAAATGGACATAATAATATGAAAGATTTGACAGTGCGACTTTCCCATATAAAAACAGGAGTTAATGCTTCTAACGCTTTCAACCGGCATCACACAAATTCCCACCAAGAAGTCAGATACGGCAAGTGAGAGGATGAGGAGGTTGGTCGGTGTATGAAGCTGCTTGAAAACTGTTATAGAGATGATGACAAGTAGGTTTCCACACACCGTCAGCACAGAGATTGTAGATATGTACAAGAAAAAGAATACATTGACATAATTCAAATGAAAGTCCAGAGAGCAGCTTGTATTCCAGAAGGGAAAGCACTGATGCTCAATATATTCCATGGAGAAAGTCTACTTAACTGCTTCAAACTTCAATGCCAGGATGCAGATCCAAAATACTAAAGATGGTTTCACTGCTAGTTTGCTTATATAAGACAAATGACACGTGTCATTTATGGTAGTGACCAAGAATTGTAAGCATTCATGCAGTCATGAGAGTTTACAATTATCATATTTAACAATTATCATAACCAAACAGTTGATCGGCCTCATTGTTTTTTCCCCCAAACTATAAGTTAATAGGACCTATCAACTGTTGGTAACCCATTTTACTTAAAAAAATCTTCTTTTGTGTTCAGAAGAAGAACGAAACTCATACAGGTTTGGAACAACTTGAGCGTGAATGATGACAACATTTACATTTTACAGTGAACTATCACTTTAAGCTTGCCTGAGACAAAATGCATGTTTGAGGAAAGAAATGAAACTTACACTGATTTTAAAATAGGCTATGTTGGTGCCATTGTTTTGTATGGAAGCTTGTTTCAGGCACTGAATAAAAAAAATAAAATAATAATAATTGCGACTTTTTATCTCACAATTTCTCACAATTGCGAGTTTACATCTCACGATTCTGAACTTATATCTCGCAATTATATACTTTATAACATGCAATTGCTTGTCAAGATTGTACACCTGGTTTATGATTTAGCATTGTATTAGCCCCCCAACACACCTGTCCCACCCACTTTTTAAAGCAAAGTTACGCCACTGATCCTCTCACTGTTTTCATCTGCTTCCATGTCAGCATCGTTACAGTAGAATGCTTTAAGGCTTTTAATTAAGCTTATAATAAGCCTATTTTGTTAAACTTATCTCTTTCATAGGTTTACTCAATGCTGCATAGCTTAAAGGTGCATTATACAACATTTCATGTTAAAAATACCTGTTTTTCTAACCTATACATGCTTAAACAAAGAGATTCGGGACAGAGTTTGAGTCTGGGCGAGACGTCATGCGCGTTCAATCTCACCTGGCTATGTCTGGCAGGTTTGTGTATTCGCCGCCATTCTCCGTATCAGCGAAGACAACTCGAGCGACACAATTTTAGTCAACTTTCGACAAAAGTAGAAGATGGATTCAAAGAGACCGGCTTGTAGTTCTTTCCAAACCCTAACGCAAACTCCACATAAGACAAAGAAAATAAAACTTTTGTCTAGTGCTAGGCGTCGGAATAAGATGAGAGTCAACATCAGGAAGGCTTTCTACAAATGGAGAGATCTTCGGTTCTGCTCTAGGGCTCATACGTTGTTCATGAACGTGTTTCTATAATAATACAATCATAAGTGGATACAGTAAGGACATAAATAAGTTTAACATGAAGATAGATGGAAATAAAAAACAAAGTTTTCTACTACCCCCGTTTCCCCCTCACACATACATAAGTGTGTAATTTACTCAAATGCCTTTCCTTTCATATATTTAAAATGACTTGTAGATTTATAACTTTATTACCTCTGAAGACATTATGACTGTAACAAAAGATTTGTGCGGCTGATGCTCCTTTGTTTATGATCAGCTCGGCGTGTGCATGTGGTCCATGAGCGTACACACCTCTGGTTGCAGTTTAGCTTGTCGCCAGAGGGGGCGTAGTCCTGCAAAAACTCAGATACTTGCACTATGCACCTTTAAGACGCAGTGGGAACGCCCTCTGGGTGCACAGATTGTCCCTTATAGAATCACGCCAATTCATTGCCTGATGAGGCGGGCGCCACCACAACGCTCTTGTGTCGTCACATTATATTAGCACGCACGCTCCATCTGCTCCTTAGATTTCTCTGCCTTCACAAAGCGCCATCTTAAGCCCTTTGGTCTTGGTTTTTCTGGCCAAAATAATTGATAAATAATTATAATCAGCATTCTTCATCTGCACTTCAGCGACTGCGAATTGTCGAACTCAGTTATCCTTGCAATGAAGTGCCAAGGAGTTTCATCGTTGCCCGCGCATGCGATCGATTTATTACGAACGACGACCCTCACAGTAAGTGTGTTAAATGCATGGGTTTTTCGCATGAGTGGTGAGGCTGGTTTAGACTTGTCTTAATGCAAGTTTTGTGACAACCTGCTTCTTAAAACCCTCCGCTCTCGGCTCGTGTTTTTTGAGAAGGAGTCATTTGTTCCCCCTCATCGTGCTCCGAGGCTGCCGGGGCCTCGTTGGAATCCGGTACATGGGATTCGGATGTAGAGCTCGAGGATATAGAGTACGAGTAGACGGCCAGGTCCTTTCCCTCCCTCCTTCTCCCGAGCACATACGCGGTGTTCAGCCAGTCGAGTTTTCTCATGATTATTTATGCCCTAGCCCGAGACCACGCAAGACGATTTCTTTCGGGCTGGAAGATATTACACTACAGCATCTGACTCCGAGGATTTCGGGCCTGCTTTAGCTACTGATGGTCACCCGCCTAGCGGCCAGGAGGCACAGCCTACTGCGGCCTACACGGAACTTATCGACACGCTTTTGCGAGCTACAGAAAAGCTCTCTATCGACTGGCCTGGACGAGTCCCGTCGAGTCACAATCGTCTAAACTTGACGAGAGATTTTTAAGTGGCCCTAATTCTAGGCCTAGTGGAGAAAGCTGCCCTTTTTCAGTGATCTGCATCATGAGATCTCCAGATCCTGGAAGCAGCGTTATTCTGCTCGTCTGACAAACTTGGCAGCTGCTGACTTCACCAACCTCGTTGTTTTTGTGGAGCAGGGCTATTCCGCATTCCAGCAGTTGAGGACACGTTGGCTACTCACCTTTCTCCGTCGTCTACTCCATCGTGGATATCTCGCCCCCTCCTTCCCTCTAAACCATCCAGGACTACTTCCACCCTTATCAGAAAGTCCCACATGGCAGCTGGTCAGGCAGGCATGACCATACATACTATGGCCATCCTTAAAGCCTATCAGGCGGACGTCTTGAAGGAGATGGACGAGGGAACAGGAACTACGCCAGAAGCTGTCAAAGAGCTTCGTAAGGCTACGGATCTGGCATTGAGAGCTACCAAGCACACCGCTCGCGCTATAGGTCGTTCCATGGTGGGGGCGATGAAACAATCTCACGGAGATCTGTGACAAAGAGAAGGTTTTCTCTTGGATGCCCCAGGCGGACTGGGGACTGTTTGGGGAGGCAGTCAACACTGTGATTGACAAGTTTCGGGCCACAAAATCCCAGTTGGCAGTTTATGCCCAGGAGGGTTGGGGAATCCTCTAACCCCTCCCCGTCTCATCCCAGAGAACGTTCTTCTCATAGGCCGGATTTTGCCACTAGGAGAAGTGACTCGGCTCATCCCCCACCTGCTATGGTTTGGGGAGCCCACGGTCGCCCGTTTCCCCACCAGCGACCTCATAAGCATCTGGGCTTACATTCTAATTCTATATTCCACATTATATATAAGCGTCTGAGCCATGTGGGCCTATATTCACTTGTGACATTCATCTAATCTGAACCAATTTGAACTGCTTTTGTTTGATGATATTGAAAACTTGAAACCATAACTTGTGATGCAGGCCACTAGTTGGACTGACAGACTTTTCTTTACGTATTTATTTATGATTTCAGATCAACCTTTAATCTTAAATTCTAAATAGGGTTTATAACATACCACAAGTGCCTGTGTTGTTTCTGAGTGCATAATATTAAAAATGGTTTAAAAGTCTAAATGGGCATTTTTTCCTCAATGTTTTATAGTTTATAAATGGAGAAAAATCTGTAACCATGTTCAAACCTTTATACACCTCTAGACACTGTGCACAATGCAAAAAACATTTCAGTAAGAAAGCATGTGAAAGCACCTAACCCAAACCCAAATATATTTGCATTTACATATATAACTGTTTGATTTGTTTTATGCGTGTGATAAATTAAAGGGAAGAGAACTGGCTGCTTGTATTTGACTCACAATGTTTGTCGCAGGATAGTCGTGTCTTGTGCTGTTCCAAAATGTCTCATCATCTGCTGGATTTCATTAGCTGGTAAAAAAGGTGATCTGAAACCACTTTTAAGCACACCTCCCATGCTTTTGGGTTATGTAAAAGTGTGTGTTGCGTTTGATAATGATCACACTGACACGGTGAGTAGCATCAACTTATCGTCAGCTTTACTTCCATAACACTGTCTGTCTAGACCCAAGTAGATGAACACATCCATTCATCAGACAGAACCAAATGATCCAGCACAATCAAACTCTATGCATCACTGAACACTAACTCAATGCATTTATAAACCCCACTTCAGAGAACACAACATTTCCCCCCTCCTACAGGTTCTCTTACGAGAGGTGCCGCCGCCGCCCCCCCGACCACTCTCTCTCCTCCACCCGAGCTGGACCCCCCACTGCCGCCGAGTGGCCGCTCTGCAGCGTCCCTCGACTCTGAGGAAGAGAAAGAGTCGCCTTCGTTGCACGCTTCTAACAGCGACGAATGGTCTTCACTGGGCTCTTCGGCGTCATGTTCCGCGGGGACCCGCTCCGGCATCGAAGAGGACCTAATGCGCCTCCTGACTCTTGCCGTCGAGCGTCTGGGCCTTGACTGGTCACCACCACCCGAGTTACCATCCGAACCGGATGGATGGAAAGTACCTGCACCGGCGCCCCGCCCCCGCTGGCACCCGGTCCACTCCTTTCCTGCCTGAGCTCCACGCCGAGCTCACTAAATCGTGGAAAGCTCCTCTCTCGGCTCGGACCCGCTCCTGATGTCTCCGCCTCGCTGCGCTCGGTGGACGGAGCCACCGAGAAGGGCTATACAGCGATGCCGCCCGTCGAAGATCTGGTCGCCGCTCACTTGTGCTCGCCCTCCGCTGGATGGCAATCCTCCCCTAAGCCTTCTTCTAAAGCTTGCAGAGCGTCCTCTACCTTCCACACCCGCGCCTATGCAGCCGCTGGCCAGGCCGCTGCAGCGCTGCACTCCATGTCGGTTCTCCAGGTGCTGCAATCCGACCTGCTGAGTGACATAGCGCAGGACGAGAGAGAAATCAACGGCCGTGCGCTCAACGACTTAAGATGCGCTGACGGACCTCTCCCTTCGCGCCACCAAAGCTGCCGCTCAAGCGCTGGGAAGATGCATGGCCATCCTCTGTGTCGCCGAGAGACACTTGTGGCTCACGCTCACGGACATGAGCGAAGCTGAGCGCGCTGTCTTCCTCAACGCGCCCGTCTCACCCTCTGGCCTCTTCGGATCTGCCGTCACGGGCATCGTGGAACGCTTTTCTGAGGTCCAGAAAGCCACCCAGGCCATGAATTTGTTCCTGCCTCGCCGCGGTAACACTTCTGCAGGCCGCTCTCGTGAGCCCCCTGCCAGAACGCCTCAGACGCCGCCCGCAGCAAGCTCAGGCCCATCCCCAGCACAGGCAGAGCGGCCGCCCTCGCCCTCGCTCTCGCTCCGACAGCCGACGCAGACAGGCTCCCAAGCGCCCCGCCCCAAGGTCACGCTGAAGCCTGATCAGCAGAAGTCCGCCTAGCACTTCTGGGAAAAGACGGCTACTTTCCGCCGCGGCCGGACCGCCGTCAAAGTTTCACCCTCTGTTAGTCCCCGAACCTTCGCCGACTGCAGCAGCGAATCTCGCCGAGAACAAGCCGGTGACTCGACCCGCTTGCGAGCGACAAACAGCCATTTTCACGGCTACCCAGAGAGTTCACATAAAGAGCATAAAAGCCTCAAGTGTAAAAAATGTGACCACAAGCACGTGTTCACTCACACATTCTCCCGTGCCCTCCACAGAGCTCACTCCCACTCAGCGGCCTCCGTCCGCTCGAGTAGCAGAAAGCATAAGCACGCCCTCAAGCAGCGCGTGTCCCCCCTCTGCTCGCTCTGTATCATGGCCCATAAGCTCCTCTCTGAGTGCAAATCCCGTTGCCACACACAGTTTACACGAGCCCACACACAGTGTCCAGCCCGTTACATGCAGCAACCGGGACAGCACGGCCATTCAGCCTCTAGCAATATGCTTCAAAGCGTGGGAAGCCATTCCCGGCATATCCCCGTGGGTACTAAGCATTATAAAAGACGGCTGCACCAGTTACAGTTTCGCCGCCGCCCGCCGCGTTCCCGCGCCCGGCCCCTTTCTGTGGTCAGCCCAGCTGCCGCGAGCACGCTCCGCACAGAAATATCGAAACTGTTAACAAAGGGCGCGATAGAGAGAGTCCCTCCACCTAGAACCGAGCCGGGGTTTTACGGCCGTTATTTCTGGTCCCCAAGAAAGACGGCGGCCTCAGGCCGATTCTAGACCTCAGATTCCTGAACAAAGCTCTCATGACGAGATCATTCAGAATGCTGACGGTCAGGAAACTCCCTCGCACACATGCGCCAGGGGGATTGGTTCATCTCCCTAGATCTGAAAGACGCTTATTTTCAGATTCAAATACACCCTCGTCACAGGCAGTTTTTACGCTTCGCCTTCGAGGGCCAAGTTTATCAATACGCCGTTCTCCCGTTCGGCCTTTCCCTGAGCGCCACGCACGTTCACGAAATGTATGGACGCGGCGCTCGCCCCCCTTCGAACCCAGGGGATGCGCATATTGAATTATTTGGACGATTGGCTGATACTAGCACGTTCCAAAACAGAGCTTCTGTCGCACCGTACAGCTCTTCTCGCTCATCTGGAAACGCTGGGTCTCTCTGTCAACTGGACAAAGAGCGTTCTCCAGCCCAGTCAAACTATCTCTTTTCTGGGGATAGACCTGGACTCTACCACTATGAAAGCACGCTTATCTGCTCAGCGCACACGCCGCTTGCAGCGTTTAGCCACTTCGTTCCAGATGAATACCCGCGTTCCGGTGAAAACCTTTCAGAGAATGCTGGGTCACATGGCCTCAGCTGCAGCCGTACTACAGCTAGGTCTTTTACATATGCGCCCCCTTCAATTCTGGCTAAAGACCCGTGTACCCCGCCGCTAGTGGACCACGGGCTGCCAGCTAATCAGAGTCACTCAGGCATGCATTTCTGCACTGCAGCCTTGGACGGTGACCGATCGGTTTCAACGGGGCGTCACGATGGGGACCTCTCTCTCACCGGAAGGTAATCTCGACAGACGCATCCAACACAGGCTGGGGTGCGGTCTGCGAGGGCTCACCGGCCTCTGGCCGATGGTCGGATCGGGAGACCCCATTTCACATAAACTGTCTCGAGATGCTCGCGGTCGAGTATGCACTGTTGCAGTTCCTCCCGCGCATCCAGGGTCACCACGTCCTGATTCGTTCAGACAACATGACAGTGGTATCCTACATCAACCGTCAGGGCGGGGTCAGATCCAGGAATCTTTTCCTGCTGACACGCCGCATTCTAGTTTGGTCCCAGAGTCATCTGCTCTCGCTCAGAGCGACGCATGTCCCGGGACACCTAAACGACGGTCCAGACATTCTATCCAGGAACCTTCTCTCTCCAGGAGAATGGTCCCTGAACCCTCTTACAGTCCAGTCACTGTGGCGCCTCTTTGGCAGAGCGGAGATAGATCTCTTCGCGACAGAAGAGAACTCGCACTGTCCGATATTCTTCTCGAAGAACGAGGACGCGCTAGCGCTAGAATGGCCATAACGCCCGCTCTATGCCTTCCCTCCCATCTCCCTGCTACCGCAGGTCATTCAGAGAATCAGGGACTTTCGCCACCCGGTGCTCCTCATAGCCCCGCGTTGGGAGAATCAGATTTGGTACCCGGAGCTCACACAGCTGTCTCAGAAAGCCCCGTGGCCCATCCCGGTCAGAGCAGATCTCCTCTCTCAAGCCCGCGGCACAATCTGGCATCCCCACCCGCAGCGCTGGGCGCTTCATGCATGGGTGACCAACGATTACACGTTGATTTGCCAGAGGGAGTTTTGAACACGATCAAACACGCCAGAGCGGCATCTACCAGAAAGCTCTATGCGGCTAAATGGTCTGTGTTTTCAAAATGGTGCACCGAAAAGAATTTGGACCCCCTTAAGTGTGAGGTCTCTTCTTTGCTTTCCTTCCTTCAAGATATGCTGGATAAGGGCAGAACCCCTTCCACCCTGAAGGTTTATGTGGCAGCCGTCGCGGCCTTCGTTGGTCCCCGACGCGCCCAGTCTATTGGCAAAGACGAGCTGGTTCATCCGCTTCCTCAGGGGAGCCAGGAGGATGAACCCCCCTCGCCCCCCTCGGTGCCGGTTTGGGACCTTTCAATAGTCCTCGAGGCCTTGAAAGCCCCCCCTTTCGAACCGCTCGAGTCTATTGACCTCAAATATCTCTCCCTAAAAGCCGTTTTTCTGATCGCTCTTGCCTCAGTTAAACGAGTGGGCGACATTCACGCGCTCTCTTCGAACGCGTCGTGTCTCGAGTTTGGCCCTAACGACTCCGTCGTCATTCTCAAACCCAGACACGGATATGTGCCTAAGGCGATTGGCACCCCATTTAGAGCACAGGTGATATCCCTATCGGCTCTGCCCGCCTCTGATAGCGAGCCCAATGCCAACCTCCTCTGCCCGGTCCGGGCGCTGAGAGTGTACATTACACGCGCTGCCACGTTCAGACGATCTGAGCAGCTGTTTGTGGCGTTTGGGGACGCACAAAAGGCTTGGCCGCTTCTAAACAAACACTATCCAGATGGATAGTAGACGCTGATCGCCTCCGCCTATGCGGCTAAAAATCTGCCTTGCCCGCTCGGCATCAGGGCTCACTCCACTCGAGGCATGGCCTCCTCGTGGGCTTGGTCCTGTGGTATTTCTATTCATGATATCTGTGTGGCCGCGGGCTGGGCTTCCCCGTCCACCTTTATCAGATTTTATAACTTGGAAGTACCGGCCTTACAGGCTAAATTACTAGCGGTCTAACCCGCTGCAGCGTCTAGCTACGCTCTATGGGGAATCCTTCAACCGGCTAGCCCCTTGATCTTCCCCCTCCATTCTATGGAAACTTCCTATACTATGGCCCGCTATGCCGGCCGCCTCTTTAGGCCTCATATTCTTATATAAACGGCTTCTGCCCTTTATTATTATTTCTCCACTATTGCTCCCTCCACCCTCCCGGGGATGCTTGTGGTGACTGACCGGGCACGGCGTTGACCAGGGGTTCCCGTAGCGTAAGCTAGCTTACGCAATACGAGAGAACCTCTTGTAAGAGAACGAATCGGTTACCTAACGTAACCTCGGTTCTCTCTAGATGAGGGAACGAGTATTGCGTTCCCGGCCGTGCCCGCTCTAACAGCGATTCGCTTCATCACTATAAATCGTTGTTTCAACCCACGGAGAGCGCTTACATACACTCAAGCCACGCCCCTTTCGGCGGGCTTTGACGTGATGAGCGAGCGTCGTCCGCTCATTGGGCGCGGGTTCAGCGCCGCTCTCCGATTGGTTTGAGCACTTCCCAGGAACGAACCAATGAGCCTGCTAGTTAGCCCGCTCTAGGTCCTGCACCTGAGAAGTGCGTTGACAATGATTACAAATTATAAAAATTTTTTGGCTTCAATTGTTCGGCAAAGAAGAATCTTTCCCGTAGCGTAAGCTAGCTTACGCAATACTCGTTCCCTCATCTAGAGAGAACCGAGGTCACGTCAGGTAACCGATTGATTTTCAAACATGAAATGTTGACACAAAGTCCTTTAGGTGCCCAGGCCAAGAACGGAGTGCGAACAGGCCGCGGTGAAAGACAAGGATGAGGCTGGGCAGCCTGTGATGGGCAAGCACACATCTCAGCTGGGAGGTTGATGGGAATGCTTGGAACCTGTGCAGGATCTATCTGAGGTCTCAGACTGACTCGCCCGGTTGTCCTGCCAAGCTGAAGGTGTGGCTTGAGATGTGACACCTGTCGTATGTGCCGGGGCCCGTACTTTGCGGAGACGGGTTGCATGCCACCGCGTGCCATCACTGAGCAAGAAGGTGGCCTGGCCCAGCTGATGACTAACTTTGAGAGGGGAAGACCAGTATGAAGCGAGTTTATGGTCTCTGTGGGGCCTGCGAACCCTGACCCAATCTGCAGTCTGTATGTCAGGGGCCTTTGCGTGTGCTGAGAGGTCGAATTTCTGCTTCATCCGCCTCTGCTGGCGTTCAACTGAGGCCCTGACCTGTGGTAGTGGGCCCTGAGGCAGTGCTGGGCTGAGCCTGTCAAGAGGAAGGCGGAGCTCACGGCCAAGCATGAGGAAAGCTGGAGAGACCCCCGTTGTAGAGTGTTGGGTGGCCCTGTAGTGCAGCAGTGTGTGGTGAATGGCCTGTGAGAACGTCCATCCCTGGAACAGGTGTGCTCTGAGGCCATTTCGAGTGCAGGTCATAGACAACCACTAGGAAGCGTTGGTGATGAGGAACTCCCTGTATCTCACCACATATGTCCAGCTGCAGGTGATCCCAAGGCTGTGATGGCCAAGCAAGTGGTTGTAAGGGTGGGGGGCCTGGTGACCCGTCTTTCCGTTTAAAAGGCATGCGGCACAGTTCACCAGGGCCTCTATGTCTTTATCAATCCCCGGCCACCAAACCCGGTCTCTGCAGCGCTGTTTCAGCTTCACAATACCAAGGTGGCCCTCGTGAGCCATTGCCAAGACCCGTGCACGTAGGGTGCTGGGGATGACTGTGCAGAGGCCGCGTGCCACACAGGTGTCGTTCCAGCAGGACAACTCCTGCTTTATTCTGGAAAATGCAGCAAGCTCCTCCGATATCTCATGAGGCCAGCCGTTCAGTATATAGACACGGAGCTGAGAGAGAATCGGGTCCTGTTCCGATGCATCCTTCAATTCTTGTAACGATACGACAGCCTGGAGGGGTGCGTGTAACATCTGAACAATGTCCCGTTCCACCTGGTCCGTGTCGGTGGTTGTGTGTATGACAGGGTGGGATGGAGTAGCGCGGGACAGAAGATCAGCCACAACATTGTCTCTGCCTGGGGTGAACTTCAAGTCAAAGTTATACTGGCGAAGATGGTCAGACCAGCGGTGTAGTCGCAGTGGTCTGTGGCCTGTCCCAGATGTAGAAAGCAGTGCGGTCAGGGCCTGGTGATCTGTCCTCAGGGTGAAAGCGTGGCCATAGAGGTACAAGTGCCACCTCTCGCAAGCCCAGATGCAGGCTAATGCTTCACGTTCCCCCACCGAGTACCGCTGCTCCGTCCTGATTGAGGGCCCGTGATGCAAAGGCAATGGGCTTCTCGACGCCCTGCTGAGTCTGTGACAGCACTGCTCCTATGGCTGTAGCCGACGCATCGCAGGTCACCAAAGTGGGGCTAGAGATATCGAAATGAGCCAACACTGGAGCTGTAGTGAGCTGCACCTTGAGCGCCTGCACCGCCTCAGAGCATGCCCGTGACCATATCCAGGGCTCATCCTTACACAGCAGATGCCGTAGTGGGGCGGTGGTAGCAGAATAGTGTGGGAGGAACTTTAGATAGTAACCCGTCATGCCCAAGAAGGAGGCAACCTGTGCAGCTGAGCTGGGTTCGGGAATTTCCAGTATAGCGTCTACATTTGACTGAAGTGGTGTAACGCCATCCGCCGACAGTCGGAAACCCACATACTCAATGGACGGTGAGGAGAACACACATTTTTCAGCATTGAGGGTTAGTTTGTGTTCCGCTAGGGCTGCGAAAACTCTGCTGAGGCGTTCATCATGACTCGCTGTAGAAGGTCCATGGATAACCACATCGTCCAGGTATATGGCCACCCCCGGTATACCAGCCAATACCGACACCATGATTTTTTGAAAGCAGCTGGGGGTAGAGCTAAGTCCAAACGGCATGCGCGTGTAACGAAACACACCTTCATGGGTCACGAAGGCTGTGAGATTCCTGCTGCTGGGGTGGAGGGGCACTTGTAAGTAGCCCTGTCTGAGATCCAGTTTGGAGAACACGGTTGAGCCATGGAACTGAGCAGTGAGCTCTTCTGAGGTAGGCAGTGGAAACTTGTCCGGGATCACTGCCTTATTCACTGCTCGCAGGTCGACACACACCCGTAGTGCCCCTGATTTCTTCTGAGCCACCACCAGGTTTGAGACCCAGGGCGATGACCCACCATCACGGAAAGCCAGAGGAATGCGGCGAAGTGGTTGAATGACTGATGTAACAGCCGGGTTCAAGAGAGGTTGGTGGGCAAAAGCAGTGAGGCACCCCAAGCCTTCAAACAGAGACGGCCATTTTTGCTGCCAAGGCCTGAGACTGTCAGGATCGCAGCTCCCTTTGTGTCCACCAGGGAGAACCCCAGAGCCGAAAACAAATCTCAGACCCATCAGATTGGCCCCATGACGGGCAACATGGAAGGTAAAACTGGGTACCAATTTGGTGCCATACCCAACAGTCACTTGCAGGGAACCCACTAGGTCAATTTTTGAATCGCCATAGCCACAGAGTGAGGCAGAGGGTGGCGACAGTGGCAGCACTCCGAAAAAACAACCGTATGTGTGCATGTTCAAGAGAGACACACTGGCACCAGTGTCCAAAAGCAGTGGGATACACACATCATTTAGCATCATTTAGTAACAGCGCCTTTTTGCGGGCTGTGCTCACATCCGTCAGCCCCACTGCCAAGATGAAAGTCTCGAAAGACTGCAACCAGCGAGTCCAGGGAATCGGAGGCTCACCAGGTAGCGCGAGGAAAGGAGCAGGCGGTGGCAGTGCAATATCAGCCATCCTCGTCGCCAAATGTTAAACACCCAGGTGAAGACTAGTCTAGACATAATGTAGTAGTTTAAAAGGGTCTTGTTCATTGCAAGGACTGAATCAGCAGTTTACTAGTTAGTTTTATGCCAAAATTGATGGTTATTTGGCAAAATCAGTGATTCAAACTCACACTTTTTATGTAACAATTATTCAAACAGTCCACACATCACACAAATAAAGAGGTATTGAGTAAAATCGACAGTCATCAATGTTATTCTCTGGATATTTGAACTTATATTGTGTGCCAGCAAATATGTGTCAACTCCACTTGACTCAGATCACATTCACATTCAGGGATACTTTTTCTGTATGTAAGAATATATAGTAGCTATATATTTTTTATATTCAAAATATTACATGATATTTTTTCACATATATTATTTAAAAATGTTTTGCTTTGAGATTTCTGTCCTCCAATAACATTCAAATGTATGCTATAGTTCATACATTCAAACAAGCTTATAAAGAAGATTTTAACTGAAATGTAGATTTTTTCCCATAAATGTCATACAGGTGTTTTAAGAGGTAAAAAGGTGCGTTATAATCAGTCAGATTTAACCCTCATTAATAGAATCAACTAATGCCAGTGCAGAAATAACCTTTTAATCAGTAAGTAGAGGCTTCAATTACTTCTTGGCAGGTGAAAAACTGCATTATAATGGTTGTATTGGCCCTTGACATGTATTTAAAGAAGTAAAAAGTACTGGGTAAGTGCTAATATCAAAGACATAAGCTGATGTTTATTTGCACATTAGGTCTGTTTGATCCACATAAAAACAACTGTAGTCGTTAAGAGAATTAATGATCTATCTCTAAAGCGATACTTCACTTTTCTTGGAATTATGGTCTTTTTACAACTCCCTCAGTTAAACAGTTGAATTTGACCATTTTGAATCCATTCAGAAATAACAAAAGATTAAGATTATTAAAGATTAAGATATAAATAATAAAGATTGAAGATCATTTTTTTTAATCCAAAGACCAAGAAGATCACCAATTCAAACATATTTTTGAAACAAATGCATTTTCATATTAACACTATTCAGGAAACAAGTTTAACTGGTTAGTTGCTGTCTGCAGTATTTTTAGGCTAACAATAAGCTTCACTGACCTTTTGAACCAGGGGTAAGATATTGCATAGATAAATGGATTAATGCATTAATTAGTGTAAAATAAACACAGTAAAGCAGAGAAGCTCAAATATGACTTTTGAAATTGTTTGATATTAAGCATACCTATAAACCAGGGAACCCAGCAAATTAAATACACAAAGACAATTGTGCTCAATGTTTTTGTGGCCTTCACCTCTGATTTCCTGGAGGATTTGAGATTTTTCTGAGAGACTCTTTTCTTTGCAAATTTGGAGATAGGTTTTGCTTGTTTCAAGGCCGCTGTGAGAATTCTTACATACAGGGTTAATATCACTATACACGGAGCAATGAAGCTCAGTATCAAGTCGGCTAAACCCAAGGCGTTGCTGATAGCCAATGCACATTCTCTAAGACAGATCACAGTTGTCCCTGTCAGGGTTAAGTTTCCAAAATTCACTGCTACAAAATTATAAAAGATGGCTCCTGTCCATCCTAAACTTATGCAGATCAGTGTTTTTCTCATTGTCATTTTGGACGTATACAGGAGTGGATAACACACAGCAAAATAACGATCAATAGCCACAAGAATGATGTTGACGAGGGATGTGGACACACAAATGGCCATAATTATATGAAAGATACGACAGTGTGACTTTCCCAAATAAAAACAGGAGTTAATGCTTCTAACAACGGGCCGCCAGCTGATCAAAGTAACGCAGACCTGTATCTCGGCTCTGCAGCCATGGACAGTGACGAAATGGTTTCAGCGGGCGTTACCATGGGGACCGTCTCTCGCCGATAAGTCATTTCGACAGATGCAGCCAACTCAGGTTGAGGTGCGGTCTGCAAGGGCTCACCGGCCTCTGACCACTGGTCAGTTCAAGAGAGCTCCCTACACATAAACTGTCTGGAGATATCGCGGTCGAGAATGCGCTGAACGACGGCCCAGACAGACTTCCAGGAACCTCATCCTTCTGGGAGAATGGTCCCTGCACGTTTAAACAGTCCAGAAACTATGGCGAATATTCAGCAGAGCAGAGGTGAATCTCTTCGTGTCAGAGGGGAACGCTCACTGCCCAATACTTTCTCAAAGAGCGAGGAGCACGCTAGCCCAGGAGTGGCCCAGCCGCCCGCTTTAGGCATTCCCTCTGGTCTCCCTGTTTCCACAAGTTTTACAGACGATCAGGGAAACACGCCACTTGGTGCTCCTCATAGCCCCACGTTGGGAGAGTCAGACTTGGTTTCCAGAGCTCGCTCAGCTGTCGCTGACAGCCCCGTGGCACATTACAGTCAGAGCAGATCTCCTCTCTCAAGCTCGCGGCACGATCTGGCATCCCCACCCTCAGCGCTGGGCGCTTCATGCATGGGTGATCAACAACTATTCGTTGCTTTGCCAGAGGGAGTGTTAAACACGATCATGAACGCCAGAGCGGCTTCTACTAGAAAGCTCTATGTGTCAAAATGGTCTGTGTCTCTCTAAATGGTGCACCGACAAATACCTAGACCCTCAGTGGTGTGATGTGTTGTCTTTGCTTGTCTTCTTTCAGGAGATTGTCTTTTCATCCACTCTCAAGAGTTACGTGGCAGCTGTCGCGGCGTTCGCTGAACCCCGACGCGCTCAGTCTCTGGGCAAAGACGAGCTAGTCATCCGCTTCCTCAGGGGAGCTAGAAGGATGAACCCCCAGCGCACGCCTTTGGTTCCCAATTGGGATCTTTCTATAGTTCTCGAAGCTATGAAAGCCCCTTCACCCCTAGTGCCGGGTGGAAAATCTTTTTGGCTGTTCCGCCGTTGACCACATGGTCAGCGGTACCCAAAAGATCTGTTATAAAGCAGTTTTCTCCTTCTTCAGGTCATCTTTGGTGGAGACTGGCGGGCACACGGTCTCCTCCACCCAGGAGGGTCCGAACGGCAGTGGATGCTGTCTCCGAGCAGCATCGCTCTCGTTCCCCTCTTCCCAGTCTGCAGATAGCAGCGACGCTTCCTCGGTTGCGTCGCTCCGGTCGGCGGCTGGGCCTGGAGGGGCAGAGACCAGCTTACGAGGAGGCAGGGCCTCGTGCTTCGCCTCTTCCCCTCCCCTCGCCACGGGGCGGCCCGCAGCAGAAAGCTCACGGGCTCTCTCTGCTGTCTGCCCCCGGTGGAAGCAGGTTCCTGGCGAACTTCACGCTCAGACCCCGCTTCCAGTGGTTTTGCCACTGGAGCCGGGTCCCTGCCTTCCACCTCGCTGCCCCTCCGCGGGTACGCCGGTGGTTCGGGTGGGCTCGTTGGGTCGGTACCTAGAAGCTTCGCTTCCGGGTCCGTCCCGATGGCTCATCTGCACCATTCGGTTCGGCTATGCAAATCAGTTTGCACACCGGCCTCCCAGGTTCAGGCGCATTCACTTCACCTGTGTGTGGTCAGTGGACGCCCCTGTCCTGCGGTACGAGATCGATGTTCTGCTGGCGAAGGATTGGTTTGCAGCGATCGACCTGAAGGATGCGTACTTCACGTCTCGATTCTTCCTCATCACAGACCGTTTCTACAGTTTGCTTTCGAGGGTTGAGCGTATCAGTACAAGTCCGACCCTTTGGGCTGGCCCTGTCACCCCGCGTCTTCACGAAAGTCGCGGGGCGGCCATTGTTCCCCTGAGAGAACAAGGCGTTCGCATTCTCAAGTGTGATCACAGGGACATGGTGCTACGGCACCTCAGCCGGTTGGGGCTTCAGGTCAACTGGGACAAGAGCAACTTTGCCCCATGCAGAGGATCTCTTATCCCGGTATGGAGTTGGACTCGAGTCGCCCAGACGGCGTGCCTCACGGAGGAATGCGTCCAGCCAGTGCTCACCTGCCTCAGGTCCTTTCGAGGCAGGACAGCGGTTCCACTGAAACAATTTCAGAGGCTCCTGGGGCATATGGCAGCCGCAGAACGTTGCTCGGCCTGATACATATGAGACCGCATCAGCACTGGCTTCACGATCGAGTCCCGAGGTGGGCGTGGCAGAACGGCAGGGTCAAAAGTAACCCCGCACTGTCGCCAAACCTTCTCCCCATGGTCGGATCTTGCGTTTCTTCGGGCCGGAGTGCCTTAGTCCAGGGTTCCAGGCATGCTGTGGTTTTCACAGATGCCTCTGCCATGGGGTGGAGGGCCACGTACATGCAGTCTCGGGTCTGTTGACGGGGCCCCAGCTGCATCGGCATATCAACTGCCTGGAGTTGCAAGACAGTATGCTTGGCTTTGTGCTGCCTCAGGCGGTTTTTCAAAGACAAGCACGTATTGGTCCATACGGACAGCACTGCAACCGTTGCGTATATCAACCGCTAAGGTGGTCTATGCTCTCGCTGCATGTCACGACTCGCCTCAGAAGCATATGAGGTCGCTTCGTGCCACTCATGTTCCAGGGGAACTCAACCGTGTGGCAGACGAGCTTTCACAGTTGCCTCCCCTGTCAGGAGAATGGCGACTCCACCCCCAGGTGGTTCAGCTGATCCGGAGTGTTCAGAGTCTCACAGGTACTCCTGTTGCTTCTCCGGACACGACCCTCTGGCAGTGGGTTTACTCTGTCCGAGGGGACTCTCGGCCCTCAGCTGGCCCCGGGACTGGCCCTCAGCTGGCCCCGGGACACGCGCAGGTATGCGTTTCCCCCAGTGAGCCTTCTTGCACAGACACTGTGCACGGTCAGGGAGGACGAGGAGCAGGTCCTGTTAGTAGCTCTGTATTGGGCCACCAGGACTTGGTTCACGGAACTCAGGCTCCTCGCCACAGTCCCTCCTTGGCCGATTCCTCTGAAGGACCTTCGTTCTCAGAGACGGGCACTCTATGGCACCCGCATCCAGACCGCTGGAAACTCCATGTCTGGTCCCTGGGGACGCGGAGGTTCTAGGTGATCTACCACAGGCAGTGGTAAACACCATCACTTCTGCTAGAGCTACCTCTACGAGGCGCCTCTATGCTTTGAAGTGGAACCTGTTCGTCGAGTGGTGTTCCTCCCGTCAGGAGGACCCCCGAACTTGCCCGATCAGAGTCGTGCTTTCTTCCAACAAGATGGGTTGGCCTTCCACCCTCAAGTGTTTGTTGCAGCAATAGATGCGCATCACGATGTAGTAGAAGTTAAGTCCGTGGGAAAGCACGACCTGGTCATCAGATTCCTCAAGGGTGCTAGGAGGTTAAATCCGCCTCGTGCTTTGCACTCTGTACCCTCTTGGGACCTAGCTCTGGTACTGAGAGCTCTCCAATGTCCTTTGAGCCTTTGCTGACAGTAGAGCTGGATATCCTGTCCATTAAGAAAGCGCTCCTGTTGGCATTGGCCTCTTTCAAGAGGGTCAGGGATCGGCAGGCTTTTTCGGTCTACGAATCGTGCCTAGAGTTCGGGCCGGGCCTTCCTCGTGTTATATTGAGACCCCGCCCCGGATGTGTGCCCAAGGTTCCTACCACTTCCTTCGTGGACCAGGTAGTGAACCTGCAAGCGCTGCCCCAGGAGGAGGCAGACCCAGCCCTAGCTTTTCTCTGTCCAGTCCCTGTGGGTTTACATTGACAGAACGCAAAGCTTCAGGACCTCAGACCAGCTCTTGTCTGTTACAGAGGCCAGCAGAAGGGGAAGGCTGTCTCCAAGCAGAGGTTAGCCCACTGGTTAGTGGATGCTATCACCCGAGCGTATGAAGCTACGGGTGAGCCTTGTCCTCCCATGTTGCATGCTCACTCCACGAGAGGTGTTGCCGCCTCCTGAGGCTTTGGCTCAAGGCGCCTCGCTGACAGACATCTGTAGAGCTGCGGGCTGGGCAACACCGAACACGTTTGCTAGATTCTTTAGCCTACGTGTGGAACCTGTTTTCTCCCGAGTACTCGCTACGGCAAGTGGTGCGAGGGAATAGGTTGTGTCGGCTTGCTACTCCACTCCGTGCCTCAGCCGGATATGTGCGTCTTCTGCTCCGTTGGCACTCAACGTCGGTAGCCTCGGGAGTTCCTCCATCACCCCTCCGGTGCCTGACGTGGCGGACCGCCAGGCGCCAGGTCTACTACCTCTAAGGGAGTTGTTGTGTAGACTGGGTGTTATGTCCAGTGGTCTCTCGGTGACCCATTATGCCACGAGCAGTCCAGCCATGTCTTCCCCTTGACAGACTCGGTCTGTTGTCCCTGTTGTGTACGCTCCCATTTCCCCTTGGATTGGGACTACCTCAGGGACTGCCATATGTTTCACTATCCCCCTGGGCTAGTACATATGTGTATTCAAGGCCTTCTTCAGGCGGCTGGCTTCCGCAGCGTTCCCTTCCCCTTTTCAGGTTGGGCATGCTTTCCCAGTGTTATCCATTGTCCACTGATTGGGTCTTGCGGAACAGCAGTGTCACTCCCTAGCTAGCTACCGTTATTTCTGAAACTGCGTGGGTAGTGTAGCTGGGCGCTGGAAGGGGCCAGCACCATGGCGTGTTATTAGGGATCCCAATTCGTCAGGGAACTCCCCGACGACACTTTGGAGTTCCCAGGACGAAAGGGAACGTCTCGGTCACGTATGTAACCCTCGTTCCCTGAGTACAGGGAACGGAGACGTGTCGTCCTTTCGCCATGCTGTTGTACCTTCATGGAGGGCTGGACTCTGTTCGGCTCCTCAGCGAAAAGCGTCTATGCAATGCTTTACTTCCGCTTTTATATCCGTGCTAGTAGGCGGCTCGCGGAATGCAAAGATTGCATGCCAATGATTATTGGCTCGTTGTTAATTCTATCAGAGGTAATCAGGCTCACGAACGTGATCCCAATTCAACGAACGTGATCCCAATTCGTCAGGGAACTCCCCGACGACACGTCTCCGTTCCCTGTACTCAGGAACGAGGGTTACATACGTAACTGAGACGTTTTTCTGATTGCCCTGTCATCAGTAAAATGCGTGGGAGACCTTCACACGCTCTCTTCTAGCGCTGCGTGTCTCGAGTTTGGACCCAATGACTCTATGGTCATCCTCAAACCTAGACATGGCTATGTCCCCAAAGCGATTGGTACCGCGTTCAGGGCTCAGGTTTTTTCCTATCGGCTCTACACGCATCCGATAACGAATGTGACGCCAATCTCCTGTGTCCGGTTCGGACTCTGAGATTGTACACTACACGTGCCTGCCGCGTTCAGACCCTCTGAGCAGCTTTTTTTTTCGTTCGGTGGGCGCACCAAGGGTCTGGCCGTCTCGAAACAGACACTATCCAGATGGATTGTGGACAATTGCTTCTACTTATGCATCAAAAGACCTGCAATGCCCTCTGGGCATCAGGGCTCATTCCACTAGAGGCATGGCCTCATCGTGGGCATGATCCAGTGGCATTTCCATTCAAGACATATGGGTGGCAGCGGAATGGGCTTCCCCTTCCACCTTTGTCAGATTTTACAATCTGGAAGTACCCACCCTGCAGGCAAAGCTACCAGCAGCCTCAGTATGCTTCAGCTCCTATGTTGAGCTGCACTATTGGGAGTCACACTCATACAACCGGCATGCCGTTTGTTCTTCCCTCATGTGCTTATGTACTACACTATCACCGGCCTGCTTGCTGGCCCTTTTATGTCACATACATTATTTTCCTACTTATAAGGGTCCCCTGGGATCCCTCCCCGGGACTCATTGTGGATGCCTAGCGCGCACGGCGTTGACCAAGTGTTCCCGTGAGCGTAAGCTAGCTTACGCAATACGAGAGAACCTCTTGTAAGAGAACGAATCGGTTACCTAGCGGTAACCTTGGTTCTCTCTTAGATGAGGGAACGAGTATTGAGTTTATATCTCACAATTCTGACTTTAATTTTCAGAATTGCGAGATAAAAAGTAAGAATTGTGTGATATAGTCGCACTCACAACTGCGTGTTATAAA
The DNA here is from genome assembly GCA_030378365.1 of Hybognathus amarus. NCBI lineage: Eukaryota > Metazoa > Chordata > Actinopteri > Cypriniformes > Leuciscidae > Hybognathus > Hybognathus amarus. The sequence goes on along the minus strand of JAQIUQ010000872.1, from coordinate 137,647 downwards.
GCCAGAATTGTGAGATATAAAGTCAGAATTGCATGATATAAAGTCAGAATTGCATAATATAAAGTCAGAATTGCGAGATATAGCTAAAGTCAGAATTGTGTGATATAAAGTCAGAATTGCGAGATATAAAGTCAGAATTGGGTGATATAAAGTCTCAATTCTAGAAAAAAGACAGAAGTGCGACTTTTTATCTTACACTTCTGACATGTTTTCTCACAATTGCGAGTTTTCATCTTGCAATTCTGACTTTATAACACATAATTGCGAATTTATATGTCGAAATTCTGACATAATTCTCAGAATTGTGAGATTTAAACTCACAATTGCGGGTTATCAGGCCAATTCTAAGGGGAAAAAAGACCAACTTTTTTCCCATCAGAATAGTTTATATCTCACAATTTTGACTTCATCACGCAATTCTGACTTTATATCACACAATTCTGACTTTATATCTTTATATCACGCAATTACCTTTTTTATTTTTAATTGTATGGAGGAAACAAGCTTCCATAGAAAAGAGTTTCCACAGGTGACCATTTATTTTTAAACGTCATTCTTGGAAGATCAATGTGCGATTGTTTACCAACTCTCTCTACAATAACTATCAATTCTTAATGTGCATGTGCCATCAGCGTTTATCCGCTCCACTCAGTCTAATCTGTCTGTCATGCTATGCAATAGGAATACGACCGGTTTAAGGTGGCGGCCGCATTTCTCAGTGCCCAGCAGCCAATAAGGCATCTATGATATCTATGGTTGGGAATCACTGCCCATCCTGTCTCAACCCAGAAAACGTTCTTCTCATAGGCCGGATTTTGCCACAAGGGAAAGTGACTCGGCTCATCCCCCACCTGCTATGGTTTGAGGAGCCACGGTCGCCTGTTTCCCACCAGCGACCTCATAAGTGTCTGCGCCTACATTCTAACTCTATATTCCATATTATATATCCTATAAGCGAAGAAATTCATTATATATCCTAAATGAAGAAATTCATCTAATCTGAACCAATTTGAGCAGCTTTTTTTCATGATATTGAAAACTTGAAACCCTGACTTGTGATGCAGGCCACTAGTTGGACTGACAAGTCTTTTCTTTATGTATTTATTTATGATTTAAGATCAACCTTTAATCTTAAATTCTAGATAGGGTTTACATAACCACATGTGCCTGTGTTGTTCGAGTGCATAATATTTAAAATGCTTTAAAAGTCTAAATGGGCATGTTTTCCCTCAACGTTTTGTAGTTTATAAATGGAGAAAAATCTGTAACCATGTTCAAACTTTATACACTTTTATACACTGTGCACAATGCAATAGTCATTTCAGTAAGAAAGCACGTGAAAGCACTTAACCCTTACCCAAATATGTTTTCAATTATATAACTGTTGTATTTGTTTTATGCACGTGATAAATTAAAGGTAAGGGAACTGGCTGCTTGTTTTTGACTCACAATTTTTGTTGCAGGATAGTCGTGTCAGAGGTGAATATACTGAGTGAAATACTGCATTATAATGGTTGTATTGGCCCTTAATATGTAGTTTAATAGGTAAAAAGTACTGTGAGTGCTAATACCAAAGACAAAAGCTGATGTTTATTTGCACGTTAGGTCTGTTTGATCCACAGAAAAGGAACTGTAGTGGTGAAGAGAATGGGTGAAACATCTTTAAAGGGATCCTTCCCTTTTTGAAAATAGGCTCATTTTACAACTCACTCAGAGTTAAACAGTTGAATTTTACCTCAAAAGTTGGCAGCTATGTTACACCACAATTCACACTATAACACCTAATTATGTCTTTTACTTTTGCGAATTGTCATTCTAAACAAAGAGAATGAAGGTTGTATAAAGATTGAAGATCATTTTCTTTTATCAAAAGGCCAAGAAGATCACCAATTCAAACATATTTTTGTAACAAATGCATTTTCATATTAACACTATTCAGGAAACAAGTTTAACTGGTTAGTTGCTGTCTGCAGTATTTTTAGGCTAACAATAAGCTTCATTGACCTTTTGAACCAGGGGTAAGATATTGCATATATAAATGGATTAATGCATGAATTAGTGTAAAATAAACACAGTAAAGCAGAGAAGCTCAAATCTGAATTTTGAAATTGTTTGATATTAAGCATACCTATATACCAGGGAACCCAGCAAATGAAATACACAAAGACAATTGTGCTCAATGTTTTTGTGGCCTTCACCTCTGATTTCCTGGAGGATTTGAGATTTTTCTGAGAGATTCTTTTCTTTGCAAATTTGGAGATAGATTTTGCTTGTTTCAAGGCCGCTGTGAGAATCCTTACATACAGGGTTAATATCACTATACACGGAGCAATGAAGCTCACTATCAAGTCGGCTAAACCCCAGGAGTTGCTGACAGCCACCGCACATTCTCTAAAACAGATCACAGTTGTCCCTGTCAGGGTTAAGTTTCCAAAATTCACTGGTACAAGAATAAAAAAGATGGCTCCAGTCCATCCTAAACTTATGCAGATCAGTGTTTTTCTCATTGTCATTTTGGACGTATACAGGAGTGGATAACACACAGCAAAATAACGATCAAAAGCCACAAGAATGATGTTGATGAGGGACATGGACACAAAAATGGACATAATAATATGAAAGATTTGACAGTGCGACTTTCCCATATAAAAACAGGAGTTAATGCTTCTAACGCTTTCAACCGGCATCACACAAATTCCCACCAAGAAGTCAGATACGGCCAGTGAGAGGATGAGGAGGTTGGTCGGTGTATGAAGCTGCTTGAAAACTGTTATAGAGATGATGACAAGTAGGTTTCCACACACCGTCAGCACAGAGATTGTAGATATGTACAAGAAAAATAATACATTGACATAATTCAAATGAAAGTCCAGAGAGCAGCTTGTATTCCAGAAGGGAAAGCACTGATGCTCAATATATTCCATGGAGAAAGTCTACTTCACTGCTTTAAACTTCAATGCCCAGGATGCAGATCCAAAATACTAAAGATGGTTTCACTGCTAGTTTGCTTATATAAGACAAATGACACGTGTCGTTTATGGGAGTGACCAATAATTGTAAGCATTCATACAGTCATGAGAGTTTAAAATTATCATATTAAACAATTATCATAACCAAGCAGTTTATGGGCCTCATTGATTTCCATAGTATTTTTTCCCATTTAAGTTAATAAGACCTAGCAACTTTTGGTAACCCATTTTACATCTTCTTTTGTGTTCAGAAGAAGAACGAAACTCATAAAGGTTTAGAACAACTTGGTTGTAAATAATGACAAAATTTTAATTTTTGGATGAACTATCCTTTTAAAGCTAGCCTGAGACAAAATGCATGTCTGAACTATTTTAACTGAAATAAGTGAATGTAACTTACACTCATTTTAAAATAGGCTATGTTGTTGCCATTGTTTTGTCTCAAGATGCACACCAGTAAAGTTTTTTTTTTGTTTGTTTGTTTTTTCCAAGGCATGTTTATAAAAGCTGCTTAAATGTCGTAATTGAAGCCCTAATCCTGGCCTAATCTAAACCCTGTCTGTGAAACCAGGGCTAAATATTTGTTTTGGATTTACTTATTGTTTCTGTCTTGTCTCTTCACGTCATGGCTGCAAAACTATAGCCTCGTCTCTTCACGTCATGGCCACCTGTTACGTGCTCAGCACCCCTTACTTCAGGTGGAAAAAAACAAGGATTTTTACGTATCCTCATGTTGTTCCAACCCAGTAAGACATTTGTTCATCTTCGGAAAACAAATTAAGATATTTTTGATCAAATCTGAGAGCCGGATCACTCCTCCACAGGCTTCTAAGGGATTGAAACTTGCCGGCCACGAACAGTTATTAAAGACATCCATAAAATAGTCCAAGTGACTACAGTGGCTCAATCCTAAATGTATCAAGCGACAAGAATACTGTTTGAGTGCAAAAACTAACAAAAAAACAACTACTTTTTCAACTATTCAGTTCCTTCTCTGTGGGCCTCTAGTCAGTTAATGTAGTGTAATAGCGTAGAGCTACACAGATAAGTTTAAATATAGACCCCTTTTGCGGCACAAATTATTATTAATTATTTATTATCATGTTGTTATTATTAAATGTCATCTTGTTGTGTTGTTTGGTGCAAGAATCAATGAAAAATGAATATGCTGTATCTGGAGTTTTCATTTCTAGAAAATATTCACATCATTAAAATCGCACAGCAATGTCATGCGGATCGTTCACAACCCTTGTACATGATCATTCAGCACATAGTTACCTATGAATTTATATGTTTTTATTTACGCTTGGTTTCTCTATTAGGAAGGTGTACTGTAGAAGTCAGGCCACTTAACCGGAGGTAGCGTTAACCCTGTCAGATCGTCCTTGACAGTGTGGACAGTTTGGGTTCACCACTGTGGTTACATTTATTAAAATTAACTTTTCAAAATATCAATTACGGTCCAGGACAGTGAGTGACCTCCTTAAGATAAAATCGCATTTTCTCCAAAACAAGCTAACAAAACTTGCAAACTGGGGAAGTGGGAACGTTAGGGAAGTGGCCAGAGGGATCATTCTGCCTCCTCATAAGCGCCGCAGATTAAAACGTCACCATGTTTACCAACTGAAAAGGGGTCTATACAGACAGTAGAATGACAAGCTTACTTTCTGCTATTTTCTACTTTTATTTACTACTTTCTAATTTAAAAGCCAAGGTAAAAAATCCTATTGGGTTTTGTCGAAGGAACCAGATGCTCTTGGATTGGCCTACAAAAATCCATATACTGCAGAAATTTATACACATACTGTTTTTTAAATGTGTAAGGATTTGAGTGGCCCGTTTTTGGACCTGGTATTTATGTACAGCATAAATAGTCATGTCTACTTTACTATGTACTAAACTAAGATGGATGGACTACTTTTGTTTTTGCTTTATTTCAAAAGGTTGAAATTTTACTTAGGCCACTTGATATTTTTCACAGATAAATACTATTATATATTGTTCTTTATTTATTTGAGTTCAGATGGCAATGAAATAAAGTCAAACAGGGAAAACATTAATTTCAGACAAGTTTGGTTCAAATAGTCTCATTGTGATAATAAAAGAAAGACTCTTCAAAAAGAGCAACTGGGGTAGAAAAGTGTTACATGGAGTCAATAAAACACCGCAGCAAATAATAAAGGCGGCTACGGCCACACAGAGAGTTTTTGCTGCTTTACACTCAGTTGAGCGCTTTAAAACATTCTTATTTTCATGATGGTTTGGATCAACGATTGTTCTTACATGTTTTTTTGTTTGTTTGTTTTTTTGCAAAGCTATAAAATATTCACATACTGTACTGTCCAACCATGACAGAACAAGGCAAGAAAAAAGTTGTAATTTGTCTAAAACTGACAACAATTTACTGAAATGTAGACAACTTTCTATACGGTCTCTTGATTTAATGCAATTTGTATTTAATGTCATGCATAATGCACAGTAATACAATGTAAGTGTGCAAAAGATCTGATTTTTAGATCACCCTTTAATTAATCACAGATTAAATCTGATTTTACACTGCACTTTATGTGATCTGAAAAAGGAAGCATTTGCTGCACAGTGAGAACAGAAATGGACTCAAACTGTGAAAACAGTAATGTCACAGGAGTTTGGTTCAAATATTCTCATTGTTATGATGAGAAAAAGGGTTTTTCTAAACCATGGATAGAAAAGGCCGTATATAATGGGGTTTATGGTTGAGTTAATGTAACCTAACCAGACAAATGCTTCAAAAAGAGCAACTGGGGTGGAAAAGTTGATGTAGGGATCAATTATAGAGTTAATAAAAAACGGCAGCCAGCAAATAATAAAGGCACCCACGACCACACCGAGAGTTTTTGCTGCTTTGCGCTCAGATCGTCGAGAGCTTTTAAATGTTCTCTCATTTTCATGATGGTTTGCATCACCAATAGTTCTAATGTGCTTTCTTGCAATTACAAAAATTCTTGCATACAGTCCAATCATGACAGAACAGGGCAAGAAAAAGTAAGTAACGTGTCCAAAACAGACCACAATGCATTGAAAAACAGAATGCAACTTCCCAAACAGTATATGGATTCAATAAATTCCTCCATTCCTTCCACATTAGCTTTTGAGTACACTAAACCATATGAATATAATGCAGCCATGCTCCAACTTATCAGCACCATGACCCATGCAACAGATATGGTTATTCTCCTAGGGTATTGAAGTGGATAACACACAGCCTGATGTCGATCAATAGCAATAAAAATCAGATGAAAAATAGACACAGATGTGAGAAATAAGTCGAAACTGGAGTGGAGCAAACAGAAAGCATCTCCATAGTACCAGCAGCCATCGACAGAACGGATCATACTGAAAGGCATGACCACCAGTCCAAGCAACAGGTCCGCGAGAGCCAGAGACATCACCAGGATATTAGTGGGAGTCTGGAGCTGTTTGAAGTGCGCTATGGAGATGATGACCACCGAATTTCCTAGAATAGTCACGGTCATCGCCAACACCAATATGAGATACAACACAGTCTGAGTGGACACATGGTGTGTGCCTTTAAGACAAGAGTTGTTCACTGCAGGAAAACAAAACTCAGAGGGATCGTATTCTTGTGACAATAAATCCATCCTGCCAGTCTCAGAAAACAAGAACCGATTCAATTTTGTTTAGTCCAACCAAAGTTGAATTTAGTCTTGTTAGGGCTTTAAATACTCTAGATGTTTTTATCTGACCCTCCCACGTCATCACAGGGCAACAAATGACAATCAAGCACTCATTAAAAAATTTTGAGAAAAAACAGACTGAAATGACATTATTTAAAATGTCTGTTTTGTACATTACTTAATAATCATTCATCTTGCAACATAAAAAAATATTTCAAATAAAATTGTGTAAATGGCAAGAGAATTAAATGCTTTACCGTTTATCTGAAGACAAATCCAAAAAATATCTGGGATCAAATAGCAATGATAGCAGCCAATTAGTCACGATTGTCATTTTAACATGACGTCTATGGACATTTGCTCCCTTTTGGGACCGGCCTCTAGCGGATTTGAGATGTATTGCAGTTTAGCGCACTTCCGGGTAGGCTTCATCTTTCAGATTAGAATGTTGCCACTTGGTCAAAATTCAGAGATTGCCACCTTCAAATGCGGCCTTGGTTTCCAGTGAAATGAAGGATACGACAGATGTAACCTTCGAACGACAGATTTGCCAACCGCAGGATTCACTGTGTGCCAGTGATGAAAGGATTTTATTTTTGAGATAAAATGGCCGAAATAAACTTTTAAACGTAAGTGTCAGCGGTTTGTTGAGGAGTGTAGGCAGAAGAAGAAGACCGAAGAGGCAAACGCTCCAATTTAATTACTTTACTAAAGACTCAAATCAGGTACAGGTACAGGAAGACGGCAGGAACACTTACACAATTCAGGGTAACATTCAACATCGACCGAACAATGAATGAATGAACACAGGCAAACTAAATACACGCAGGAATCAAACATAATAAGGTGAAAACAGGTGAAACAGATGATGAAGACGATCAACAGGTGGATGATTGCGGAAGTGAGTTCAGGTGAGGAGACAAGAGGATCTTGGGAAGTGTAGTGAAGAAGACGCAGGCGAAACCGGAGGATGGAAGTCCAGAGGTGAGGGAAGGACGACGAGGGACCAAAGTGAATCCGGGGGAAGAGGGAACCTGGCGGAACTGGTGGACTGAGGGGCCATGGTGGAGCTGAGGGAGGTAGGAGCCAAGGGGGAGCAGATGGGACGAGGGGCCGAAGAAGTGTCCAGGTAGAGGAGGTGGGAGGCAAAGACTGGGGATCCACCGAGCCAGGCTGGATCAAGAGGGTTGGTGGGCAGAAGGGCTGACAGGTAAGAGATGAGAGGAGGCGGGAGAGGGAGGCTGGGTGGGATCCTGGTCTTGGGCTCTGGCTGGACGGTCTCTGGCGCTGGCTGGACGGTCTCTGGTTGGACGGTCTCGGGCTGGACAGGGCTGGACGGAACCAGCAGTGAAGTGGTGTCGGCAGGGCTGGGACGGAACCAGCGGTGAAGAGAGCTCGGGCTCGGCGGGGCTGGATGGAACCAGCGGTGAGGAGGGTACAGGCTCGGCGGGGCTGGACGGAACCAGCGCTGAAGGCTCGGCAGGCAGAGGCCCGAACCGGGGAGGAGGACAGGAGGCATTGTGATGACTGGAGATGGTGGTTGAGCGGCGATGTCAGTCAGCCTCAACAATGGTGAAGGTTGAGTCGCTCAACCAGAGCACATGATCCAGGTACTGGAAGAACGAGCCTGGAATAGCCACTGCTGGAGCTCACTGGTACAGATGATTGTCCAGACCGCCCCAAAATACAGTTTTTAGGACTTCATCTGTCCAGCTACCCCAACGAAAAGCTCCAGGAAGCCGGGTGACATAATCCTCAATGGAGCAGCCATCTTGGAAACAATGAACCAGGCGATCAACTGGAGTTAGGTGGTCCATCTTGATTAGGTTGGTTCAATCTGTCACGGTTTGTTGAGGAGTGTAGGCAGAAGAAGAAGACCGAAGAGGCAAACGCTCCAATTCAATTACTTTACTAAAGACTTCAAAACAGGTACAGGAAGATGGCAGGAACACTCACACAATTCAGGGTTACATTCAACATCGACAGACAATGAATGAATGAACACAGGCAAACTAAATACATGCAGGAATCAAACATAATGAGGTGAAAACAGGTGAAACAGATGATGAAGACAGTCAACAGGTGGATGATTGCGGGAGTGAGTTCAGGTGAGGAGACAAGAGGATCCTGGGAAGTGTAGTGAAGAAGACGCAGACAGAAAGGTGCAGACGGAGACTGTGACAGTAAGTATTTGGTTTTAGCAAGTCCATGTCCTTCGAAGGATGCAGCCTTTGAATTAGGATGCTCTGAATTATATCTCTGTTTCATGGACTCTTATTTTAATAATCTTTTGTCTTGTTGTGCCTATTTTGAGTTGTATTTACTCGCCTCCTAAACTCTCAATCACTATTCCCTACACTTCGTCATTAATGTTTACAGTAGTTCATCATTTATTACTGGAGTGGCTGATGATGAACTCGACACTCCTACAATAAACCTCAGACTCTTGTCTCATCTCGACCGCCACGCCAGAGTCTCATTTGTCATGAAATGAAATTTCTGTCTGCCTAGTCACTTCCAAAAAGTTAAATCTGAACTCTCTACCAGCCCTGTTATGGCCAAGGAGGCCATCTATGAACTCTGCCTGTAGAGTAACAGCCAAAAAGCAAATAGTTCTTTTGAACCGGTTCTTTTAGCAAACCAGTACACTAAATCGGACTGGAATCGTTTCAAACAGTTCGCGTCTTGCGTCAGCGCTGATCCACAAATAACTAAAGTTATTCAAACAAGCCTGACAGTCCCTCCGAATTCGAAATAAACCAATATCCCGGAGTAGCCTATATTTTACTCCACTGAACTGAGACGATGATAGAGCACGAGCAACTAAAACTGCGCATCTGCGTACATGCAAACACACAGGTGCAGAGGTTGTCAGATCACCAGTACAGAACCGATGACTGTTTAGACTAAGCTTGTGCGTCATCTTCATGCCAGTTATTCAGCCAATGTAGTGTAGGCCTATGTAGGCTATTTTATAGAAAATTGTGTGTATCCTACAATGTAAATACAAAGGTTTAATTTGGCATCCTTATTTCACATGACCCGACTGACCACGACCTGAATATCATTACAAATATTTTTGGATGACTCTTACACGCGCTCATTTGGACCAACCCGCACATCACTGCTTTCCACAGTCGAAACATTACTTGAGCGATAATATGAGGCATGAATAATTTTGGTTAGTTGAAGCCTACTCTTTTAACATACCTTCTAATGTTCATTTCATGTTTATTTTGTGTTATAATAATAAAAAAATAATAAATAAATAAATATATATATATATATAATATATTTCAGAATTTAGGATGCAATATGTATTTGTGTTATAATTAATATTTTTTTTTTTTCATAATTCAGGATGCAATGTGTATTTTATGTCATACATGAAAGAGTAGTGCAGGGATGGCATACTGGCATACTTTTTTTAGTGGGTTGTTGATTAAGTGCTTGAAATAACATCTATGGCAAACTCAAGCTCATTTGTTCATGTTTTGTTCCACCCAATGAAAATAAAATCATTAGTAATACCCTCTGTAGTTTGTTTATAGTCAATGTTTAGGTTTTGACTTTCTGCTGGCTGTCTTTACACTTGAAAATGTACAAAAGTTGGAATCATTTGTAAAGATTATTAAGATAAAACAAAATATGTGAGAATCATAAACTTTTGTTAGTTACAGAGCTTATTGTCTGCAAAGAATCCTATTGCGTTTTTGTTGAGGGAACCAGGGTGATGTGGACCAGGGTGATTAGCCTACAAAAAATGCATACTGCAGCACTCTACTGTTCAAGTCTGCAAGGATTTCCTAATTTTCTCCTCATGTCCTACTAAATGAGTGGGCAGTTTTCGAACCTGGTATTTATGTATGTTTATGTTCAAAATACAGTCATGCCTGCTTCACAACATACTGAACTAAGATGGATGCCTTTTACTTTTTCCCCCTAAAAAGTTTAAATTTTTATATAGGCTTATCTTATTCACATGTAAAACACAATGGGATTTACTGTGGTTGGATTACAATGAAATAAAGTCAAAACAGTGAAAACAGTGATATCAGATGAGTTTGGTTCAAATATTCTCATTGTTATAATGAGAGAAAGGGTTTTTCTAAACCATGGGTAGAAAAAGCCATATATAATGGGGTTTATGGTTGAGTTAATGTAACCTCAACCAGACAAACACTTCAAAAAGAGCAACTGGGGTGGAAAAGTTGATGTAGGATCCATCAGTAGAGTTGATAGAAAATGGTAGCCAGCAAATAATAGAGGCACCCACAGACCACACCGAGAGTTTTTGCTGCTTTACAGCTCAGAATCGTCGAGAGCTTTTAAACACATTCTCATTTTCATGCTGGTTTGCCTGAACGATTGTTCTTACATGTTTTTTTGAGCAACTACAAAAATCCTGAGATAAAATGCAACCATGACAGAACAAGGCAAGAAAAAGTAAGTAATGTGTCTAAAACTGACCACAATTTACTAAAAAGTAGACTGCAACTTCCTATACAGTATCTTGATTTAATATATTCCTCCAGTCCTTCCACATTCGCTTTTGAGTACAATGAAACCATATGAATATAATCCAACCATGCTCCAACTTATCAGCACCATGACCCATGCAACAGATATGGTAATTCTCTTTGGGTATTGAAGTGGATAACATACAGCCTGATGTCGATCAATAGCAATACAAACAAGATGCAAAATGAGACACAGATGTGAGAAATAAGTCGAAACTGGAGTGGAGCAAACAGAAAGCATCTCCATAGTACCAGCAGCCATCGACAGAACGGATCATACTGAAAGGCATGACCACCAGTCCAAGCAACAGGTCCGCAAGAAGCCAGAGACATCACCAGGATATTAGTGGGAGTCTGGAGCTGTTTGAAGTGCCGCTATGGAGAATAATGACCACAAATTTCTAGAATCGTCACGACCATCGCCAACACCGATATAGATACAACACAGTCTGAGTGGACACATGGTGTGTGCCTTAAGACAAGAGTTGTTCACTGCAGGAAAACAAAACTCAAGGGATAGTATTCTTGTGACAATAAATCCATCCTTCCTGTCATGTTTCTTAGTCTACGAAAACAAGAATCTAGTACATTCTGCTTTAGCTTGACTGGCAAGTCCTTTGAATACTCTTTCATGCTCTTCTCTGGCCCTCCCATATTACCACAAGACAACAAATGACAATTAAGAACTCTACTCTGAAATTACATCATTTAAATTTTCTGTTTGTCCTCTAATAATTATTTATGTTTATGCCATGGACTGCAGAAAAAAAAAAAAAAAGGGACATAGTTTCTGTGACATCACCCATAGGTTTCTAGAGTGCAGTTTAAGCCCAAAGTGGACGGAGCCAGCCATCTCCATCTTGGCAGTGTTTCACCACGCCTCATTCCCGAATAACCAAAACTGGGTAAAAAGCCAAGATTGAGATGAGGTGGAGTGACGCTAACAGACAGCAAACAAATGGCTAGCAGTGACAGCAGCAATCCACCTGTCACTCGAGTGGCCACGGCCCTTAATTATGCGGAACTTTAAGGCTTAATACAATTTAAATTGATTAGTCATTAAAAAAATTCACCCCCTCACAGTTTTCAGGCTATAAACAGTTTTTTTTTTTTTTTTTTACAGCTGTAAGGTTTATTTTAACATGGGGGGTCTATGGCAGGGGTACTCAATTAGAAACCTAAAAGGTCCACTCACCAAATTTTCCTTGCGTCCAGGGTCCGGAACAGTGATAGTTAAAATCCAATAACAGAACTCCTACAAAAAAGGTGGTAAATCCCACAAAACATTCAAACTATATGTACAAAAGTTGATGGCCTTATTGGTGTGAAAGTGACACCTTTTTTTGTGCCACCAGTTCTTTAGGCAAAAAAATTGTGCACAGATAGATCATTTATAATAAATGCTGCAAAATTCCATATAAAATTGTTATATTTATTTTACTTCAAGTAGGAAAAATGTTACTTGAATATTTTGGTTTTAGTGTTTAAGTTAGCTATAGAAACACTGGCTTATATTAAATAAATGACAATGCCATTTTATCCCATTACAAAGATAAAAATACATACATCCATTTGTTACAAGTAGAATTGACTATGGTAGTGATCTGTGTAGTGGCCTCCCCAAAAGGCAAATGCAAATGAATTAAAATGCAGCACCATGGATCATAACATATCACCCCATGTTTAACAGACATCACTGGTTAACTGAACAAGAAGGGCAAAAGAGTTTTATGTTCTTCCCCTGACCAAAATACTCTTTTTTTACTAGATTTTTGTGTCTTGGGACCAATTTATAACCCCCCCTATAACTATATATATATGTATATCATATGTGTGTGTATATATATATATATGTGTATGTGTGTGTGTGTGTGTGTGTGTGTGTGTGTATGTGTGTGTATATATATATATATATATATAACTATAGCTATAGCTATACTATAACTATATATATATATATATATATATATATATATATATAAATACATCTTCAGCTATATATAATCTATTTTTAAAAATGGCAACAGGAAAATCGTGTTTTTTTAAAACAGAATTCAAGTAGGCGTATCATCATCCTGCATGCAATGTGTATTTAATGTCATGCATAATGCACAGTAATGCACAGTAAAAGTACATTAAAGTGTGTCAGGGATCTGATTTTAGATCACCCTTAATTTACAGCAGTACATTTTAAATATCTGATTTTACACTGTTCTTACATGATCTTCAAAAGGAAGCATGTGCTGCATAGTGAGATCAGAAATGGAGTCAAATTGTGAAAACATTGATATCGAAGAAGTTTTGGTTCAAATATTCTCATTGTTATAATGAGAAAAGGGTTTTCTAAACCATGGATAGAAAAGGCCATATATAATGGGGTTTATGGTTGAGTTAATGTGACCTAACCAGACAAACACTTCGAAAAGAGCAACTGGGGTTGAAAAGTTGATGTAAGGGATCAATCATAGAGTTAATAAAAAACGGCAGCCAGCAAATAATAAAGGCACCCACGACCACACCGAGAGTTTTTGCTGCTTTGCGCTCAGATCGATAAAGAGCTTTTAAACACATTCTCATTTTCACGCTGGTTTGCATTGTCAACTTTTCTAGCATGCTTTTTGGCAATCACAAAAATTCTTGCATACAGTCCAACCATGACAGAACAGGGCAAGAAAAACCTATTAATGTGTCTAAAGCCCCCCACAATGCATTGAAAAGCAGAGTGCAACTTCCCATACAGTATATGGATGCAATAAATTCCTGCAGTCCTTCCACATTAGCTTTTGAGTACACTAAACCATATGAATATAATGCAGCCATGCTCCAACTTATCAGCACCATGACCCATGCAACAGATATGGTTATTCTCCTAGGGTATTGAAGTGGATAACACACAGCCTGATGTCGATCAATAGCAATAAAAATCAGATGAAAAATAGACACAGATGTGAGAAATAAGTCAAAAGTGGAGTGGAGCAAACAGAAAGCATCTCCATAGTACCAGCAGCCATCGACAGAACGGATCATACTGAAAGGCATGACCACCAGTCCAAGCAACAGGTCCGCGAGAGCCAGAGACATCACCAGGATATTAGTGGGAGTCTGGAGCTGTTTGAAGTGCGCTATGGAGATGATGACCACCCGAATTTCCTAGAATAGTCACGGTCATCGCCAACACCAATATGAATACAACACAGTCTGAGTGGACACATGGTGTGTGCCTTTAAGACAAGAGTTGTTCACTGCAGGAAAACAAACTCAGAGGGATACATATTCTTGTGAAGATAAATCCATCCTGCCAGTCTCAGAACACAAGAAACGAGACAAGTCTTAGTTAGACAATTTAGTAACATTAACAGTGTGAGAAGAGGCCCTTAAATACTCGATGGTTTGTCTTCTTTGACCCTCCTACATGACGAGGCAACGAATAACAAGTTCTGAGCACTTGAAATACCGTTAGCATCTATTTCAGCTTAAAGGGCGGGTTGACTGCGATTTCACTTTTTTCATTTTAAATAGTGTGTAATGTTGCTGTTGGTGCATGAACAGTATCTGCAAAGTTGCAGTGCTGAAAGTTCAGTGTAAGCAGAGATATCGTCTTTTAAAGGTGCACTAGACGACAATGCTGTCAAACAGCGACCCCTAGAGTAACTGATCGCAGCGGCAACGAGCGCTTTGGTCACTTGAATTCAAAAACAACACATTTCAGATCGCCTCTTATTTAACAAACGAAATAAATGAATCTACTATAGAGTTACCTGGAGTTTTATTTGTTTGTATTGATACATCCGTGCTGTGAGATGTTTCAATGGGGACATATCACACGCACATTATGGCTATATGCTCGCGTCTGACTCCTCGCTCGGTCAGTCTGCTTTTTCCTCTTTCTCTGTTCCTCCGACAATGCTTTCCTAGCTTTCTATATCTTATATGCCGGCTCCGCCATGCCGATAGTATGACAAACTCCATCCTTCTCGACCTTGTTCCTGGATATGTGCAGTGTTGCCGGACTTGCCGCAAAGGAATATGTTACATCGCGAGAGCTGAAATCACGCGATACTCCCTGATCCTGAGGCCACCGGCTCGCCGGCCTGAAACTGCAAGTGAGATTTTTCCGCTCACAGGCACCAGGGGGTCGAGACGCCCCCATTCAACCCGAAATAAGTAATATAAGCATACCCGTGACTCTGAAGCTTTTTAGTTAAGGTAAAAAAGTTACTGAGATTACCTTTAAAACTCAGGAAGTATAATTGCCTACAAAAATGACTCGAATTGGGACTATAGCCATGGTATAATTATGCTATAGTTATGGTACGTCACTAACCTACACATTTGCATCAACCACTCCTCAGAATATGCAGGAAATTTCTGAGGCATCGTCGAACTCGTAGAGTGTGTTGTTCACGCAGCTGTCAGGTCTTCTGTGTCGGGCTTCCCACGGACGCTATTCTTCCTCAACAATGGATACAATTTATGTTTGATTATGTTCCTGAAAATGACGATCGTAATATCACGAGTTCAACACCGGATTCAACAAGAAACTGTTACTAAACATGAAGCAGTTCCGACTTTAAAACAAGAGGCAGCAGTGTTGGGCCACAATCTGTAAGTAGGCTAAGACTTAATCATTTTAAATGTGTTTGCATGTATAATTCAAGACGTAGCCTTGTGTTTTATTTTTTTTTCAAATGCCAGCACTTGCTTTATAGCCACTACTAGTTAGACTATGCTATTTTGTGTACAACGACAAACGCGTACAAACATTATGGACCTGAATTTTGTATAAGTACAACTAATGTTTTAAACTTATTTTTCCTGTATATATGCTTTACGACGTTATTTTCGATTTGATCAAGAACGTAAACTTGCCAACGCTGTTTGAGTATAACACTATTAGTAGCCAGTCAGTTGCTATCGTTGCCAGTCAGATGCTATTGTGTAAAACAAACGTGTATTAGGTTAAAAAATGTTGCAAATTATCATTCAGAAACGTTTAGTAAGAGCCGTGTGTGGTCGAGGTTCTGCTTGACTCTCTTCATTGCGGCTTCTCGCGTCTGATTATGCCTCAAACTGATACTGCAGTTCCACACCATTATTTACATCTGGACCGGAGCTCAGCGTCTCCCGTAAAGGTAATGGGCGTTAACCATCCGGACAACGCGTGAGCGACAGTTTAGCCAATCACAACACACCGGGCCAGAACTAACCAATCTGAGCTCAGGACGTGTTACTGAGGGAGTGCTTTGCACTGAGAATCAGGAAGCTTTGAACACGTCTCATTCAGGCGACAGAGTGAGAGCGCGACTGGCAATAAAGGTGAAGTTTATGAAAAATAAGACTTTTAAAAAAGAAAAACCACGAATACATGTTATATTGCACCCCATAAATACAATCATGCAAAGAAAAAAAGCAGTCAACCCCCCCTTTAATAATTCTTCATATTGGTGCATACACTACCATTCAGATGACTGGAGTTTATAGGATTTTTCAAGTTTTTGAAAGAAGTTATATTTGCCCAAATGCTTAATATTTGTTCGAAAATCAGATTATTATTTTTTACTCAAAAGAACAGCTATATATTTAAAATGCAAACATTTTATTTTAAATATTATAATCTAATATCAATATATAATATATATGATACAATACAAATCTTTACTGTCACTTTTGATCAATTTAATGTATCCTGATAACATAACTGGTAAGGGTTGTTTTCCTGAAGCACTCAACATTGAACTCAAAGATACAAATGCAAAATTTATTATAGGGATAGTTCACTCAAAAAATACAATTCTGTCACCCTCAATGTTTTCCCAACCCCTTAAGACTTTCGTTCATCTTAGGAACACAAATTAAGATATTTTGATGAAATCTGAGAGCTGTCTCACTCCTCCATATAGGCTTCTTTTGTAATTGAAACTGGCCAGCCCAGAAAAGTTATTAAAGACATCTTTAAAACAGTCCTGCAAGTGTCTACAGTGGCCAACCTTAAGTTTATCGAGCGACGAGAATACTTTGTTGTGCGCAAACCCCCCCACACACACACACACAAATAACAAAAAAGTATTTCGTCGTCGCTTGATCAACTTAAGGTTGAGCCACTGTAGCCACTGACAGAGTTTTCTTTTTTGGATGAACTATTCCTTTTTCATTTACAATCCCATAATGCATTGCGGTATGCTCAGTAAAATATATCCAGGATGTTGGATGAAGTGTCCATTATCATAGTTTGTTCAACACTGAAAATAATATTAAAAAATAAATAAAGTTTCCTCACTAGGCTTTGGAGCAGAGGAAAGTACTATTTTATAATGAATATATTCTGGGCCTAATTCTTGCCCTGTAGCATATTATAGACACAAATGTTTTATACAAAAACACAACAGGAACACCATATTAAAAGGCCATTTAATTTTCTATTGCATTATTTATTTATATGTTAATTTAGCTTGTTTTAATTCCATAAATGAACTTTTCTTAAAGCTTCACTAGACATATTGGTTGTTTGTTGACTGCATTATCTAATTAGCACAATCACAATGATGCAACTCCAGACGCTCTGAGGTGCAAGTTAATGTTTTCACTCCTGTAGGGATCAATCAGAATGAAGTGTGATTCTTTTGTAGCTTAATGAGGACAGGTGTAAATATGCCACTAAACAGCAGAACATCTTGCAAACATGTTTAACACATTTAATAAGTCCCTCTGCTCACAAACTTTTTTTAGATCATGAAAACAAACAAGTTATTTCCACAGAATTTCTATAGAGACAGAAATTACACGGGTATGACGTCAGTTTCACTGGAGGAATCAAAATTTGCTTAGGACTTTTGAGCATACTGTAGTACACTGCTGTTCTAATTAAACATTTTTAAATGAAGCATGTTATATGACAAATCAGATTTGTTTTTACAATAGTGCATTTTTCAAATAAGTAACACAAGTTACTGTGTCACGGCCGATCATCTTGACATAAACCATAACCTGTCAGTGTCTTTGTCATGACAACTTGACATAAAATTAAGTTAAACTGTCATGTGGTTGGCTTTGACAATGGCTGTCATGAGGCCATTATAACTGTGTCATGAATATTTTCGTGACCTCAACTACAGTGGTACTAATTGAATTTGTCAATAAAAGTTATAATGGCTTCATGACAGCCAATGTCAAAACCAACCACTGACAGTTTAGTGTAATGTTAACCAATAAAGCTAGGTGGTTTCTTAAGTTTGATAATTAATCTGGTATGTCATGTTTATGACAGGTTGTGTTGTCTTAGTAATGTCAAGTTGTCATGACAAAGACATCTCAAACAATGTCATATTTGCATTAAAAATGTCATAACTGAGCGAATGACACTTAGGGCTCTATCTTGCACCCGGCGCAAATGATTCACTGATGCATTTATCATTCCTATTTTTTTTTTGCACTCGCGAAAAATACGCATAAAGCTTACACTTTTACCCAAATTATCATATGCATGTTTAACCGAAACTAATTTGGGTGGGTTTGTCCCATCCCCAATGTCACTTCTCTTTCTTTCACGGCCCTGGCGAGAACATCAATCTCCTCGGCTGTGAAACGATTGACAGCGCCCGGTAAATGCGCCGTCTATAATAGTATTGCGCCACGGAACAAGCGCACCTCGTTCATCATGCTCTTAAAGGGAATGTGATATGACGCTCTTATTGGTTTGTTTCCTGTTACGCCCAAACCACACCTATTGAATAATGAAGCTACTTTCAGACCAACCCCTTTTAGATTTGCGCCAGGCGCAAGAGTCATTTATCCCGCTGGTTAAATAGCAGCAGCGCCGGGATCCGCCCACAAAGTTACCGCGCTTTGCGCTTTGCTCTTTGACACTTGCGTTTCAGATCGTTAAAAATAGGGCCCCATATGACAGTTGTCACAAATATGCATAAAACTTCCTTCATATTCGTAGCATGTCATGTCATGATTATGAAGGTGTCATGTTAGTCTTATGCACACCCCTTTTTCTGTTGAGTAAAGTGTTACCGATAAATCTTTCAAGTCCCATGATTTTCATCGGTATGTCGGAGCGGTGGATTTAAACCTTGACGATATGTTGTAAGCAAGGAGCATCATTCCAACCACTTGAGGCAGCAAGGGTTTGGCACTTTACCGCAATAAACCGTGATGTTGCTCTTTCTTTGCAATATAACTGATAACAGATGGAAGACTTGAGACTTTACAGCCATGAAATTCATGAAAATGTGGCACAAAATTACTGAGAGATTAAGTGACTGGTCCAGATTGATGCCAAATGGCAGACTGATCTCATGAAATGGCGTAAGTATGACGCACATTTTTGGCGTGCTATCAACACGCATAATCGCTTTTCAGCGTGTTTGTGAACGGCGTTAACTTAACGTTACATTACTGTATAAATGACCTACCTCAACCCCGTCCCTAAACCTACCCGTCACTGGGGTTAATACCATTTATGAGTCTTCCCCTACCATCCTAGGAAAAATGTGCTCCCCAGATGTAGATCGACATTTTGCTTTGTTTCGCTTGGACTTTTAATGGCGTGTACATACACGCATACACGCGCACACAGATAGCTCAAAATGCATATACATAACACGCCACTTGACTTGAAAGTGTTTACGCAAAAGTCTTGCAGTCATGTTGTCCTGAATCTGCTGATTCCGTAAATAGATCGGGTTTGTTGGATTCATAATGCGTTGGTCTGGCCTTCTGCTCGCTATCATTTTTAGTACTATAACAATTCCAGTCTCGTTAGTTCCTTATTACTTCGCGCGTGCGTTGGGTTGTGAAATATAGTGGACCAGACAGAGTTGAATGTAACCCCTTCCTATTGTAAAGTCATGCAATTTAACCCCCTGTCGACGATGCCATCGTGCAATGTGCACAGTGTGGAAAGAACAGTGATCTGATGACTTCTGAAAATTGTGCAATGTGAATTTGGCATTATAGGCATTGCGGGATCTAAAAAGTTCTTAGTGTACCCCTACAGTGCTTACTCGAGGCAGAGTGCTGAACAGGTCGGTAAGTCCATTTTTACTTAGGTCCGGTATTCTGTCACGCTGTGGCTGTACTAGTAATCGCACGAATGCAGGATAAGCCAAACACTTCTTTTTAATCAATCCATAGGAGCAAACTAACAAACAAGTTCCATACATAAAGCAAAGATGAGACCCGAACAAAGAACTGAATCAACTGAAACTTAAATGCACAGACTGAGTAATTAATGGAAAACAGAATGTAAATAAAAATCTTAAAGAAGCTACCCATCAAACAAATTTAGGTTCCCAGAACGTTCCTAGAACTTTCCCTTAAGGTCAAGGGAACGCTCCCGGAACAGTCTCCCTTACGTTATAAAATATAACATAAAAATAACCTCATGGGACCATTCGGGGAACGTTAGGGTAACGTTCTGTGTTTGCTGGGTAATAAAACAGACAAACCATGCAGAACAAACAGTAACAAAACACATCTGAAACAAAACAGACATAGAACTACATGTTAAAGAAACACAATGTTCAGTTTTACAGGATGAATTTTGAGTGTTTAAAGTGGAAATGAAGCAGTGAATCAAGTTTACATGATTTACAAGATGGACTTCCAATATAATCAACAATTAAATAAGAAACATGATAAATGTAAACATTTAAAAGAAAAAACGGTAACACTTTACAATACGTGTGCACTAATAAGCATTAATTCATGCTTAACTAATGCACAGATAATACTGAATTAATGTGTAACTAATGATTATCTAAGCTATTCATTAATGATTACCACATTAGGAACTAATTAAGAGTCTGTAAGGTTAATGTATTAGTTCATACATGAATTGTTATTAATTAAATATGTAATTGTGGATTAATTCCATAATAACTCATTTTTTTAACTAATCGTGTTAATTAATATGTTAATTACCAGAATGAGCCAAAGCCTTGTATTTCAACTTCCAGATAATATGACAGGTACACTAATATGCATTAATACATGATTAATTAATTAATTGTTAATGCAAATTCATGTGCAAATTACTACAATTACTAAATGACTAGTTAATAATGATGTGCCTCAGCAAGTAAAGTCATAACATAATGATACCTTTGCAAATCATTAGCTAATGATTAATTAAGGCAGACAACTGGAAGTTGAAGTGCATAGCTTTGACTAATTGTGGTAATTAACACATTAATTTACACTATTAGTTAAAAAAATATGTTATTAAGGAATTAATACACAATGACACATTGAATTAATAGCAATTCATGTATTACTTAATCTATTAATCATATAGACTCTTTATTAGTTGCTGATGCAGTAATCATTAATTAATGATTTAGTTCTTTATTAGTTATACATTAACTCATTATTATCTGTGCATTAGTTAAGTGTGAATTAATGCATATTAGTGCACACGTATTGTAAATGTTGATTAAAACTTTATATCTTTCGCCGTGAGGCTGCCGCCATTGTGGAGTATTCTAACATGTGACGTCACGGGGTTGGTTGGCTCAAGTTTAACAGGCTCTGGGCAGTGAGAATCGCGACATCAAACTGTGTTTACACCAGTATTTTGACCGCGAACGACTAATGTTAGGTAGTGATTAGACAAAAAGACGATGTCTAATGTTATATGTTGTACAAACTGCACATAGAAACATTGTTCGCGATGTCTGCCGTCATATTCCCGTCTCGTCAACAACATGGCATGTAAGTTAGGCTACGTTACTATGTAGAAAAGCCGGTGGTGGTTTGGGGTGAAGAGCGGGTTTGCAACGCTACCAGGTGTCAGTGTGGCTGTTGTTCTGCGATGCCTACCGTGTCAGAGTCCATCTGCTGTCAAGAGGTTGATCTTGAGCATGTAATGCGTGGTCAATTCTGCATCACCGGCGCGCACGTTTACTATGCTGTGCCGGGAGGTAAGTTGACAAACTGCACATAGAAACATTGTTCGCGATGTCTGCCATCATATTCCCGTCCCGTCAACATGTAAGTTAGCATGTATTTGTTAAAGGGGAAATGAAACGTCCATGTTTTCGCACTGGTTAAGTGTCTCCTCCGCTCTGACATCCTTCAGGGAAAGCATCGCCGCTTCCAACACGTCTAACTTACCTCACGGAACAGCATATTAGTAAACGTGCGTGCCGGTGATGCAGAATTGACCACGCAATACATGCTCAAGATCAACCTCTTGACAGCAGATGGACTCTGACACGGTAGGCATCGCAGTACACAACAGCCACACTGACACCTGGTGAGCGTTGCAAACCCGCTCTTCGCCCCAAACACCACCGGCTTTTCTACATAGCAACACATGCCATGTTGTTGACGAGACGGGAATATGACGGCAGACATCGCGAACAATGTTTCTATGTGCAGTTTGTCAACATATAACATTAGACGTCGTCTTTTTGTCTAATTACTACCTAACATTAGTCGTTCACGGTCAAAACACTGGTGTAAACACAGTTTGATGTCGCGATTCTCACTGCCCAGAGCCTGTTAAACTTGAGCCAACCAACCCCGTGACGTCACATGTTAGAATACTCCACAATGGTGCGCCTGGTGAAAGATATAACGTTTTTTCTTTTTTTCTTCTAAATGTTTACATGTATCATGTTTCTTATTTAATTGTTGATTATATTGGAAATCCATCTTGTAAATCATGTAAACTTGATTCACTGCTTCATTTCCCCTTTAAGCTTTTGAACGATAGCTAATATATGATGACAAAAATATGTTATAGGGAAAAAAGCCAATAAAAAAGTGGTACACTGACAGGTTAACAGACTGCATTTTTTATGCAACTCGAATTAAAGGGAAATCTCATGAGAAAAGCTCTCTGTTGTTGACAGGTGAAGGATGTAGTGACAGTATGTGATACAAAGCAGGAGGGGTTGAGAGATATAAATATATGCTTTCGGCACGTTCACTCTTGCATGGACAAGTAAGTTCTTTGTCATGAATATCTAACGGTATGATTTCTGTTCAAGCTGCTGGGCTGATCTTGTTTTTGTGTGGTCATAGCATTGAAATCTAATGTAATAATTGTTAGTGGTATTTTATTAGTTGGGGAAATCACTTTGCTGTTACAATAATAATCAGAAAAACATGTCATTGTTGGCTTATAAATAAATGTATGTTTTCTTTTGTTTTTAAGCAGACCATGCTTGGAAATGGACCTGAGACTGGGATTGACCATGGGCCTGTCCTCTGCTTTGAGTCGTTCAACAACTCGTGTGTAAATTTGTCTACCCGTCTGAGATTCAGATTTTGCTCTATTTGTTCTTCAGTGCCTTAGCGCTTTACCACAGTATGTGGAAACCTGCTGGTCATCATTGCCATCATTCATTTCAAGCAGCTGCACACGCCAACAAACTACCTCATCCTGTCACTGGCTGTGGCCGACCTGCTCATCGGAGGCTTTGTGATGCCGCCCAGCATCCTGCGCTCCCGGTGAGACTTGCTGGTACTTGGGAGACATGTTCTGTAAAATACACAGTCAGCGCTGATATTATGTTATGCATCACATCTCTCTTGCACATATCTTTCATCTCTATCAGATCGCTATTATGCTGTGTGTCACCCGCTTCAGTACCGGAATAGAAATCGCACCGCCCGTTTCCCTCATTATGATTTCCCTATGCTGGTGTCTGGCAGCCTTTGTTGGATTTGCTATGGTATTTCTAGAGCTCAACATTTTGGGTTCAGAGGAGTTTTATTTTGATAATATAGCTTGTAAGGGATCATGTGTTATCTTTCAAACCAGAGCAGCCAGCACCATTTCCTCATTGCTTGCTTTTGGACTTCCTGCAATGATTGCTGTCTGCATATATCTAAAAATTCTCCTTGTTGCACGAAGACAATCAAAATCTATACAGCATTCAGCACACGTGGGCAAGAAAACCAGCATATCTATAAATAAAAATGAGGGGAAGGCAACAAAAACATTGGCAATCATCATGGGGGTATTTTTTGTAAGCATTGCACCATTTTTCTTCTGTAATCTAGTAGATCCGTATCTTGATCACACAATATCACCGGCTGTATTTGATGTTTTGTTGTGGATTGGATATTTGAATTCTCTATGTAACCCTTTTGTGTATGCATTCTTTTTATAGATGGTTTAGAAAATCTTTAAGTAATTATTCTTTTGGCCAAAATATTTCAAGTTAATTCTTCTCAACTTGATTTGATGGAAAGACAATGACAATTATTTTTGTAAATAATATATAAATGTAAATAAACCAAAATATCCTGGATATGTTTTATGTGTCCACACCAAGTAACTAGAAATAATTACGCCTCTGTACAGTAACCATGATGCCAAATAACCAGTCACACATGCATTATTTATAACCTGAGCATTTGAGTTTAAAAGAGTGAGATCAAATTTAGGTATTGCATTACTTTTTTTCCCTCACTGAGCCACTACATCAAAACTGTGCAGATTAAATGTAGACTATATAATGCTTTATAACATTTCATGTGACAAATGTGAACAAATGTGAACGTGCATCATGCTCCATCCATTGCATGTATATGTACATCATTTTCAGTGGTGTAAGTAATTCTGAATATTTTGATGTCAAATAAATCGCATTTAACTATATTCTCAATATTACACAATACATTTTTTGTTGTTGTTGGTCAAGAAATAGAACTTTTCTCCCAAAATCCCCCCTTTTTTAATATCAAAGACAATGCAACTTTCCAAGAAAACACAGGAAGAATGTAATCTCAGCAAGTGAAGGCTCTTCTTGTTGTAGTAAATTCAATGAAAGATATCCAACAATTATATATATAATACAGTGCTTTTTAGAATTTAATTATTTGCATGTTTCTCATTTTATTTTAAACGCTGAAATACTCTTCATTCAATAACACATAAAATTCAATAAGCTTATGAATAAGCTTGTGGGGTGCTTCAGAGCGCCGGCGCACATCTGAAGGTTTACTGGTTAATACACACACACACACACACACACTTGTATATGTGATATTCATAACAGAGGACTTTGTGATGTACAGATCCAGCAGCCGAATGAGAGCCAGGCCTATTATTGACTCGATCAGTTACTGCAGCTTTATCAGAAAAATGTGATGGGAATTTTTAACCCATTAAATCATAACTCACTGGAGGGGAGATTAATTATAGTCTAAATTAAATATATTCACTGTAGAAGTGGTAGAGGAGGGTGAAAGTGGGGCCCTTCTCTTAATATTTTTTTGGGGAGGGCCGGGGGCCAGTGTGGCCACAGAACTTGGCCCACCACCAGCACTTCCCAGTCTGATTGCAACCAATTGCCATTCTGTGTGCTCTGGGCCGTATACGATTCAGCTTCTACTAAAGTGGCAGCACCTGATCTAGTTTTGCCAGAGGCGGTGGTGTCCAAATCGTCCTCAGAGGTCACCCATGAACTCTCTGCCTGTCTCATACAAAAATGTAATATATGGCCATATATTTACTTATATTTTAAATAGCATGACATATATCTATACATATATTTGACTTATCTGAGAACACAATATATGCCTGCAACATATATGAACATTTATGTGTCCAAACATGTGAAGAAAATATTTGAGTTCATCCATATATGATACCATACATCTGCATATATTACAGTATAGTATTGGTTTCTCACATATATGGACAACATTAAGTATAAATATGTGACATATATAAAACACACATATATATATATATATATATATATATATATATATATATATATATATATATATATATATATATATATATATATGTATTAGGGCTGTCAAAAGATTAATCGCGATTAATCGCATCCAAAATAAAAGTTTGTGTTTACATAATATATGTGGGTGCACTGTGTATAACTATTTTGTATATATATAAATACACACACATGCATGTATATTTAAGAAAAAAATATTATTTATATATAAAATATATATATTTATATATAATATAAATTACATATAAATCTATAAACAGTATATAAATGAAAATATGTCTTAAATATATACAAGCATGTGTGTGTATTTATATATATAAAATAATTATACACAATGCACCCACATATATTATGTAAACAAAAACTTTTATTTTGGACTGCGATTAATCGCGATTACCCTTTCTGACAGCTCTAATATATATATATATATATATATATATATATATATATATATATATATATATACATATATGCGTTTTGTATATATTTAACATGGGGAAAATATATGGCACTTAAATGAAAATGGCCATTTTTGCTATATATTTTATATATATGAATTTTGCATATATTCTCATATAGGTAGCAGACATACATGGGCACTGACATTATATATGTAATTTACAGATATTTACATATATTACATTTCTGTATGGGCATGTCACGGCCAGTGAGGACGTTTTGGTCCCAAATCTTGGCCAAAGAGGCTGAGAGGATTTTTTTCTGGTATTCTTTGTCATTGTTTTGTTCTTCTACTGGTCTCCCTGGATTTCCCTGTTTGCCTGTGTCTTGGACTCTGATATTATCTGGATTGATTGCCCTGTGGTTTGGACCCTATGCCTGTTCTATGGATTACGATTACCCTCAATAAAGCTTGGATCTCCAACCGAAGTCTCGGGGCAATTCTTAACAGATACGTTGTAATACTTCCTCATAAACCATATTTAAAGAGCCCCTATCATAGCATTTGAAATGTTCCTATTTTTGTTTTAGGAGTTCCCAAAAACAGTTTACCATGCATGCAAGGATAAAAAACACTTTATTTGTCTTATAAAATGCATTTATGTTTAACTGATTTGCTCACCGACTCCCAAATGATTCGTACAACGACTCATTTTTCCAAACCACTCCTTTGCGTGACGCTAATCGGCGGTGATTGGTTAGATGACCCAGTCAGTTATTGTTTGTTAGCATAACGCATAAACATATTGATAAAGTACTGCTAGTATTGATAAGACGCTCTATTCTTTATGACAACTCCAATAACAGCGACAAACATTTCACATATTTAAAAAAAATTGACATTGGAGACCTAGAAGCTGCGCTGAGCGTAACTTACACACACACACGCGCGCACACACATACTTGCGCCTTCCCTCCTCGCGCCCGACGCTACAAAACCGTTCAAAACCCATAAAAGCAACAATTATTAATAATACTTACAGGTTGTGATTCGATAGGAGGAAGCTGATCCATATACACTGGGTAAGTAAGTTACTGAGCCCTCCTTCAGGAACAACCGCTTGCGAATCCACATTTGAATTTGATTTATGTTTTTGAACGATCCGTCATTAAAATGATGAGAACACAATCGGGCTATACTGTTGTGGTATCGTTGCAAATATGAACTCTAACCACCGATTCTTCACATGCTCGTCCCTGGTAAATGAAAACAAAGTGGCTGAACTATCTTTGCATTGTAGAACACAGCGTCTTCTCGACATGATGCTATGATGAAGTATTTGAATGTGTTCTATCTAGACTTCCGTCTGCGTGCGCAGTAACTGGGCGCGGCCAGTATGTATCTACGTCACGACGAACCAGCTAATGACTCGTTTTAAAAACAATTCATTTCATAGACTCAGAGTCGACTCTCACTTTTGAAAGACAATAACTTTATATACGGTGCACTTTCAGATATAAACCTTTGCAGGATGTTTTCATTCCCTTAGAGCTATATTCCACACCATATGAACAGTCATTTTCAAAAATCCATGATAGGGGCTCTTTAAAAGAACACACACAATTTCAACAATTATGCAATTATTTACCCTCCCATGTCATTACAAAGATGTATACAGTTATTTTTGAGAGGATGCTTTAAAGTGGACAAAAGGCCATGATATTAGAGGCATGCTGATTGCTGCCCTAACAAAAGCCAAATTTAGAGCAAACAGATTTTTATTAATTCATGCACATCCATACTCCATTCCAAGAAAATTACTCCATCCATAATTTTCTTCATAGTAAAACAACCCCACCATGTGCGCTTGGCTCTGTGCCCTGGAAAGGTTCAGAAAACCAGCCTATCTTTTCCTGGAGGTCTCGTACTTCCAGAGCTCTCTGATTTATATGACCCACCCAGAGCGACGGCCTGATCCCCGGCAGGGGTCCCTGTGTTTAAATTGACACCACCACACTTCTCCTCTCTTCCATACATCCCCTTTGTGAAGCACCAACCCATTCTTCTCGAGCTTTTCAACATGTGATGCGAACTTTGTAGCCATCTGGTGGTCAAAATAATGAATAGCACCTACCAAATGGCTGTGTCCCAATAATAATTTCACTTAAAAGGTCATGAAACCCTAAACTAATTTTTTTTAGATTTAAACAGAGGTATGTGTGTGGAACATCATTGAAGAGATTGTGAACATCTGTTATATCTAAAGCATTAAAAATCCTGCTTAAGGGCCTGGTGTTGGCTCGTTACGCCACTAGGTGGCATAATAGATGAAAGAGGCGTTCATGGGTAGCAAAGTGTTTGTTTTTCCCCGCGACGCTGCCTAGACTCTGGCTATGGGCAGTTGGTTGGTTAGCCTATCACCAACAGACACATCAAAACTGTTTGTAGCAAACATTTTTCTGAGAAGTGAAATGTGTTTTGTCGTTTAAAAACCTTTATAATTATCATATAAGCTTATATATCTATAATGCGAGATGGGCGTCACGGTTCAGAGAATCCGATCTGTCGGACGTCAATTCATACACTTCTCTCGAAATACATGAAATTTAGTGGTCGGTGAAGTTGGAGAAGAATAGAGTAAAGTTTATTTTTACTTAAAGCATTTTTGATGACAATTTTTCATGTTTTGTCACTTAAAAACTTTCATAATTATCATATTAGCATATCTATAATGCGAGATGGGCGTCGCAGTTCAGAGAATTGGATCTGTCGGACGTCAATTCATACACTTCTCTCGAAATAGGCTACATGAAGTTGGAGAAGAATAGAATCAACTTTATTTTACTTAAACAATGTGTTTCTGATTCTGGAGGCTTTTTTGTCACAGACAATGAGGTGACAACAGGTGTAATTCTAATTCGAGAAAGCACTGCTTTTGTTTTCTTTCTATTGTCAATTATACATAAGGGCATCCAATTGATGAGAAAGGGACGTTCTATTGGGATTTTGCTTTACTATAAATGTGGTCTCTCAGACTCCATTAGGTGCAGTTGCCACTTGAAAAAAAGAGGTATGGGTCTGGATGGCAAAGTCATGCTATACTGAACTTTGATTGCAGATAAATATAAATTAATCTGTGATCATTATTTCATCAAAACCAATTTACAGTTTAGATTTTCTCTCTCTTTTTTTTATATGCCTAAACTGATTTTATTGTACATTTGCTATTTGTGTGCAATTAGAAAACCAATTTAAAAGCTTATACTGTCATTATGATTACAGTAGGACAACAGTACTATTTGAAATACACAATAAGCTTAAATGTTTGCTATGTCGGCAGCTAACCTTTTTCTTTACTACAGATCGGTGAAGCAGAATTGTGTAAATGGATGCACAAATCAACATCAGCCAATATGGAATCCTGGAAAAGCCTTTTCTTTGTTATGAGTTTAGTAACACATCTTGTCCGAAGTTTTTGTCTATCCTTTGGAAACTCTGAATATTACTCTACATTCTTTTTAGTGTTCTCTTCGATTGTCACAATCATAGGAAACCTGTTGGTGATCATAACGGTCATTCATTTCAAGCAACTTCACACACCGACAAATTACCTCATCCTGTCACTGGCCTGCCGATCCTGCTTGTAGGAGGAGTTGTGATGCCTCCCAGCATGCTGCGCTCCATCGAGACGTGCTGGTATCTGGGAGATTTGTTCTGTAAAATACACAGTAGTCTTGATGTGACTTTGTGCACTGCGTCAATTTTAAACCTCTGTATCATTTCTTTAGACAGATATTACGCCATATGTCACCCCTTTCATTATCACAGTAAAATGACATCACTGGCCACACTAGTTATGATTATTATCAGCTGGACTGTTTCAGCTGCTCTGGGTGTTTGGCATGATCTTCATGGAGCTTAATATTCTTGGCATTGAAGATTTTTTCTATGAGAACATTGACTGTGATGGAGGCTGCTTTGTGTTTCAGAGTAAAGCTGGAGCTAGTGTATTCTCGTTTATCTGTTTTTATGCTCCCACTTTTGTCATCCTCTGCATGTATCTGAAAATCTTACATGTGGCTAAAAGGCAGGTGCAGGCCATTCAGAGTGTGAATTCTGAATTAAAAAAAGAGGGAAAAGCCACTAAGACTTTAGCCATCATCATGGGGGCATTTCTGACTTTCTGGATTCCCTTTTTCCTTTGTAATCTTATTGATCCGTTCATTGGGTATTCTGTACCTCCACTGCTGTTTGACTTGTTCCTGTGGGTCGGCTACTATAATTCTACATGTAATCCCATAGTGTACGCCTTCTTTTACAGCTGGTTCAGAAATGCATTCAGAATCATTCTATCCAAAAGAGTATTTCAGACTGATTCTTCAAGAACAATGCTGTTGTAATAATGAAACACTTAAAAAGTATTTCTTGACGTTTCACTTTTTGAGTAGCTAGTACATATTGTTATTAATCTGAAAATATTATTATTTAACTGAACCTTTCTCTTGGGAGTGCAAATCAAATCTGTTTTTTTAAGACTCTTGTATGTGATTGAAGTGTCTGCATATGAGTGTTTGGATGTCTTTGCATTCGGGGCCCTTCTGAGTCCAACAGTGTTGATCTTTGGCCCTCTCATGAACCCTTATGAATTAAATTCTAATAAAGTGTGTAAAAACTGGATGGTCAGTGCTAGAATAATAAACAGACCCGTAAACATATTTCTAAATGACTGTGCATTTTAGGCTATATATTTTTTTGGTAACGTTTTAGATCACAGCCCGGAAGTATTGTGTAATGAAGACAATTTTACAAATTCACTTATTCTACTATTCTTACATTTCAGTGGAATTTGGCATGAAAATACACAGTGTATATTTTTGTAATAATGATATACCAATACATATTGCATTGGCTTTTTAAAAATTACAGGGTACCTACAGTATCTATGCATTTATACAGTTTTTTACAAGCAAAATGCAGATGTTTAAGATTGGGTTTCAAGGCAAGTAAAGCTAAAACTATTGTCTTTAAAAAAATATAGGCTATAGGCTATATTGGTAAATAGCCTATGTATCTTGTGCTGTGAGACACATTACACATTTATTTTTCATAGATAGTTTTACAGCTTGAATAAAGCCTAAACATGTAGGAAAAAGGCTTAAAAAACGCAATCCTCTGTTTTGCCATACTAACGAGCGCGAAATATGTCATGATGACCTTCACTGCCGTGTGCTTCCGCCTACTGGAGGTAACAGGTCACAACGTTCACAACACACAATGGCGTGGGGTAGTTGGTAGTACGTAGTGATAGCGAAAAGGACGAAAGACTCAAACGAAGTTGGGAAATAACCAGAATTTTAAAAGGCAAAAAAACGGAAACCAGTGTGGAGGAAGATTGCTGATGTTATCGGATTTTCAGGTGGGATACTAAATTAATTCATTTAAAGTACGGCCAATGCCTGAGGTAAAATGTTGTTACTTAGGCAACCAACGAATGTGATTTAACTGTAACTTACAATGTACAGTCATAACATAAGGTAACATAAACAATGAAACATAACAATAACTGAAACATAACAATAGTATGACTAACGTTACCACAAGTGACAGTAGATTGTTTGTGCAGTTTTGCAATACTGCGAGTTGTCCTAGAGTTGTTCTAGCTGAGCTTCTCGTCCAGTCTTTTTAAATGTAACTTTTACATAAACACTATACTTTGTAGTATTTTACATTTACGTCAAATTACAAGAAACAAGTTTACGCTGCTATGAGTGTATTTTTTTCAGTGGCTGTTGTATATGACGTCACGCCAGTGCTTTGCCATGGCGCGAAATGCAAATGGCGGGCATGAAGTGATTAGCTGTATTTAAAGCACTTTAACAAGCTCAAAATTGTTTATGGTTACTTAAATCAATCAAAGGAGTTTTTTAATCGTTTACCAAAATTTGTCATTCATAAGGGAGGAAAATGCAAGAATTGTCTGAAAAACTGTGGAAAACCGATTGCAAACCAACGTCTGCGTTCTGGGGGAGCCGAATGGGAAAATGCCCGTGTGTGCAGTGATCGCTTTGTCAAAGGTGAGTTAATACAACTTAATTGACTATGTTTGTGTAACGTACCAGTTTCCAAACTTTGTAAAGTCAAAGTCTGTAAGGGTGTTTTTACACCTGAAAGTCTGCACCAAGGTCCGAACCAAAGTTCATGTTTTGATACATTTTATACCTTCAGAAAGTTTTGGTTTGGTTTGACACTGCAATAATGCGAGCACACTATAGACCTTTCCGTGACATAGGCCTACTTACGTCCTGTCATCATCATCTGTGTGGGCTGCATCTTGACATTGATTGGTTTAGTAAATGGACATGCGTCTGGCTTCAGCATGTTGTCAATTCCCCGGGTAACTTTGACAACATGAACGAACAGACGCATATCGTTGCAACTATTGTTATTTTTATGGCATAATTACCTCGCAGCACCAACTATACACAAGGCTAGTTCAAATTCACCAAATGAACGTCCTCGTCACACGAACATTTTATCGTTGCCGGCAAGAAAGGAGAAGATTGCAAGTTGACTTCTCATTATGTCATCAAATCATACTTCAATTAAAAGAGTTGTTCTAGCTAGAGCTTCTCGTCCAGTCTTTTTAAATGTAACTTTTACATAAACACTATACTTTGTAGTATTTTACATTTACGTCAAATTACAAGAAACAAGTTTACGCTGCTATGAGTGTATTTTTTTCAGTGGCTGTTGTATATGACGTCACGCCAGTGCTTTGCCATGGCGCGAAATGCAAATGGCGGGCATGAAGTGATTAGCTGTATTTAAAGCACTTTAACAAGCTCAAAATTGTTTATGGTTACTTAAATCAATCAAAGGAGTTTTTTAATCGTTTACCAAAATTTGTCATTCATAAGGGAGGAAAATGCAAGAATTGTCTGAAAAACTGTGGAAAACCGATTGCAAACCAACGTCTGCGTTCTGGGGAGCCGAATGGGAAAATGCCCGTGTGTGCAGTGATCGCTTTGTCAAAGGTGAGTTAATACAACTTAATTGACTATGTTTGTGTAACGTACCAGTTTCCAAACTTTGTAAAGTCAAAGTCTGTAAGGGTGTTTTTACACCTGAAAGTCTGCACCAAGGTCCGAACCAAAGTTCATGTTTTGATACATTTTATACTTTCAGAAAGTTTTGGTTTGGTTTCACACTGCAATAATGCGAGCACACTATAGACCTTTACGTGACATAGGCCTACTTACGTCCTGTCATCATCATCTATGTGGGCTGCATCTTGACATTGATTGGTTTAGTAAATGGACGTGCGTCTGACATCAGCGTGTTGTCAATTCAGCGGGTAACTTTGACAACATGAACGAACAGACGCATATCGTTGCAACTATATTGTTATTTTTATGGCATAATTACCTCGCAGCACCAACTATACACAAGGCTAGTTCAAATTCACCAAATGAACGTCCTCGTCATGCGAACATTTTATCGTCGCCGGCAGGAAAGGAGGAGAAGATTGCAAGTTGACTTCTTATTATGTCATCAGACCATACTTCAATTAAAAGACCTCGTCTCCTCATCTCCCCATGTGCTACACGGCTCATTTCTCCTGCCACCTTCTGTTTTGTTCGCAGCTTTTTGGGAACCACCAGAACTTCCTGTAAAAGGTCTGAAAGTCCGAACCATGCATAAATGCTTTCACACTATAAACGAACCAAACCTTTTTTCAGTTTAATCTAGACTCGAAACTACCTCTTTTCGTCGGACCAAATTTCATCTGTTTGGTTCGGACCGTGGTCCGGGGGAGGTTTCACACCTCTAATTTTGACCAAACTGAAAAAATCCAAAAGTTCGGACCAAACAAGGTAGGTGTGAAAGAGCCCTAAGACAAGGTAGTTGCTAATACAGTATCTACCGGTAGGAAAATCTCAATTCAGTTGAAAAATCACTCCTCTTCATAAAATAAGGATCACATCCAATATGTTTGATTTTTTTGTTTATATCTTTCTCTTGTAATAGCATGTAAAGTAGTACAGTACGAAATTTCCTCCATTCTTGTCCAACCGAGCTAAACCCAGCTATTTGACATATTTCTCTCTTCTGGCTTCCATTATATCTTCCATTATCTCTGGATTTTTTCCCTCTTTCAGAAAGTTGTGAAAACACTATTGTGGAATTTTTCTTTTGCTTTTTGAGCAGATATGAACTCAAAAATATATATAGCCTACTCAATGTAGTTGTCTTTCAGTCTAGATAACGTGCAGGCGCAGTCGACATCAACTTAATGGGATACCACGCCAGTGAGCCAGTCATCTTCGAGTGCTATTGAACGAGCCAAATGGCGTGCGTGATTTGCATCATTATAATATGGAAGTGTATGCACGCATTAGTTACCTTTTCGCTTCCGAGTCTATCGTTTGATGTCTCTGAAGAGTGCTGTTGTTTACAATCGGATGAGTGTGTCGTGTTTTTCTGCAAGACTCTGCCAGTGCTGGTGGTTTCTATAGCTGCGACTGCTAACTTTGAGCTTCTCAACTGCTAATCAGAAACAGAAAAAAATGCTTAATTCAGAGGCTGAATAAAATGATTCCGGTTCATTTATTCATTCTTTTCTTTCCCCTGGTCTGAGTATTTTTAGAAACTTCTGATCAGTGACCTCACCATACCACCTATTGACCTTAAAGTAATAGTGAACTATCACTTAAAATCATATGATCAAGAGGAAGTGACATAATTAGAATTTAGTAAAAACATTTTTTTAATTGTTTAGTATTTTTTTGTGTTGTACTATTAGGGTGTTTGTTTTGAAATGTTAATTGGGTCATGTTTTATTTTGTCCTTATTAGTCATATTTTTTTCCAAATTCAGTTATTATTGAGATGCAGTTTCAGGGCCTTGTTGCGCTTTCTTGTAGACATTTGGGTACGAGTTGTGTTACCTTGGAAACTCTAATGTTGTGAGATCAGACAGGAGGGAGGTTGTTATGATTGTTATGAGACTCTTGTGGTACAGTACTGTATTTATGTGCCCTCTCTTTAGCTTTGGTTCATTGTAGAAGGAAGGAAAGGTAAGAACATGGATGAGAGTCTGAAAGAAATTTAATTGCAGATGAACATGATTGGAGTATTGTTCAAAAATAAAAAAATCAGCGCAGGTTTATTGTCCTATATGGTCAAGTTAAGTATTGCATTTAAAATCCATTTCATTTAACATGTAAATCATTCATAGAGATGCATAAACGAAGTTGCATTTTTGAAGGCTGGAATTAACTTCACTCCCTTGTTTCAAACAGGGAACCTCCTGTCAATTGTGTAAATGGATGCACAAATCAACATCAGCCATAATGGAATACTGGAAAAGCCTTTTCTTTGTTATGAGTTTAGTAACACATCTTGTCGAAGTTTGTCTATCCTTTGGAAACTCGAATATTACTCTACATTTTTTTTCAGTGTCTCTGTCAATTGTCACAATCATAGGAAACCTGTTGGTGATTATAACGGTCATTCATTTCAAGCAACTTCACACACCAACAAACTACCTCATCCTGTCACTGGCTGTGGCCGATCTGCTTGTAGGAGGAGTTGTGATGCCTCCCAGCATGCTGCGCTCCATCGAGACGTGCTGGTATCTGGGAGATTTGTTCTGTAAAATACACAGTAGTCTTGATGTGACTTTGTGCACTGCGTCAATTTTAAACCTCTGTATCATTTCTTTAGACAGATATTACGCCATATGTCACCCCTTTCATTATCACAGTAAAATGACATCACTGGCCACACTAGTTATGATTATTATCAGCTGGACTATTTCAGCTGCTCTGGGGTTTGGCATGATCTTCATGGAGCTTAATATTCTTGGCATTGAAGATTTTTACTATGAGAACATTGACTGTGATGGAAGATGCACATTGTTTCAGAGCAGAGAGGCAGCGACTATAATGTCATTGGCCTGTTTTTATGTTCCCGCTTTTGTCTTGCTCTGCATATATCTGAAAATCTTACATGTGGCTAAAAGGCAGGTGCAGGCCATTCAGAGTGTGAATTCTGAATTAAAAAAAGAAGGAAAAGCCACTAAGACTTTAGCCATCGTCATCGGGGTGTTTCTTACTTTCTGGACACCTTTTTTCCTTTGTAATCTTATTGATCCGTTCATTGGGTATTCTGTACCTCCACTGCTGTTTGACTTGTTCCTGTGGGTCGGCTACTATAATTCTACATGTAATCCCATAGTGTACGCCTTCTTTTACAGCTGGTTCAGACAAGCATTCAGAGTCATTCTGTCTAGAAGAATATTTCAGAGCAATTCTTCAAGAACAATGTTATTGTAAATGTAATATCACAGTGATCCAAGCCAAATGTGTTTATTGAAATCATAACTCGCCCACAACTGACATGATTTTATAAGTGTTGTTTGCATTATTCAGTAAAAAAATAGCTTGAAGCTTTGAAGAAAGTACACTCTGAAGATTTTTAGACTTGATTTTGGAGATTGAATCTTGAACAGTGTATAATTTACATGGAAGTGAAAAAATGCCACTGAAATATCACAATGAATGTACAGAAATTTTCAAGATTCATTCTAAATATTACAGATATTAAGTATAAATATGTTTTTCTCAAATGTATTTTGTTTCATGGAGTTTTAGATACTTGAAACCTTACATAAAAATATTCATAAAGACCTTTTTTCAAGGCCAAAAAATTGGATAACAATTAAAAGTATGTTAGTGGACAGCAGTAGCATAAATGATTTGTCAAGCAGATAACAGATTGTTAAACATGAGAATAAGGATAAATGTAGCAATGAATGATCCACAATACAAAATGTGATTGTCATCATTCAAAACTATTTTAACTCTTCAAAAAATTTGTTTTTGCATAGTAACTCTGCACACAAACATAAAATGATTAGCCCACATACACACCAAACTATACAAAGATATGAATTATGAAAAACACTTTATTATTTGTATTATTTACACATTTTTTCTTCAGACTTTTTTTAACAGATTTTTGCTTAATTGGCTTAATATGCTATTTATTTTTAAAGCAATAAAACATAAAGAAATAAAGAAAGTTGTCCAGTACTTTACTGTATACTGCACATGCAGGGTTTTTCCTGGCTTAAAATGAGGCGGAGATGGTAAAATCCTTATCATGTATTTTAATAAGATAATAAAATGTTTATTTTTCGTAGACCATCATAGTCTGCTGTGTTACCCACAGTATTTTTGTTGGTGGATCTCGGTACCTCAGGGGGGTTCTCATGTCTCCCCATGAGAATTTTTTTTACATTTTAAAAATAAATTAATTAATTTAGTGCACTTTGAGTCCCCCAAATAATAAATCCAACAAATCTGCTGTTAAAAATAAAATAATCCAACTGCCCAAACATATGATATTCTCTGATTTAGATATCTGATTTATATAAAATTGTCAGCGTTAAGCATGATAATATGGTTAAATATCACACTGAACCAGTTTTAAAAATAACATTTACTTAAAATAAAAGTTCTTCTTTTGGCAAAATTACATTTTCTTACTAGCCTGTCTTACTTAACTGAAATTTCCCAATTGAAAACCTTTTAAACTTCAAGCTTTTAAAACTACTTCAAATTTTCTAGTTAGGCTTTTCCAAAAAAGGTTTGTGGACAAACTAAGTTATCTAATTGTAAAGTGTTAACAAATTATGATAAACATCATGTAGGCTACAGATATTACAATTCTGTCTGATTCAAGCAGATAGTGGCTGTTAATGCATGTATAAATTGCACTAATATTCACCATGTTTATTCTACCGGTAATTTGAAGGGCTTTGATAACATATCTGTGAAAATAAAATGCATTACGAGTAAAAAAGAATGAAAATAAAAGTTTGTTCGGGTAGTGAATTTACAACAAAACCTGTTAATTATTCAACAAGAGATAGGCGGGGTTATTCATCATTGTGCAACAGAATTCGGATACTACATGACAACTTACTTACAGTGCTTGACTTTTTTGTGAAAAAGGAGTTTTTGCCAACTCAATGAAAATGGATGCGGCGCAGGTGCGAGCATGGGCGTGTTGTAGGGTTATGCACGAATGGCTGCTTACCATGGAAACATGAAAGTCACGACTGAGGCCTATCCTTGACTCTTCGGATTTTAAATCTCGATGTAGGGTAGCTATACACACCCGCGAAAAAGCTTATTGTTGACACACGTGCCTACTGGAAAAAGTGTGGGGGCGAATTTACATTGTATAAAAAGTAGGAGGGACACGTTCCCCCGTCCCCCGCGTAATCTATGCATATGCTCAATAGCGTGCGAATACCGGACATCGGTGTGCTCAGAGATGTGTGCGCGCTGAAGTTGCTTGGAAACACAGACGCGCGCAGACAAGGATTTCTGTCGCGCGGGTCAGCTTCTGTTTTCGGTTAAACTGTGTTGCTTTTATAAGCGTTGATTCAATTGTTTTATTAATGTGTTGCAAATAGATCATTAATATAATTACCCTACAATATAATTTATTTTAAATACTGAAATATAAAATAAATTGTTAAACTCAAACGCCCTGTTCTGTATCATAGCAACGAAACGCCTCAATGGAAAAACGCAGTGCTGCCAAAATGCTTTCAAGCGCCCAAAGCACGGCGTCTTCAGCAGAGCGTCTGGCGTTTTCAGCGGGCTAAAAATGCTTCCTGAATTGGCTAATGTGGTGAAGACAATCCCTCGCAATGGCACTTACACCTGTCATGATATACAAAATGAACTTATAAAAACACTCAGTAATGTGGTGACAGAGGCTATAGTGAAGGAAGTTGGTGACTCCTATTACACTTTGAAAGTTGAATATATCAATTGTGCTTCGATTTGTGAATGAGTCTACTGTGCATTGCTACGGCTCAAAGATCACCAGTGACTCCATATTATCGCTGGTCTACCTTTAGGCCTACTATTCATTTAAACATCACACACTTACTTGATCTGGACAAACTCAGCATCATTAGAAAGATTAAAGACTTCGATATTTGACCACAGTTTATGATTAAACTGGTTTGCAGTGACATTCATTTATGCCATGAGTGCAAAATAATAAATGTGTAACGTTCGTTATTTTAAATAGAAATCATCACTCATAAAGCATTCATCAACGTCTTCGCTGGTTTATTTGTGTTCACATCCATGAGATTTAAGAGGGATAGGTATAGATAGGTTGAGTAAGACACAATAGGACAGAATTAGGTTATATGAGTCAAAAGGCCTCAGTTGATCTTTAGGGAATGAAAGCACACCAAATGTCGTATTTTACTGTGTGTATTGCATGATTTTAACACAAACACAGGTTTGATGCTCAAGAAACATTCAATTCCTTAGATTATTCAAGAACAAATGATGAAGAAAGAAAGGCAGTAGGAAATGTGCTTCATTAAAGGAAAAAGCAATGATCAAAACATAATAGAAATAGAAACCTTGTTAACAGTGACTGAAGTGCATGCATGTTCTGTATATTAAATTAAAGTATCACAATTCATTATAATAATTTATCTAATTAAAATGATTATAATGTGGGTCAAAAACATTTTATAATAAATAG
The DNA here is from genome assembly GCA_030378365.1 of Hybognathus amarus. Taxonomy (NCBI): domain Eukaryota; kingdom Metazoa; phylum Chordata; class Actinopteri; order Cypriniformes; family Leuciscidae; genus Hybognathus; species Hybognathus amarus. Next base: position 97,772 of record JAQIUQ010000872.1, on the reverse strand, counting down.
AAACGTAACATGCAATGAAAATGATGTTAAAGAAGCAGAAAACATTTAGAAGGAAAAAATTAAATAGCATTTGTTTCTAGATTTCATAACAGGCACTTTAGCATAAATTATATAGTTTTTTGTATAAAACTTTGGATTTTTCTCTGAACCAGCCATAAAAGAAAGCATAAATCAACAGGTTAAATATTGCATTCATATAAGCCACCCACATTAGAATCTCATATAAAGTGCTGAGTATTGTGTGGTTAACAACAGGATCTATGATGTTACACATGAAATAAGGTGTCCAGCAAGACATAAAAACTCCAATGACAATAGCAATCGTCTTAGTGGCTTTCAGATCCTTTTTACTAACTGATGAGCTTAAAGGGTAGTTATTTATTACACGAACATGTTTCTGAGCTATAATAAATATCCTGCTGTAAATGCTGACTACTATAAACATGGGGAGGAAATAAAACACAATGGAATATGTCATTCCGATTTCTCTTCCATGCAATGCCAAACACCCTCCCTTGCAAGCAACGTGCAGCTCCTCTGTTCTTTTTACCTCGATTTTCAGCCCTGAGAATATGATGCCAAAGCCAGTACAGGCAGAGAAGCACCAGCTGAACAGGATCATGGCTATGCTCACACGTGTGGTAATTCTGCTGTGATATTGCAGTGGTTGACAAACTGCGTAATAACGGTCAATTGAAATGAATGTGAGGTGCAAAACAGATGCGTTACACAGCGTAAAATCAGTGCCGGAGTGAAACTTGCAGAGGAAGTCTCCAAAATACCAGCACGTCTCTAAAGAGCGCACCATACCGGGGGCATGACAAAACTGCCCAGGAGCAGGTTGGCTACGGCCATTGAGACGATCAGGTAGTTGGTGGGTGTGCGGAGCTCCTGGAAAAAGGAGAAGGTGCAGATGACCCACAGGTTTCCGAACACAATTACAATGATGGTTATAGCAAAGAGGAAGTAGAGGGGAAGCACGAATGACAGGAGAATAGACCGTCTTTACACATGAGTCGTTCAGTCGTTCGAAACAGAGGCCGAAAGACTCTGCTGTCCACAATTGACTCAGAGTCATTGTACAGGCACTTGAATACCTATGAAAAAACACCTTGATTAGACCTCATTTTTGGTGTAAGTGGAAAATGTTCAACATAAAATATTGTATAAAGACCCAGTGAGGCAATTCATTAAGTTAGTAAAGTTAGTAATTAATTAAAACTCTCTATATAAACAGTATGTTACAAAAAAGTTCAATTACATACTTAAAATATAAAACCAGTTTGCTGTTCGATACCTGAGTGTCTTGTCTGTGTGTGTTTTTTCTTTTTTGTAATCTTACCACAGACTTCCTGAGCAGATGATGGAAAGTCTGTATTTTTTTGCCTTTTGAATACTTTCACACATGCAGAGGGTGTGTTCTCTTAACCAATAAAAACAGCTTTGCCTTGTCATGTGATAAGGAATTCCTAATTGGCTTTTGTCCCAAGATGCTGCAAGAGTAAACCGTGTGTGTTTCTAGCAGTCAGTTTGGCTGGTTGTCCAGTTAATCCCTGCTGATAGATATTTTGACATATCATGCCCCCAAATAAGGCTTGGGGCCACAGGAAGCATTCTCGCACAAAGCCCTCCATGCCGAAGACTGGTCTGAGGACTGTCTCTTGGGTTAAGATGGCCCTGACCAAGAGGTCTTGTCGTACAACATGAATTTTGCATAAACATACATGCCACTTTCGAGTCAAGTGGTGTGTTATCTCTATGCATTTTGAGCTATCCGCATGTATCCGTGTGTATGCATATATGTCTACGCCATTAATGTCCGAGTTATTCCGCGTGAAACAAAGCAAAATGTAGATCTACATCTGGGGAGCGATATTTTTTTCCTAGGATGGTGAGGGAGACTCATAAATGCTATTAACCCCAGTGACGGGTAGGTTTAGGGACGGGGTTGGGGTAGGTCATATATTTATATATACAGTAATGTAACATTAAGTCAACGGCATTCATAAACACGCTGAAAAACGATTATGTGTGTTGATAGCACGCCAAAAATGAAAATACGAATTGGCGTGTCATACACACACTATTTCATGAGATCAGTCTGTGTCGTATCACGCTTATGGGCGTTCCCCATGAGGGCGAGTACAAGAGTCGTAGGTAGTCTCAGACAGCCCCGTGGCCCATTCCAATCAGAGCAGATCTCCTCTCTCAAGCTCGTGGCACGATCTGGCATCCTCATCCACATTTTGCCTGACATTCACCCATTCACTCTCTCATTCACACACCGACGGCGGTGTCAGCCATACAAGGCGCCATCCAGCTTCTCGGGAGCAGCTGGGCATAGGTGTCTTGCTCATGGACATTCAACACTTGGTCAGGTGGAACCGGGGATTGAACCACCAAACTTTTGGTTTGTTTACAGCCTACTGTACATGAACCACTGAGACACTGCCACCATGTAGTTGGGATATGTTAAATGTAGGTCGCACATGAATGGGCGGAACCCAGAGTTTCCCAACAGAACATTGACCACAGTGTCACATCTCCCTTCCACCGACTTCCCCAGGTGAATGACACACATGTAGGCCTACATGACCGTTCTCGTGATGTTGCCCTTGTTTGACAAAGATACTTGAGTGTGTAGTTGCCAAACATCATCTTACAGACCAATAACCTTTTTGAACCCCTTCAGTCTGTTTCCGTAAATTTCACAGCACTGAACGGCGTTGGTCAAAGTTACCAATGACTTGATGGCCTCTGATTCTGGAGCTACCTTCCTTTCTCATTTTTCTTGACCTTAGAGCTGCCTTTGATACTGTGGATCATAGTCTATTACTTGTCCGTCTTGAAAGTGTGTTTGGTGTCTCCGGGACAGTTTTAAATTGGTTTAAATCCTATTTTAACTGTTCCCATTTTGTTTGTATGTGTGGTTTTAGGTCTGATACTTGCTCTGTGCAAGTATCTTTTTTTTTGTCCTGTCTGTCTCCTAATTACAAAAGTTCAGCTCTGTTGGGCATTATGGGTAAACAAGTTGGCTGTGATAATAATGTGACAGAATACAGCTAATAAGCTTCATGTGTAAAGCAGGTGAGAGGTGTGGTATTAACACCTTCTGATTGGTCTTGACTCCTTTGAGAGTCACTCCAATGAAATGGTGGACTGATAACAAGTCTCATGGGTCCAAGACACAAAGCATCATTAATGAGGTGTGTGTGACTGGCAGTTGTGGATTTGAAAGCAAGATATTTCTGGAATGGTTTTAAATATATAATAAAAGTGTTAAGCAGAGTATTATAACCTTCTGAAGGGATAAGAGATAGGCAGGACAGTGCAGAAGTTTAGTTAATGTAGGCCTTATATCACGGTTCCTCAAACTCTGAATGGCCAGACTGATCTCATGAAATGGCGTGTGTATGCACACGGCAATTTGTATTTCCATTTTCGGCGTGCCATCTACACGCAAAAATGCTTTTCAACGTATTTATGAACGCTTTTGACTTAACGTTACATTACTGTATATATAAAATATATGACCTACCTCAACCTCAACCCCATCCCTGAAACCTATCCGTTCACTGGGGATAATAGCATTTATGAGTCTCCCTCACGATTCCTAGAAAAAAAAGATCGCTCCCCTACTCTAGATCTACATTTTGCTTCGTTTCGCTCGGACATTTAACAGCGTAGACATACACGCATACAAGCGGGATACACGTGGATAGCTCAAAATGAGTATAGATAACGTGCCACTTGACTTGAAAGTGGCGTGCATGTTTACGCAAAAGTCATGATGTCATGTTGGAATGGCAGAGTTTAGCTCTAAACCTGATCAAACACACCTAGTTATGAGTTTCTAGAGATCCTGAAGACATTTATTAGCTTGCTCAGGTGTGTTTGATCAGTGTTTCAGCTAAGCTCTGCAGGAGAGCGGCCCAGGACCGGGTTTCAGGAACCCTGCCTTATAGTTTGTACTGTATACTTAAGCAACTTAAAGACAGATTAAAAGGACCTAAGTCTTATACTGTAAAGGCCAATTCACACTAGACCGATACAGACTTTATCAGGTTTTTTCAGATCAGTGTTGGCGTCCCTGTTCGCGCGTCCATTGGCGTTGGTTTGCACTTGGTTTCACTGATTGAACATGTTGAGTCTGCATTTCTCGGGTCATGGAGTGAGAAGTGATTTGCTGTAATCTGGTGCGCCGTCTGGTGGTGTTTTTTGAAGTTGGAAATAAAGCAAAGTGTAGCAAGGTTAGATGTTATGGAAAAGAAGGTAGGTGAACATTCAAAGACTTAAATAAACGTAAAGTTAACAAATACAAAATCGCTCATTATCAATCACGTGTTTTGGGAATTTTAATCATTAGTGAAGATTACTAGGTAGTCTGAGCCACGTGTTTCCCATTGAACCTATTCCATGAGTAAAATATAGATGTCTGTGGTTGTGGGTGACGTTTCTTGAACAGATGGGACAGGATCTCTGACCTTAGGGACGGCCAGTTTTGGCCAGTTTATTTCAGTACCAGTTTGTGTCCTTAACGAAGAGACTAAAACAGCAGTAAGGACCTTAGCTGGGTGGCTGAAAGGTACAGCGGGTGAGTAGAAACCTTGGAAAGACTAACCAAGGGCAACACTTTACAATAAGGTTAATTAGTTACTACATTAGTTAACATTAACAAAGAATGAACAATACTTCTTCAGCATTTGTTAATCTTTTGGTAATGTTAATTTCAACATTTACTAATACTTTATTAAAATCTTGTTAACATTAGTTAATGCACTGTGAACTAACATGAACAAACAATGAACAGCTAGATTTGTATTAACTAACGTTAACAAAGAATAACAAATACAGTAACAAATGGTTAGTTCATGTTAGTTAATGCATGAACTAATGTTTAATAAATGAACCTTATTGTAAAGTGTTACCACTAAAAGAGATGTCTCCCTGAAGGGGAGTGTTGGCGACTGGTGCCTATTCTTGCAAGAATAAAAAACGTCTCTTTCTTTGTTAGTTTGACTCTGAGTGTCTCTTACGCAGTGATGATGTTTGACAGGATTTTTGATTTTCTGTTCTGATTTGTGAAATTGAATAACAATTTCTGAATGAAAATTGTTTCAAAGTAAATCCAACACCAATTTTCGTTCAGTGTAGACTTAAAAGGCTGTGTGGTCACTTTTGTTCTGCTAGAAAGACTCAGGAGAATAATTCCATTAGACCATTAGCAGACTCCCAAGTATATGGGATGGGACCATCCTGGTGATGGTGTTGGGGAGGGATGGAGGAGAAGGGACATCTTGATGGTGCAGGAGAGGATGGAGGTAAATGGAGGCGTCAGCATCTGCGAACTCAAACGTGTAAGTTTCGATCTTTTATATTATGAGTATTTAGAGCATAATTGGACAGAGAGAATGTTAACAGTGACGTAATGATTGAGTATTCCCGGTAGAACTTACGCAAAAGCAACCTTTTTTCAGCATTTCTCAGTTGGTTGATTTTTTTGTTGTAATAATCTCCAGAGTCCATGATGTTTTTGTAACCATAGGTTAAATTGGCAGGTGTAAGAGGTTTACTTTGAATATGAGAGTATATATGGACACAAAGCAGCTCTGAGTGCATTGATGGAGTTAAATTGGAAGGGCATGTACTATGTGTATATTTCTTTGGATATTGGTCTGTGCCAAACTGTAATTTATGAAATTGTTCTTTGTATACTTTTATTTATAATTGTCAGCCTTTTATGATTACTAAGAAAATAATTTTTGGATTTGGGACAAATGTGATGCCTTTAAATATAACTGACACTGAAAATATGTTTCTCTGCTATCCACTCCTGCTGAACTCCTGTGCAAAATTGCATCGTCTTACTGTTGTTAAAGTGGCAATGTATGTTTTCATGGTGCTGATGATCCTCATAACAGTTTTTGGGAACCTGCTGATTATTATCTCCATCTCTCACTTCAAACATCTACAGTCTCCAACTCATCTGATCGTTCGCTCTCTGGCTGCCAGTGATTGTCTGCTGGGATCTTTGGTCATGCCGTACAGCATGGTGCGATCTGTTGAAGGCTGCTGGTATCTGGGAGATTTTGTGTGTAAAGTGCATTCTAGTTTAGACATGACCTTCTGTATCTCTTCCATACTGCATCTCAGTTTAGTGTCGATTGACAGGTACTGGGCCATTTGTGATCCTTTAAGGTACAAAATGAGGGTCACTAACAACTCTGTGGCTGTGTTTATTACCTTCACGTGGTTGTTTTCATTTCTCTACAGTTTTTCTATTGTGTTTTCAGGGGTGAACACAATTGGTTTGGAGTCGTTTATCATGCAGGTTTACTGTGTGGGAAGTTGTGTTCTGTTTTTTAACAAACAGTGGGGTCTTATATGTCCAATTCTGACATTCTTCCTTCCCGGAACGATCATGAGCTCTCTTTATATGAAAATCTTCTATGTTGCAAGAAAGCATGCAAAGGTAATGTCAGAAAGAGTGACTGTGGTGACAGTAGGAGGGTCGAAAAGCCAAAGCTCTGCACAAAGAGAAGGAAAAGCAGCAAAAACTCTGGCCATTGTCATGGGTGTTTTTTATCTTTGCTGGCTGCCTATTTTTATTGCTACAATCATTGACTCTAGTCTTAATTTTGTGACTCCAGCCAGTGTCTTTGATGCTTTGGTTTGGTTTGGATACTTTAACTCCACTTGTAACCCATTGATATATGGGTTTTTTTACTCTCGGTTTCAGAAGGCCTTTATGATTCTCATATCATCCCGTATTTATGGCTTCAGTGATTCACGCACCTTGACATTTGAATGAATATGTGAGCAAATTTTTTGTAATTAAAATTTTTAGGTTATGCTTCACAATAGGGACTTTACTTATCTTATTAACCTACATTTTATATACTACATTTTATATGCTTTTATATACTAGTTTATGCTGACATACTTGATTTTATTATATTTTGGACAACATTAGAAAATATAAATACGATATTAGGAACATTGAAATAAACTGATCAAAAAGGTGTTCTGTATCTAAGAAAACCTTGATTTAAAGTTGTTTATTAATATTCCTCCTAACTGGAAGAATTGACAATGCTTAACCTAAACTGTTGCAAGGTTATGCAACAGTTTAAGCTAAATTAGAAATGAAGTAGATAAAGATACAAAACGATGTATGATATACAGGTGCAAAAATATTGATCACATATGCTTGATTTTTGTCTTTTACAATAAAACGATCCCTTTAGAAGAACAATGTGTCCTAGAGTGTATTTGATTTACTTGTAAAAAAAAATAATGTGTAGGTAAATGTGCCTTTGATCTCTTTTTTATCAGAGAAGATGACGGCGACAAATCTTCCTGTTTTCGTTTGTGTGACATCTGGGAAACTGCAATTATTCAATCACACCAAAAAAAAAAAATTGTCAAAAAAGGAGCCAAATGTTCAAAGCTCTACTGAAGTACGACAGGGTTCATGAGCATGTCACGTGACTCCACGAATCCTCTTTTTTAAGTGGGTATACGGAAATCCTTGCCCTTTTGTGGGTATGCGGAAATCCTTAAAATTTTGAAATGGGTATATGGCGTATACAGTGTTGGGGAAGCTACTCTGAAACTGTAGTTTGACAAGCTACAAGTTGCTCGTAAGTAAAAGTAGTTTAACTACAGTCAAGCTACCCATTTAGAAAAGTAGTTAGCTACACTACAAGTTACTATCAAAAAGTAGCTAGCTACATTGAAACTACTTTTGCTTTTTTTGAAGTCTCTGAGGAATTAACGTTAGTTGTTTCTCCATCCTCCAAATCTGCCGTCACGTCTTGCTATATAATCATAATATGGGTGCGTCAACCCACTTCTGTACGTCAGTGAACCGTTAGCCGCAAGATGCGCGATTAAACAACAGGTGGCGGTAATGGCAAAAAAAATGAGTTTGTAATCTAACAAGAAGAAGAATATCCTTGCATCGTGCTGATTCGCACAGGCTCAACAATGTAGCAATGTAGCTTTTGCTCGTGCTACACCGCTACTTGCTGCAAAAAGTAGTTAGCTACTGGAAAAGCTACACTGTTTAAAAAGCAACTGAGCTACTGCCAAGCTACTGAAAAATGTAGTTAAGTTAGTAGCTACGCTACTTGTAGTTAACTACTCCCCAACACTGCGTATACCTGTGTATCATGTAGACTTCACCACTGGATGATCCCCACCGAGAGGGGAAGGTGTTCGCCGCAGTACATGGTGCCTGTTCTCTTTCGGTGCCCTCAGGGGCCCGTTCTGCAACCCCGTCTCCTTGCTGGGGCGTAGACGGTCCCAGCGAGCGCTTTCCTGAGGTACACTCGCCCGCTCTGAGTGGAAAAGCCTTCCAAATATATCTCAATGGGTCCTGCAGACTATGGAATATGGGTACGCGATTCAGTTCAGATCATGCCTGCCTCGCTTCAGAGGGGTTCTGCCCACAGTGGTGGGCCCCAAGCAGGCTCTGGTTATGGAACAAGAGGTGAAAACTCTCCTGTTGAAGAGGGCTAGGCCTATAGAACGGGTTCTTCCTCCCAGCAGCGAGTTAGGTTATTACATCCGATACGTCATCGTTCCAAATAAGGATGGGGGGTTACATCCAATTTTAGATCTGCAATTTTAAATCGCTCAGTAGGGAAGCTCAAATTTAAAATGCTTACTCTCAAGCACATCATGTCACAGATCAGGTCCGAGGACTGGTTTGTTGTCATAATAGATCTAAAGGACGCATACTTCCATATTTCCATCCTTCCACAACACAGGAAGTTTCTGACGTTCGCTTTCGGGGCGACGCGTACCAATATTGGGTACTTCCGTTCGGCCTAGCACTGTCTCCCGAACTTTCATGAAATGCATGGATGCAGCTCTGGCTCCGCTGCGACGCATTTAAAATTATATCGACGATTGGTTGATTCTAGCTCAATAGGAGCATCAGGCGATTCGGCATCGAGATGTCATGCTCGCCCATATCAAAAGGTTGGGGTTGAGGCTCAACGCCAAGAAGAGTGTGCTTTTTCCATTACAGAGGACCACTTTTCTTGGTGTGGTTTGGGATTCGACTGACGATGCAGGCACGCCTGTCTCCTGCTTGTATAGCTTCGATTCTCTTAAACAGGCCATTAAACAGGCAATGCTAGGCCAGTCACTTACTGTAAAAGAATATAAGAGAATTATGGGTCTGATGGCAGCAGCGTCCAACATTATACCTTGCGGCCTGCTGTACATGAAACCATTGCAGTGGTGGCTCATGGCCAAGGGGTTCTCCACCCGTGGAAACCCGCTCTGCATGATCAGGATCACGCGACGGTGTGTTCGCGCCCTGGCTATGTGGAAAGGACCTTGGTTCCTGTCCGAAGGACCTGTGTTGGGGGCTCAGTGTCATTGTGTTACACTAACAACAGACGCCTCCTCTCACAGGCTGGGGCGATTATGACTGGTCGCTCAGCTCAGGGTCTTTGGCAGGACCATCATCTTCAATCACCTTTATTTATAGAGTGCTTTTTTTACAATACAGATTGTATATTTAATGTCATATAAATTGTCTAGAAATGCTAGCGGTGTTTCACGCTCTGAAACACTTCCTCCCAGACCTGAGAGGTCACCATGTTCTTGTCCGGTCAGACAACACATTGGTGGTCTCTTACATAAACCATCAGGGAGTCTGCGTTCATGTCCATTATACAGGCTGGCTCGCCAGATCCTTCTATGGTCCCAGGGGAAGCTTCTTTCATTGAGGGCGATTTATATCCCGGGATGTTTAAATCAGGAGGCAGACATCCTGTCGAGGCAGGGGCCAAGGCCCGGGGAGTGTAGACTCCATCCCGAGGTGATGGAGCTCCTTTGGAAACATTTTGGTCGTGCCAAGGTAGACCTATTTGCATCCAGGGAAACATCACACTGGTTTTCTCTAAGTCAACCAGCCCCTATTGTTTTTGTCATTCTTATCAGTTTTTTTTGTTGTTGTCAATATCCTTAATTTTATGTGCTATATTAAACTACATTAATCCATTCTGACGTGTCAGTGGTTCAGGCTGATGGTGGTGTAATCCAACCCATCCGTTGATCTTCAAATCACTACACACTGTTAAAGTATTATTTTTTTCTCTGTTTAATCTCTTGGGTGTATGTTGTTTTTGTAACTATGGGTTATATGGACTAGTGTACAGGGGTTACCTCGAATCTGAGCATATAAGACTTAGCTGCTCTTAGCCCATTTAGGGAGCTAACTAGATGTTAACTATATATCATGTACTATATAAATGTTAATTTTTCTTTGGATATTGGCCTTTACCAAGCTATCATTTACAAAATTATTTTGCTTATCCTTTGCCTTATTAAAATTAAAGAAACCATCTCAGCATATGGAGCAGACGTGATGATGTCAAATGAAACTGACTCTGAGAATATGTTTCTCTGCTATCCACTCCTGCCGGACTCCTGTCCTAAAGTACATCGTCTTACTGTAGTTAAAGTGGCAATGTATGTTTTCATGGTGCTGATGATCCTCACAACAGTTTTTGGGAACCTGCTGATCATCATCTCCATCTCTCACTTCAAACATCTACAGTCTCCAACTCATCTGATCGTTCGCTCTCTGGCAGCTTGTGATTGTCTGCTGGGATCTTTGGTCATGCCGTACAGCATGGTGCGATCTGTTGAAGGCTGCTGGTATCTGGGAGATTTTGTGTGTAAATTGCATTTTAGTTTAGACATGACCTTCTGTATCTCTTCCATTCTGCATCTCAGTTTAATATCGATTGACAGGTACTGGGCCATTTGTGATCCTTTAAGGTACAAATTGAGGGTCACTAACAACATTGTGAATGTATTTACTACATTTACATGGCTGTTTTCATTTGTGTACAGTTTTTATGTTGTGTTTTCAGGGATAAATGCAGTTGGACTAGAGATGCTTATACTGCAGTTCTCCTGTGTGGGAAGTTGTGTTCTGTTTTTTAACAAACAGTGGGGTCTTACATGTTCAATTCTCACATTCTTCCTTCCCGGAACGATCATGAGCTCTCTTTATATAAAAATCTTCCATGTTGCAAGAAAGCATGCAAAGGTAATGTCAGAAAGAGTGACAGCAGGGGGGTCGAAGAGCCAAAGATCTGCACAAAGAGAAGGAAAAGCAGCGAAAACTCTGGCCATTTTCAATGGTGTATTTTATCTCTGCTGGCTGCCTTTTTTTACTGTTACTGCTGTTGATCCTTTTTACAATTATTTAACCCCAGCTGCTATTTTTGAAGTTGTAATTTGGTTTGCATATTTTAACTCCACTTGTAACCCCTTGATTTATGGATTTTTCTACCCTTGTTTTCAGAATGCATTTAAGATTCTTATTTCCACTTATGTCTGTGGCATCCGTGATTCAAACACCTTGACTTTAAATGAATAGGACACTCACACTTATTTCAGGCATTACAATAAAGAACAATCACCTGTGATCTGATTTTTTTTATATTAATCTTGTGAAAGAGGGGCTTGCATTACTCATGCATGGCTAAGATCAATGTTCAAAACTTTTTTTAACTATTTTCATAGAAATTCTAGAAATCTGTACTATGTTTAGAAAAATGTGTTACGTTATAATACAATACAGTCTGTTTAAACCAGACAGTTGACGGTAGCCATTGACATCCATATAAGGAAAATAATACCATGGATGTTATGTCCCTCGTTAATTAGATGTTATTTGTCTAGGAATGTTATTAGACATAACAAAAGTTTTGCACTCATGTGTGGATTAATATAGTATGGGAATTTCGAAAGAAAAGGAAACGGACAATAACCCACAATTAAAAGTTTTGAATTCTTCAACTGCAATAAAGTGAAGTAGTAGTGAAATAATGCTGCGTTCAAGTCTTCCTGGGAAGTTCGTACGTACGAGGTGGGAAGTTGTGTTTACGCTTATGAGGTCAGTTTCGTCGGAGCAAAATGGCGGCGTACCTTCTTTTAATGAATTACACGAAAATACAGCAAGGTTTGTTAACTCTGCTAATAAAAAAATGAAGAACAAAGAATGTGCATCAGGTGTGTTTTTCTTTTTATGTTTTTTATTAGCTTATGAAGCCAGTGTAAACTCTATCATTAGGTATAATTTGTCATATTACAATGATATCATATTTTGTGCAGAGAGCTTGCTATATAAATGAAAAATCCTTACAATGTCAATGAGTAAACTTTAAAATAAATTAAAATTTACAGTCAATAGACGTTGAATGATCGTTTTCTCACTGACACGCCCCCAACTCGTACAGATCGGGGCTTAAGAAATTCCCGAGCTCCCCACTGGTATTTACGACATTGTGTTGGCGTTCAAGTGCGTTCAACTTGTAATTACGATCTATACGAAATGACTTGAACGCAGCATAATAATATAATAAAGTAATAAAACATCAGAATAATCAGATCAATCTTGTGGAAAAGAGGGGTTTGCATGACTCATGCATGGCTAAAATCAATGTTCAAAACTTGTTTGAACAATTTTTTCTGTCGCCAGAGCGTCTATTGAGATCAGAGGAGTGAGGTTTACTTGCACGGCAACTACTAGCTGGCCTCGATTACACACATCATCTGCCACATTGTAGAAATTCACCTCTTGCCAGGCCAGCAATCATAAGACTCATTCATGCCAGGTTAGGGTTACACACATAAGAGGTCGACCGCTCGATTGGCTGGACAATTAATCAGGTTGATTATTTTTATAGAAATTCTAGAAATTTGTACTATGTTTAAAAAAATGTTAAGGACAACATGCAGTCTGTTTTTTCGTAAACTTGACAGTTTAAATTTAACACTAAGCTCACATTTTAATGGATTGACATTAAATGGTCTCATTTTAGAAAAACATTCTAATTTTGGCAGTTTGGTTTACATTTCCTGATTTGGATCCAGGCGATTAAAAAGTATCCTTAACTGAACAACTGAAGCTGACAACATTTACATGATCTGTTCAAAAACTGAAAAGAGGATAAATACATTATTGGTAGGAAACCAGTTACAATTTGAAAGTCAAATTTATAGACATCTAAAGAAGGCAAGAAGGATATCCCGTACCTGTTGAGAATGTGTCGTTTGTGTAGTTGGATGGCTGAGATCCAGAAAATCAGTATCAAAGTGGCTTTGAATGTATTTTTTAACAGTTACAGATTTATAGAAACAAGGTGGGTTTGAAGAGTTCTTAACTCATCACAAAAAACAATTATCATTAAATCTTCTTTATTGATTTAGTGTATTTTTCATAATTTCCTGATGTTGTACTTTAACAAACTCCTCCTACAGTTTTGATCTGATCCTCTTCAAATTTGGTGAGTGTAATCTTAAGGTCTTTGCAACATTAAATTGCAAAGATCTTGAGTTTTCATCAAAGGGTGTGCCCTTTGCGGCCTGACAAACATACACCCAATTTCAGCCTTTTGGTGATTTGTGCATGAATATGTCATATAGGTCAATATTGCTTGCAGTTCCGATGTTGCTAGGCAACCACAGACAGCCTGCAGTAACTCAGGCATACAATGTCCAATCTGCCCCAATACATGTTTGATAAGAGTCAAGTCCTGAACACATGACCATGCTCATATTTGGTTGTAGCAATAGCGCCACCTGCTGGTAGCAGGACATGTTCAAATACAAAATCCTTTGACATAGTCCTCCTATATTTATTACCATTACATACTGCCAACCGTGCTCTGTTTTCCTAAAACCACCAGGAGGTGGCGGCACGGGTGGGAGTGCCCTTTGCTTGCAGCTTTTTAGCCGATTGGGTCGAATGTTGTTTTGACCCCAATTGCATGGTCTGACGAGTCTTGGTTTCTCAGTGAAGTGATGGAGATCTAAATTTTATGCACTTTTATTTTATTTGTTTTAATTATTATTTTGATTTAGTATTTATTTTCTATTTCTGATTTCATTCTAGTTTGTTTTAGTCTTTTTATTGTTTTTTGTCATTCTTATCAGTTTTTGTTTGTCAATATCCTTAATTTTATGTGCGCTACATGAGTCAAATCTGCTTTGTTCCAACGGTTCTGGCTGATGGTGGTGGCTCAAACCTGTCCATTGATCTTCAAATCACTACACACTGTTGAAGTATTATTTTTTTCTCTGTTTAATCTCCTGAGTTTATGTTGTTTTTGTAACTATGGGTTACATGGACTGGTGTTCAGGTGTTATCTTGAATCTGAGCATATATATACGAACAAGACTGAGCTGCTTTGTGCCCATTTAGGAACATTGATATATGTTTACTATATATCATGTACTATATTAATGTTCGTCTTTCTTTGGATATTGGCTTTTACCAAGCGATCGTTTACAAAATTATTTTGCTTATCCTTTGCCTTATTAAAATGAAAGAAACCATCTCAGCATATGGAGCAGATGTGATGATGTCAAATGAAACTGACTCTGAGAATATGTTTCTCTGCTATCCACTCCTGCCGGACTCCTGTCCTAAAGTACATCGTCTTACTGTAGTTAAAGTGGCAATGTATGTTTTCATGGTGCTGATGATCCTCATAACAGTTTTTGGGAACCTGCTGATCATCATCTCCATCTCTCACTTCAAACATCTACAGTCTCCAACTCATCTGATCGTTCGCTCTCTGGCTGCCAGTGATTGTCTGCTGGGATCTTTGGTCATGCCGTACAGCATGGTGCGATCTGTTGAAGGCTGCTGGTATCTGGGAGATTTTGTGTGTAAAGTGCATTCTAGTTTAGACATGACCTTCTGTATCTCTTCCATACTGCATCTCAGTTTAATATCGATTGACAGGTACTGGGCCATTTGTGATCCTTTAAGATACAAAATGAGGGTCACAAACAACATTGTGACTGTATTTACTACATTTACATGGCTGTTTTCATTTGTGTACAGTTTTTATGTTGTGTTTTCAGGGATAAATGCAGTTGGACTAGAGATGCTTATACTGCAGTTCTCCTGTGTGGGAAGTTGTGTTCTGTTTTTTAACAAACAGTGGGGTCTTACATGTTCAATTCTCACATTCTTCCTTCCCGGAACGATCATGAGCTCTCTTTATATGAAAATCTTCGATGTTGCAAGAAAGCATGCAAAGGTAATGTCAGAAAGAGGGTTGAAGAGCCAAAGATCTGCACAAAGAGAAGGAAAAGCAGCGAAAACTCTGGCCATTGTCAATGGTGTATTTTATCTCTGCTGGCTGCCTTTTTTTACTGTTACTGCTGTTGATCCTTTTTACAATTATTTAACCCCAGCCGATGTTTTTGAAGTTGTAATTTGGTTTGCATATTTTAACTCCACTTGTAACCCCTTGATTTATGGATTTTTCTACCCTTGTTTTCAGAATGCATTTAAGATTCTTATTTCCACTTATGTCTGTAGCATCAACGATTTAAACACCTTGATCTTTAAATGAATAGGACACTCACATTTATTTCAGGCATTACAATAATGAACAGTGAACTGTGAATTTTTTTTGTATTAATCTTGTGGAAAAGAGGGGCTTGCATGTACTCATGCATGGCTAAAATCAAATGTTCAAAAACTTTTTTGAACTATTTTCATAGAAATTCTAGAAATTTGTCTGTACTATGTTTAGAAAAATACGTTCAATTATAATACAGCATGCAGTCTGTTTTTTTTCCCCATAAACTTGAGAGTTTAAATTGAACACTAAACTCACATTTTAATGGTTTGACATTAAATGGTCTCATTTTAGAAAAACATTCTAATTTTGGCTAAGTCTAAGTTTGATTTACATTTCCTGATTTGGATCCAGGCGATTAAAAAGTATCCTCAACTGAACAACTGAAGCTGACAACATTTACATGATCTCTTCAAAAACTGAAAAAATACATTATTGGAAACCAGTTACAATTTGAAAGTAAAATTTATAGAAATCTAAAGAAGGCAAGAAGGATATCCCGTACCTGTTGAGAATGTGTCGTTTGTGTAGTTGGAAGGCTGAGTTCCAGAAAATCAGTATCAAAGTGGCTTTGAATGGATTTTTTAACAGTTACAAGTTAATAGAAACAAGGTGGGTTTAAAGAATTCGAGACTCAGCACAAAGAACCAATTATCATTAAAGCTTCTTCAGGATTATATTGTTCTAAAACACATATATGTGTGTGTATATGTATATATATATATATATATATATATATATATATATATATATATATATATATATATATATACATATTAGGGGTGTAACGGTACACAAAAATCACGGTTCGGTACGATACCTCAGTTTTCAAGTCACGGTTGGGGTACGTTTTCCGATACAGCAAAAAGAAAGAAATTCCAGAGAAATTTCCTATTTGTTTAAAGAAAAAAATATTTTTAAATAAGTGTGAGTTTTCCTAGATCTTGAAATTTACAGGTTTATAAATGGGGGTCATCTTTGAAGGATAAACAAATAATGTTTTTTGGTCATCTCATTAAAAATAACATTTAAATATATATTTATTTATATAATATTTGAATTTTGAAGTGCTGGAAAAGATGTGTTAAGTACTTGAAAGCATTTCACCATTCCAGCCAAACTGGTTTAGTGTTACTATATTAAATCCATGGTGAATGTTGCTGGTCTGTGGACGTAAAGTATTGCTAGTTCATTCACGGCACAATGTTTCTCCTGGTTTCCATGACAGCGCTGTTTGATCTACGGTTAATAATGGAGAAATGTGAATGCATCTCACTAGATCTCGCAGGTATGTTATTACCTCAGTGGCGAATTCAAATGTTTTCTTACCGGATCTCTTAGCGCTGTGTGGTAACAGGTTGCTTGATCGACATAGGATCGCGCTGCACAGATATTGCTGTTCCGAACTGATAAACGTTCCGTTAAGCACATAATGAGTAGTGCAGTTTCGCTTGCTTTCATTACGCTTGCTAATTGATGTTGCGCAACGTCGTGTTGGCCGCGCCAGCACGAATTTTGCCGGCAGAAAAATGGTCCAAGCAACCGTTCGGTTCTGTATGCGTACCGAACCGTAAGCCTCTGAACCGAACCGGTTCAATACGAATACATGTACCGTTACAACCCTAATATATATACATACAGTAATATATGTAAAGAACCTTTCTTTTTTTAGAGTATACTGTATATGACTTCATAAAAATAAATCTCTTTTATTAAACATTGATGGAGCATTTTGCACACTTTAAAAAAATGCTGGACTCAGCCCATCACAGAATGTTCATAAAGCGCACCCCGTTCACAGTAACCGGGTCGTCTCATTCAAAACAGCCAGCTGTTGCTGTCTGGCGTGTCCGTTTTTATTTCGGCTCCCATGTTAACAGAGCTTGCACACTGCCTGAGTGACACGCGCATATCAGGCGCACATGACCCGCGCCTAAAACACGTGCATGCCAGAAATAGAACCGACGCCTATTTTTCATTGCAACACACAAGGGTTGGAAATGTTTACAGGCAAAATAGAATAGGAAAATAATATTAATATTTTTATATTAATATGGTTATTTTGTAGCACGAATACATATTGATAAATTAAATGTTAATGGTTGAAGTCTAGGTTTTGACAAATTCTGATATAAATATAATTTAAAAATAAATAAATATCAATTTTCAAATATTGCAATACGGATCTATACCTTTCAGTATCTGTCTATACAGAACTAAATATTCTGTGGTTTATTTTGCTGCCAATAGCTGACAGTTAGCCTAGAAATCTAGACGCACCCTAGCGGCAGCAAAAATTATTTTGCCGCAAAGTGTGGTCTAGCAACTCTCCGTTGACTTTCGAAGTGGAAAAACCAAACTCTGGTAGGGCCAATCACATCGTGTATAGAGTCGGCGGGCGGGCTTAACATAATGACGACAGAGTTGAGACGGTAAGAGCAAGCTTGGACATACTCGGTTTTAGTCGTTCATCCTCGGATGCGGCCGGCGCCGCGTGCGCTGTTACAAAAAAGCTGTGGCGAAACGATCAACTTGTCATTTTTGCCGCAGTCGTGCTGTGGCGTCGAGGATAAAGGCTTTACTCCGTGTCAGCGCGCGCTCTGATCGGTATAGGCGCACGGACCTCTCCCGAATCATCTCAAGCAAGCACCACTACTCCGCCCCCGTTTCCCTCGTAAGCTGATATTAGTATTTAAACATTCTCTATGATATTATTTTTTTAATGACACACTGTCTCTTGCTCTCTCATACACACACACACGCACACACACATATATACTGTCTCTTTCTCTCTCACACATATGTAGGCTAGTTATAAACTCTTTAGACTTTTAATGATTAGTGTTTTATTCTTAAAGTTTGTGGGTCGTGTAAAAAACAAACAAAAAAATCCCTTATTTTGGGGATGGATTCTGGGAAATCTCCCTTATTTTCAATGTTCAATGTTGACAGCTGGACTGGATACGGTAAAAGTTTAATAATATATCAACTTGCTCCGCTGAGTACGTCACATTCTTCGTTGCTCTGATTGGCTTTAGCGCTATCCAATTGCGGTTTTAAGAGTTTTTAAGAGGAGAAGAAAAATGCCCCTTGATTGTGAGATGGGCCGGAGGACATCACAGCCGAGTGAGTACAAATGATCGCAATGAGTGCTATCTGTTTTTATATTAGACTTTTATATATATATATACTTTTGCACTAAAGTCCAAAAGTGAAGAATTTATGTTTATTACCTGATTGTTCAAGCTACTTCACAGAAGTGCTCTGTTTGTTAACAGAGTTGTCAAATGTTAAAATAAGGCGAATTAAATTAAAATAAGGAACATCTTGGAATCTGGGTCTGTTCTTTCGCTCTTCTTTATTCTTTTTTGTATATATTATAGAAGTATCGGATCGGGACTCGGTATCGGCAGATACTCAAAATCAAATGACTCGGACTCGAGGGCAAAAAAACCTGATCGGGACATCCCTTAGTTCGAATCCACTGTGAGACACCAATGTGTCCCTGAGCAAGACACTTAACCCCTAGTTGCTCCAGAGTATGACCTCTGACATATATAGCAATTGTAAGTCGCGATAAAAGCGTCAGCTAAATAAATAAAAGTTTAAAAAAGTAAAATACCAAGAACCTCTACAACATATAGTCACACTGGCACAAAAAAACTGTCCGAAGCCTGTCCTGAAGTATTCTCGTGACCTGTTTAAACAAGTATTTACGATTTAAAGTGTAAATGAGTTGAAAATATCATTCATTATTTGTATATATCTTTGGAAATATTTTCAGGCACTCGTGGACAGGCAATCTCCGTTACATGACAGACAGCTGGGATTTTTTTAATCTCCTAAGTTGTGATGTTGTTTTTGTAACTATGGGTTACATTGACTAGATTCTGAGAGTATATATGAACAAGACTGAACTGCTTTGAGTCCATTTAACAAATTACCCTATATTGTGTGGGCATGTACTATATTTATATTCATCTTTCTTTTGAATATTTGTCTTTACCGTATAAATTATTTATGAAATAATTCTGAGCTCAATTTGGTCAATTTTTGTGTGTCTTTTTACATTTACAAAACAAAAATTGTGTTTTAATCCTGTATATCAGTCATTATCTGGGGCAGACGTGATGATCTCAAATGAAACTGACATTTACTCTGAGAATGTGCTTCTCTGCTATCCACTCCTGCCAGACTCCTGTCCAAGAGCTCATTCGTCTAACTGTAGTTAAAGTGGCAATGTATGTTTTCATGGTGCTGATGATCCTCATAACAGTTTTTGGAAACCTGTCTAGATCATCATCTCCATCTCTCACTTCAAACATCTACAGTCTCCAACTCACATGATTGTGCAGTCGCTGGCAGCTTGTGATTGTCTGCTGGGATCTTTGGTCATGCCGTACAGCATGGTGCGATCTGTTGAAGGCTGCTGGTATCTGGGAGATTTCGTGTGTAAAGTGCATTCGTAGTTTGGACATGACTTTCAGTATCTCTTCCATACTGCATCTCAGTTTAATATCTATTGACAGGTACTGGGCCATTTGTGATCCTTTAAGGTACAAAATGAGGGTCACTAACAACACTGTGGCTGTATTTATTACCTTCACATGGCTGTTTTCATTTGTGTACAGTTTTTCTGTTGTGTTTACAGGGGTAAACAATGTTGGTGTCTGGAAGAACTACTATTGCAGATTTCTTGTATCGGTGGCTGTATTCTTTTTTTAACAAAGAATGGGGTTTAATTTGTGCACTTTTTGTGTTCTTAATCCCAGGAACTATCATGAGCTCTCTGTACTTGAGCATCTTTAATGTTGTGAAAAAACATGCAAAGGTTATGTCAGAGAAAGTGTCTGTTGCCCCCACTGTAGGCAGTAATTGCCAAACCTCTTTACAGAGAGAGAGAAAAAGCAGCAAAAACTCTGGCCATTGTCATGGGTGTTTTTTATCTCTGCTGGCTGCCTTTTTTTACCCGCCACTGCTGTTGATCCTTTCTCTCAATTTCGTGACTCCTGTTGATGTTTTTGATGCTTTGGTTTGGTTTGGATACTTTAACTCCACTTGTAACCCATTGATCTATGGTTTTTTCTGATCCACGCTTTCAGAAAGCCTTTAAGATTCTCATATCCACTTATATCTGTGGCATCAGTGAGTCACACTCCTTGACATTTGAATAAGATGATGAATGAATGAAGAAATTAACTTTACCTGACATTAAATTATATATATATATATATATATATATACACATATATACACTACAGCGGAAGATTTAATCGATGAATCGCATCCAAAATAAAAGTTTGTGTTTACATAATATATGTGTGTGTAGTGTGTGTATAATTATTTTATATATATAAATACAAACACATGCATGTAAACATTTAAGAAATATTTGCATGTATATACTTTATATATATTTATACAAAATTAATATTATACATAAATATAAATATTTGATATATTAATAACACATTTTTCTTAAATATATACATGCATATATGTGTATTTATATATACAAAATAATTATACACACTACACACACATATATCATGTAAACACAAACTTTTATTTTGGATGCGATTAATCGTGATTAATCTTTTCCCAGCCCAATATATATATATATATATATATATATATATATATATATATATATATATATACATGTATATATATATATGTATATATATAAAAAACAAAAAAACAGCATATTATAGAGTGTGTGATTAAATGTTTCACTTATTTAAGTTTTTCTTGAACTCCGTAATAAATGTATTATTGCCTGTCAAGGCTGTTGAAGGGGCTTTTAGTCTTTTGTATTGATTTAGATGGAAGAAAATATAAATCAAGATCAATGACCACTTCCCATACCTCAACTGTCATTTATAAAATAGATGTAAAATCACACACTCACACACACGCACACACACGCACACACACCTTGGTTATGATGTAATGTTTGTGTTTCACCGGAGCTGATCCGCGAATTCGCGGCCACCACAAATTTTTATTTTATTAATTTTTCCCTGAGTGACTGACCGTGCATCGACGCTGGCAATGGCCACCACGGTAGACTTTAAGTGTGGACGGAGACCTCCCCTTATCCAACAGTTCTTGTAGCCACCAGACCCCACATGTCCGAGGGTCCAGATTTTTGTCACCATTTGGAGAACACAGACCATTTAGCCACATAAAGCTTTCTGGTAGAGGAAGCTCTAGACTGTGTAATCATGTAGATTTCATCACTCCTTCTGGCAGGCAATGGGTACCCCGCTTGATTAACCATGTGTACAGAGACCAGCACTCTGGATGGGGGATGCCATCAGAGCCTGCAAGCTTGAGAGAGGCAGATCTGTTCTCACTGGAATCGGGCATGGGGCTGTTTGTGGCGCGCTTCCCAGATCCTCTTGATTACCTGTGGCAACAGAGAGATCGGAGATAAGGCATTCAGCAGGCGGCTGGGTGCAGGGACCATTCCCCTTGGGGAACGTTGTCCCTGGATAATTTAAACAGCGCAGGTGATGGTGAGACCATGTGAGTAGGCGCTCTGTTAGGTCACAGAGGTTCCTGGATCTGACACTCCGCCCTGACGGTTCACGTAGAACACCACAGACATGTTGTCTGAACGGACTAGAACATGTTGGTCCTGTATGAACATAAGGAAGCGCTTCAGTGCATTCGGCTAGATGTTGAACACGGGCACACGCGCTGTCGATAACTAGAGCTGTCATGGCCACAGGGTCCAGTTCTATTCCTAAAAAGGAAATTGACTGAGGAATCGACTATCTCGTCCAGATAGTTCATGATTTGCAAACCCTGATTTTTTCAAGGGGCGAGAGCCCCTTAGGTAAAGAGTAAGGCCGTGTGTCCACCAAAGCGTTTTTTTACCAGCTGAAAATGGCAGACGCTCTGCTAAGACGCCGTGCTTTGGGCACTTGAGAGCGTTTTCGGCAGCGCAGCGATTTTTTTTCGTTGAGACGTTTCGTTAGCTAGAAATCTAGACGCACCCTAGCGGCAGCAAAAATTATTTTGCTGCAAAGTGTGGTCTAGCAACTCTCCGTTGACTTTTGGAAGTGGAAAATCCAAACTTCTGGTCTGGCCAATCACATTGTGTACAGAGTTGGTGGGCGGGCTTAACACAATGACGGCAGAGTTGTGACGGTCTTGCGCCGTGATTTCCATAGGTGATTTCCCTGCTACTTAAAAACAAACAAGACGCAGCTGCGCGAACAGCTGTCTTTCGATTCGGCTTTGGCCAACTTGCTCTGCTGGAGGGAAAACCATGGGGAAAATGCATGGGACTCGGCCCAGCCACAGCCATCATCGCTCTGGTTGGTTAGCGCTATCCTATGGCGTGCAAAGGGATATTGAAAGACAACCTTTTATCCCGCCCCGGATTGAGGTATGCCAAAAGTGAGTTCCCAGACCTAACATCTTGATAGGTCTGGTTTGCCAGGCTAACGTTTCGTTGCTATGATACAGAATATCCGCAGCAGTTTACTTGTAACTGATTTCTAACTGATTAGCTCTGTTGGTTGATGTCGTTGTACAGAAAGAATGTTGTGACACTTGGTCCAGTGTGGTTTAGACCCGCCCTCCTCCACTGTGATTGGACGGCTGGGTAAAATGTGACAGTGATGAGCGCTGCATTTATCCAAAGTTGAACATTTTTGAACTCCGGGTGCTCGGTGCTTTAGCGTTTACGCTCCCTTTTGCTTAATACCCATTTTGATACCCCTGGGAAAGCTTTCCATGCTTTTATATATGCAGCTAGGGCTAGGGTTGAAAGGCCTCCGCACTCTAGTAATACACACTTGCTAAGCTGTTACATGTCTTGTAAAAGGTGGTTGATAACAAGTGTCTAAAATGGGACTACAGAGGTTGTAAATTAAACATCATCAGCCGAACAACTCACATCTACTCACTAGTCCACTTTCACAGCCTCCTTGTGTTTGTAATTGTGCTGCTCCTACAAACTATTATAACTTGAACTTTCAGGTAAAATGTTTTTAAATGAAGACTGAAAGAGTACTTGGAAGCTTTGTGATGGTGCTGAAGTCATGTGACCATGTTGTTTGTTTATAGCCTAATTTTAGCTTTTGTCATACTAATTTGACATACTAGTATTTAGGCTTCAAAATTCATAAAAGTTGAGTTTATTTGTGAAGATTATCATTACAGGAATCATAAACTTTTAGTTGTCACAGAACTTATTTTCTGCAATAATCCAAAAGCCAATGGAAAAAAAGATCTATTGGATTTTTTTTGAGGGAATGAGGGTCATGCAAACTTCTAGGTTGGCCTACAAAAATGTGTCATCACTGCAGCACTCCATCGCCAAAGAAAATTATGTAGTCAAAACTTACATTCTACTAAATTAAAAGAAAAGGAAAATTATTAAAAGCATAACAGCATATATCATACTGACATTTAGAAATTGTTATGTGTTTTCATACAAATTCTCATTCCATAGAAAGATAGATAGATTGTAATTTTGTGGCCATATGGTGGCGCCTCATGTACCACGATTAGTTACAGCACCGTTGTTAGCATATTCAAATATGTTTATGAGGGTAGGGGCGTTACCTGTTTTTGAACCTGAGTATACAGTATATATAGCTCAAACTGAGCTACTGAATCCATAGACTAGATCTTAATGTGCATGTACTGTATATTTTCTTTGTTTTTTAGTCTCTATCTGACTGTGTCTGATTCCCTGCAGTGTTTCAATGATATCTGTGTGATTTTAGTTTTTACTTTTACAAAGGAAATATTGTTTTCTGATCCTGCACATCTATATCTTCGTAATGACCTCAAATGAAACTGACATTTACTCTGAGAATGTGCTTCTCTGCTATCCACTCCTGCCGGACTCCTGTCCAAGAGCTCATCGTCTTACTGTCCTTAAAGTAGCAATGTATGTTTTCATGGTGCTGATGATCTTTACAACAGTTTTTGGGAACCTGCTGATCATCATCTCCATCTCTCACTTCAAACATCTACAGTCTCCAACTCATCTGATCGTTCGCTCTCTGGCAGCCAGTGATTGTCTGCTGGGATCTTTGGTCATGCCGTACAGCATGGTGCGATCTGTCGAAGGCTGCTGGTATCTGGGAAATGCTGTGTGTAAAGTGCATTCTAGTTTGGACATGACTTTCAGCATTTCTTCTTTAATACATCTCAGTTTAATATCTATTGACAGGTACTGGGCCATTTGTGATCCTTTAAGGTACAAAATGAGGGTCACAAACAACATTGTGACTGTATTTACCACCTTCACGTGGTTGTTTTCATTTCTCTACAGCTTTTCTATTGTGTTTTCAGGTGTGAACACAATTGGCTTAGAGTCATTTATCATGCAGGTTTACTGTGTGGGAAGTTGTGTTCTGTTTTTTAACAAACAGTGGGGTCTTATTTGCTCACTTCTCACATTCTTCCTCCCTGTGGACGATCATGAGTTCTCTTTATATGAAAATCTTCCATGTTGCAAGAAGACATGCAAAAGTTATGTCAGAAAGAGTGACTGTGGTGACAGCAGGAGGGTTGAAGAGCCAAAGCTCTGCACAAAGAGAGGGAAAAGCAGCGAAAACTCTGGCCATTGTCATGGGTGTATTTTTACATCTGCTGGCTGCCTTTTTTTACCGCCACTGCTGTTGATCCTTTCCTCAATTTCGTGACTCCTGGTGATGTTTTTGATGCTTTGGTTTGGTTTGGATACTTTAACTCCACTTGTAACCCATTGATCTATGGTTTTTTCTATCCACGCTTTCAGAAAGCCTTTAAGATTCTCATATCCACTTATATCTGTGGCTTCAAAAGCTCAAACACCTTGATACTTGAATGAATATTATCATATTGACTTTTATGCATATTTTAATGCTTGTCCATCCATGTATAAATAATATTAACTTTGTTTATTAAATGTAAACATGTTAATACTATTGAAAGAAATTATTATATCTTTGCATGCATTTTCCTTCTCCAGTCTAACCATCCCAAATGTTAACAGTAATGTCTTGATTTGAATTGAATCAGGACAATAATGAAAAAATGTAATGCCTTAAATGATTACATTGTTTGTTTGAATTCATATTTTTTCTAGCTAACTGGGATTTGTATATGTACATTTCTGAAATACATAACTCAGACAGTCACTTTTCATAACAGATCACTCTAAATTGTAATGTGGACTTTTCTAGAGTAGAGAGAGAAAGAGGTAGACTTTCCTAAAGAAAAGAGACTTGACTTTTAAGGGTCTCTTTAATACAAAAATGTAAAAAATGTGATGAACGTTATTATAAAGGGAAAAAAGAAAGAAATATGTAAAAAAAATCAGATGCATTTACACACACATTTGTGAGTATTATTTTACAAGAAAAACATTCAAATATTAAATTGCAAACATTCATCAGAGTTAACTTCACAAATACACTGATTAACTTCTCATCTATATTTGAACATCTCTAGATCATTTATCAACTATACTCTATGTTAATACGATTTTATTAATCCCGTATTAATTTTATTAATTAATACTGAAGTTAATTTTATTTTATTAATTAATACTGAAGTTACATCAGTTGATCCCTTATCACTCAATTAACTTTTTCTTGTCAACCAAATAGCCATCTTTGCTTGCCCAAATAAATAATTTAATAAAACATGACGCTTCCTTTTACTTCTGCTTCTGTACTTTGGCCTATAAATGTAAAAGCTTCCCCCAGGGTTTGACACCACTCTTTCATTTTAACAAATAAATGCTGTAATGTCGCAACAATTAAAAAACAAATGGAAGACCGTTTCTTGAATTCCACAAAAAGGGCAACCCTCCCCAACCTGTGGGTCAAAGTGTGCTCTGTGTCTGTTTGTAGCTATTATCCCATGCACAATCTTCCACTGAAGGTCTCCAGGTCTCCTTCTCTTCTCCATGGGGGATTTGTACAGGGACCTCCAGCAGCCTTTAGGGGAAGTGTTTGGCTCAAAGATCTCTGTGCCACTTAGTCTCTCACACTTTGCAGCTGCACAAGGTACATTACCTTCACACACAGTCCATACACAATTTTCTTCTCCAACATTACTAAAAAGTCCAAGTTGAGGTGTCTTAAAGGAAAGTAAACCATTCTCCATGTCTTGCCATTTCCTGATATCAGGTGAGAAAAGCAACTCTGGAAAGACTGGAGTCTCCTCCTCCTCGACAGGTGTCTCAAAGAGTCTCCTTAATCTTTTGGTAAAAACTTATAAATTCCAGTCACAAGTCTCTCTGCCACACGAACTGACCGTAGGCCCATTTTTAAAGCCAGGTTCTTGGCAGAAATCCATCCTTCCTCGGTTGTGTCCAATTTTGGTAAAATTTGCAGTCCATAATGCTTTTATGAGGGATACTGATTTAAAAACATCCAGATCCAGTGCAGGGTTAAAAAACAGTGGTCCTTCTCTCAGCCATTGGCCTTTCACATGATTTTGCTCCCGAGAGAACCCGATAAGAGCCCATGTTCTTAACACTGATCTATAAAAAGATGTCAATCCACTCAGGTTTATTTTTTCAATGTCCATGAGAAATTAGTGGCGGTCTAATCCCATGTTGCCGCTCTCTTCAGGAGGGTGCAGGCTATTCCAGTCCAGCCAACATCCTCCCCATATAACAATCTTTGAGTCTAAAAGCTCTGACTCTGGCTCTAATGTCGATCAACCCCTGTCCTCTTTCCTGTAATGGTAGATTGAGCCCTGGTGCCTTCAACCAGTGCTGGCCTGACCAGAAGACATCCACCAGGCACTGTTGAGTTCTTCTTATCAGGTCCTCTGGAGGCTCTAAAATCATCATTTTGTGCCACAGAGATGATGCAACCAGGTTGTTACAGACCAAGACCCTCCCCCTGTAGGACAACTAGGGCAGCAACCAAAGGAAGTGCTGTAGGATAATTAACTGGAAGTTCTGAAGCATTTAATAGTGATACAAGAAATCAAATTTCACGTTGCACTCGTGTAGTGATTGCACAACATCTTTTTTTTTCTGTTTCTGTTAATAGTGAGACAGAGACTCCTTACAAGGATATTCCTACACATTCATGTGCGCATCACAGTCATCTCACTTTTGCAATCAATAAAATACCATCTCAGGATAGAGGGAAATCCAGACCAAAACAAAAAACTTTTGAAATCAACTTGTCCCTAAACTGTCCAAAATACTGAAAATCAGTTTGTTAACATATAACATTCAACGTCGTCTTTTTGTCTAATGACTGTAGCTAACATTAGTTGTTCGCGGTCAAAACACTGTGGTGTAAACAGTTTGATGTTGGGATATTCATTGCCCAGAGCCTGTTAAACTAATGCCAACCAACCCCGTGACGTCACATGTTAGAATACTGCACAATGGTGGTGCCCTGGCGGAGAAAGATATAACGTTTTTTCTTTTTTCTTTTATATGTTTACATTTGTCATGTTTCTTATATAATTGTTGATTATAGTCGAAATCCAGTCTTGTTTACAAAACAATCCTCAGTGAAATGAAGCGAACAGATGGACAATGTTTTACCCTCATCAGCTGCAATGTCATTAAAAATAGTGCTTGCTAATTTCCTATTGGAATCCAGAGGAAGCATGTGCAGTGACTGTCTTCTTCCACAACCAGGCACTGCACAATATTTTGTAAACGGCATGTTTATTGCTTAGTAGCTCGATCCGGTTTGTCATCACGAGGTAGGCCTATGTTATTTAGCTATGTGTGTAATGCGCAAATCGGTGGGTGGGGCTAAACTGGCCGTGTTGAAGTTGGCATTGATCTTCTTCTGCGGGGTGGTGTTTTATCCTCTTTGATGTCATAGGGACAGGACAGGGTCGAGGGCCGTGGGAGAGCAGAGTGAGGCCAGTGGTGTGATTACAGATGAGCAACACTTGAGGTCAGAGAAGAATGGGCCGACTGGTTCAAGCTGATAGAAGAGCAACTTTGACTGAAATAACCACTCGTTACAACAGAGGTATGCAGCAAAGCATTTGTGAAGCCACAACACGCACAACCTTGAGGCGGATGGGCTACAACAGAAGAAGACCCCACCGGGTACCACTCATCTCCACTACAAATAGGAAAAAGAGGCTACAATTTGCAAGAGCTTCACCAAAATTGGACAGTTGAAGACTGGAAAAATGTTGCCTGGTCTGATGAGTCTCGATTTCTGTTGAGACATTCAGATGGTAGAGTCAGAATTTGGCGTAAACAGAATGAGAAACATGGATCCATCATGCCTTGTTACCACTGTGCAGGCTGGTGGTGGTGGTGTAATGGTGTGGGGGATGTTTTCTTGGCACACTTTAGGCCCCTTAGTGCCAATTCGGCATCTTTAAATGCCACAGCCTACTCGAGCATCGTTTCTAGCCATGTCCATCCCTTTATGGCCACCATGTACCCATCCTCTGATGGCTACATCCAGCAGGATAATGCACCATGTCACAAAGCTCGAATCATTTCAAATTGGTTTCTTGAACATGACAATGAGTTCACTGTACTAAAATGGCCCCCACAGTCACCAGATCTCAACCCAATAGAGCATCTTTCGGATGTGGGGAACGGGAGCTTCGTGCCCTGGATGTGCATCCCACAAATCTCCATCAACTGCAAGATGCTATCCTATCAATATGGGCCAACATTTCTAAAGAATGCTTTCAGCACCTTGTTGAATCAATGCCATGTAGAATTAAGGCAGTTCTGAAGGTGAAAGGGGGTCAAACACAGCATTAGTAAGGTGTTCCTAATAATCCTTTAGGTGAGTGTAGATAGATGGATGGATGGATGGATGGATGGATGGATGGATAGGTCATTTTGTCGCCACCTGGTGTCCCTCATGTACCACAATTAGTTACAGCATCATTGTTAGCATATTCAAATATCAGAGTCAGGGTGTTACTGTTTTGGAACCTGAGTATACTTTATATATAGCTCAAACCGAGCTGCTGAATCCATAGTAGTTCCTTATGTGCATGTACTGTATATTTGCTTTGTTTTTTGGTCTCTATCTGACTGTGGTTGTTTCCCTTCAGAGTTTCAATGATATCTGTGTGATTTTATTTTTTACTTTTACAAAGGAAATATTGTTTTTTTTTCTGATCCTGCACATCTATATCTTCGTAATGACCTCAAATGAAACTGACATTTACTCTGAGAATGTGCTTCTCTGCTATCCACTCCTGCCGGACTCCTGTCCAAGAGCTCATCGTCTAACTGTAGTTAAAGTAGCATTGTATATTTTCATGGTGCTGATGATCCTCATAACAGTTTTTGGGAACCTGCTGATCATCATCTCCATCTCTAACTTCAAACATCTACAGTCTCCAACTCATCTGATCGTTTGGTGTCTGGCTGCCAGTGATTGTCTGCTGGGATCTTTGGTCATGCCGTACAGCATGGTGCGATCTGTTGAAGGCTGCTGGTATCTAGGAGATTTTGTGTGTAAAGTGCATTCTAGTTTGGACATGACTTTCAGCATTTCTTCTAAAATACATCTCTGTTTAATATCTGTGGACAGGTACTGGGCCATTTGTGATCCTTTAATGTACAAAATGAGGGTCACAAACAACATTGTGACTGTATTTACCACCTTCACGTGGTTGTTTTCATTTCTCTACAGCTTTTCTATTGTGTTTTCAGGTGTGAACACAATTGGCTTAGAGTCATTTATCATGCAGGTTTACTGTGTGGGAAGTTGTGTTCTGTTTTTTAACAAACAGTGGGGTCTTATTTGCTCACTTCTCACATTCTTCCTCCCTGTGGCAACCATGAGTTCTCTTTATATGAAAATCTTCCATGTTGCAAGAAAGCATGCAAAGGTTATGTCAGAAAGAGTGACTGTGGTGACAGCAGGAGGGTTGAAGAGCCAAAGCTCTGCACAAAGAGAGGGAAAAGCAGCGAAAACTCTGGCCATTGTCATGGGTGTTTTTTGCATCTGCTGGGTACCTTTTTTTACCGCCACTGCTGTTGATCCTTTCCTCAATTTTATGACCCCTGTTGATGTTTTTGATGCTTTGGTTTGGTTTGGATACTTTAACTCCACTTGTAACCCATTGATCTATGGTTTTTTCTATCCACGCTTTCAGAAAGCCTTTAAGATTCTCATATCCACTTATATCTGTGGCTTCAAAAGCTCAAACACCTTGATACTTGAATGAATATTATCATATTGACTTTCATGCATCTTTTAATGCTTGTCCATCCATGAATAAATAATGTTAACTTTGTTTATTAATTGTAAACATGTTAATGCTATTGTAAGAAATTATTTGATATGGCATGCATTTTCCTCTCCAGTCTAACCATCCAAAATATTAGACAATATTGTCTTAAAATTAAACAGAACGAGACTAAAATATCAAAAATGAAGTGAAGTGTGCTATTTTGATTCAGACACAAAAAATAAAGTATGACTGGACAGGCTACCCTTACAACATAAATATATTTTGGTAATGCCTATATTTTTCAATATACTACAATATGCATTGACTAGGTATGGATATATATTGATAGGCTACATGTAAGGTTTAGAAGTGGAATTCTTATTTCATATTTGAAAGTTGTAATGCTTAGAAGTTAATACAATGTATACTTACGTTAATTTACTAGGAATATATTTGCAATGTTTAGTCAGTTCATTATTGACGTCAAGTCAAGTCACATTTATTTATATAGCACTTTTTACAATACAGATTGTATCAAAGCAGCTTCACAGTGATAACATGAAAATAATACAACACAGAGCAATAATATTGTTGAATATTAAATGTCCCCAACTAAGCAAGCCAAAAGCCAAGGCAACAGTGGCAAGGAACCAAAACTCCATCAGGTGATTGAATGGAGAAAAAAACCTTGGGAGAACCCAGGCTCAGTAGTGGGCCAGTTCTCCTCTGGCCAATGAAAGAACAGTGATTACAAAACAAATTGGATCGAAACATTAAGAGAAATGTCCATTTCCATCTGTTTGGAAGTCGAAAGTAATCACGCCGGTTTGGAGACGAGATGTTGGGAATCAGTGCAGATGGCTGTTGTGTCAATGAGGCCAGAACGATAAGGACAAATAACGGGATGGGTCCAGGTGAAAGTCCAACATAGAGAGTCTCTCGGGATAAACAGAGAAACTAATATTAGCGTAGACGCCATCCTTCTTTCGATGTACCAAGTACATCAGGATTTACAGGACGTGTTCCTGGTTTCGGTTTTGTGTATGCTAGGCCAAAGAGATGTGTTTTTAGTCTAGATTTGAACTGACAGATTGCGTTTGCTTTCCGGACAATGTTAAGAAGATTGTTCCAGGGTTTTGGTGCTAAATAGGAAAAGGATATCCCGCTGGCAGTTCGATTTTGATATTCTAGGTATTATCAACTGGCCAACAGTTGTCAATTATCAACAGTTTTGAGATCGCAATAGACGTGAAGGACTATAATGCGTTAAGAACTTGCTCAAGTTCTGCGGAGCTAAACCATTTAGTGCTTTATAAGTAATTAGCAATATTTTCAAATTTATTCAATGTTTTATAGACAGCCAATGCTGGGTTGATCGTAACCGGGCTAATATGGTCATACTTCCTGGTTCTGGCTGCATTTTGGACTGTGTTCTTTGTGTTCTATTTTTTGATGTAGTGTCTAATGAATGATCTGTAGTGTTTATAATATTGTCTCACTATGTGTATGATCTGAAAGCATTGGTTGATTTTGAGTGCAGATAAAATGGTTTTGAGGCAATTCTTTGATTTAGCCAGTAGAGTCAGAGGTTCTGTGAATTTGGTGAAAATTTGTGCTTGAGGTTTTGAGAAAGTGAGTGATTGTGTCAAGAAATGTGTTTTAGCAATTCATAAAACTGTAATTGGTTGTCCCCTGATTCTAGATCCCATTGGGAAAAAAAAACAGAAACCAAATTTGAATGGCATGTGCAGTTCATGAAGTAACCACAAAGTGTCGGTATAAACCTGTGTGTGAGTCAGCCTCATCCACAGCTGCTCCATACACACTCTCATGACTGTAGCATCTCTGCATTTACTCCCCATGTGCGTGCAACTTATGCTTATGAAAGCACCTGTTTTTTATTAGAACGGTAATCCAACTCCAGTCCCTCTTAATGAAGCAGAGGAGAGATAGAGGTGAAAGGGTGAGTGATGCTAGAACTGAAGGATGCAAACACTGTGGGCCAGGCGCATATTTGGTGGAAGTGTGTTTTTACTTAAAGACCAGATCGCAATCTAATTGTTTGTTTTTCGAGGCAAACAAACCGGTGCACACGCACCTTGACGGCGGTCTGAAGTTGAGAAACGCTCATGTTAGTAAGAGGGACATCATCTAATATGGTGGAAGTGGAAATGTGTGAATATAGTTGTCGTTTCAACTTGCTTTTTGCATAAGCATCATTCCTGACATGTAGTATGGAAACCACAAATGATTCCATTGCAAAAGTCACCGTTCTCCAACCAGCTAATTCTTACCGATGAGAGACGGTAAATCACTCTGACCGTCCCAATGGACGACTGTGGCTGTTTGTAGGGCTTGTTCACTCTTATTGCCATCTACAGAGGGAGCAGTGTGCGTTTGTGGAAAGAGAAACCTTACGTTGACCTGTGGAACACGCTTCACCAATTAGCAGCCTTACTACAGGATCAAATGGAATTGAAAACATTCACTGACGAGACTGCCGTGCATCACAATGGTCCATTCATGGAAGCCCGGGCTGCTGCCTTTTTCCCCTCATTCTTCCTTTCTTTCATTCTTTCCTTTCTTATGAATGCAAGTATGAACCTGACCTTTCTCTCGCACGCAGCTTAGTGACGGCTTTATGAGTCAGGCTGAGGGTTTGGAGAGGTTTCACGCTTGGCGCTGGTATACAACCCATCCTGGTTTTGCACCTGAGATGCTGCACTCTTTAGCCGTGCCATTCGGTCAGCGCCTGTGCTCTGGCTGTGAGGTATTTGAGTAAGACACAGTAAAGGTCAGGCGCTTGACATTTAAAGACCCCATGAAATCAGAATTAGACATTTGTGGCTGTTATTCCAGCCCGTTCTTATCCCAAGGCGTCATAAACGACGCCTTTGCCAAAGCGTAGACATCCAATGCACATGGCACCCTTTAGCGTCAATATGAGACGCAGATATGGGCCAGAAGGTGCCCCCTAGTGGTCTAACCCTTTTCTAATTTCTTAACCTGTTTCTCTGTTTTTATGGTATGGTATGGTTTCCATTTTGCTAGTTAAGACATGTAAGAAATACACTACCGGTCAAAAGTTTAGGGTCGGTAAGATTTTTTATGTTTTTAAAAGAAGTCTCTTCTGCTCACCAAGGCTGCAATTTTTTGATAAAAAATACACAAAAAAACCACAGTAATATTGTGAAATATTATGACAATTTAAAATGACTTTTTTATGTTAATATATATTAAAATGTAATTTATTCCTCTGAAAAAAAGCTGAATTTTCAGCATCATTACTCCAGTCTTCAGTGTCACATGATCCTTCACAAATCACTCTAATATGATGATTTTATGCTCCAAAAACTATTTCAGGATACTTTGATGAATAGAAAGTTCAAAAGAACAGCTTTTATCTGAAATGGGAAGCTTTTGTTACATTAAACACTACCCTTTAAAAAGTTTGGGGTCAGTAAGAATTTGTATTTTATTTTGGGGGAAATAAATAAGAAATCAATACTTCTATTCATCAAGGATGAGTTACATTGATCAAAAGTTACAGTAAAGACATTTATAATGTTAGAAAAGATTCGAATTAAATAAATGCTGTTCTTTGAACTTTCTATTCATCAAAGAATCCTGAAATAAAAATGTAAAAAACTGTTTTCAACATGGATAATAATTATACATGTTTTTGGAGCATAAAATCATCATATTAGAGTGATTTGTGAAGGATCATGTGACACTGAAGACTGGAGTAATGATGCTGAAAATTCAGCTTTTTTTCAGAGGAATAAATTATATTTTAATATATATTAACATAAAAAAGTCATTTTAAATTGTCATAATATTTCACAATATTACTGTGTTTTTTGTGTATTTTTTATCAAAAAATTGCAGCCTTGGTGAGCAGAAGAGACTTCTTTAAAAACATAAAAAATCTTACCGATCTTAAACTTTTGACTGGTAGTGTAAATATATTTTATGGGGTCTTTAAAAATGTAAAAGTGCTTTAAAATGATTTCATTTGTTTTGATCACTTTTGCCATTTTACTACAGTCAACCGCACACATTTATTTTTTATTTTTTATTTTTTGCTATTCAAACAGATTTAGGGTAAATATGCCAGTAGGGATGCATGATATATTTGTACTATATCGGTTATTGATATTAGTGATTATTTTAGATTATTCTTTTAGATATTAGTATCACCAATATTGGATATAAAGGTCCCATTTCTCATATTTTTACATTTACGTTACTGTTCATGTATTTGCCGTGTGATTTAAAAAGCATTACTACTTTTATTCAGCAAGAATGCATAATACAGTAATAAGACATTTTTTTGAGGCAGCAAATCGTCATATTAGAATGATTTCTGAAGGATCATGTGACACTGAAGACTGTAATAATGATGCTGAAACAAATACATTTATTAGATCTATTCAAAAAGAAAAATTTCTTTTTTTTTCAAATTATAAAAATATTCACAATATGACATTATTGAGCAAAGAAATGCAGACTTAGTGAGCATAAGAGAATTTTTAAGAAAACAAAAAAATCTTAACGACCCCACACTTTTAAATGGTATAGTGTAGATTTACTTTGCCATCATATAACTCTAAGCTAATATTTAAAACTAAAACTAGTAATCTAAACAATCTTTAGAAATCTCCAAATGAATATCCATTTTTCTTAGTATATTTAGACAAAGTAGCACTTTTGTGTACTGTCAGTCTGAATAAAGCCTTAGATGTGTAATTTCTTGGTTCATCTAGTAGCAGATTGCATATGAAATGTTGATAGAAAATGTCTATTATGTATAAATTTTTAAACGTCTGATGGTAATTATACTTGTCCGTCTGTGTCCATGTGTTGACCCTCTATAAATGGCCTTTCTGTCTCCATAATTAATTGTTTATTTGTATGGGTGGACCTTTTGTCGGTTCACTAAAGAGGCAAACCCACGTCTCTGCCTGTAGATCTTTCCATCAGAGCTTATGAAACTGTTACTGGGGCCAGGTGTATCTTAAAAAACAGAAAGACACGCATTCACTTCCCGTCACCATCTCCCTCCCCTACACGCACTTACACACACACAACGTAAACACACACACACAGATTCAGGGGAAAAAAGAAATCCAAGGGCCGCATGCATTTTCAATTAACTCCGTCCGCTCGCAGATCTTAACTTTCCATCAAAAACAGCCAAGTCCCATAGCCTCTGCTCGCATGGAACCATCTGATATAAATATAACTTTGCAGCTTGTCAGGTTAGAAAGCCATAAATACGGCTTGTCGTGGGCTACGCAAAGACCGGCCATACCTTTCTCATCACCCCCTAAAGATATAGAGATGTTGAATTATCACAGCTACTGTTTAGCAGCGTACAACACAGAAAGGAGCCGCTAGTGTTTTATATCTCTGTGGCCCTGAAAACGTGAACGATATGGAATGAACAGGCCCATATGTTTTGATAGAGGTAATCTGCCAGATAGATTGTGTTTTCTCCCTCCTGTAGATGTCTCCCCCCTGTGAGCTACACACGCTTCAAGTGCGCTGGAGATAAATATGAGTAAATGTGTTTCGCGATCTGACAGTCGGGTCTGGCTGCTCGAGTTTTATGCATGGTGAGGCGTAAAAGCCAAGCTCTGTAGTTTACCAACAACCCCGACGTCATCTAAACACAAAAACAGCTTGGGGTGTTAACAGGGAGTGATATTATTTCAGCTGACGCAGTGTGTCTGTCAGAGATTTCATCAAGGGTCGTGTGATTAACTCAGACTTGGTCTCAGCCCACAGTTTGATGCATAAAATGTCAAGAGCATGGTTTCAAGTGCCAGGTCGATACAACGATCACCTTTGAGGAAGAATTGGTCGATGGATTTGCCAAAGTTTTCCAGGTTAGTGGCGTCAGAAGTAAAATTACAAGTTAAGCAGAACAACTGTTTTCAACATTGATAATAATAAGAAATGTTTCTTGAGCATATTAGAATGAAGGATCATGTAGGGTTGGGTATCGAGAATCGAGTATCTGATTGGAACCGGGACTAACTTTTCGTTTTTCCGGAATCGTTCAAAAGTTAAAATTTCGATTCCTAGTTTTGATATACACAGTCCGCCGACCGGAAGAAGAAACCGCTGAACCAACGAAGAAGCGTCTACTGGAACTGTTGGCATAACCGTGTCGAGTCTGAACATGAGTAGCTTTTGTCGGCGGTCCAAAGTGTGGCTTCACTTTTCTAAAAATAATGAAATCTTGGCAAAAAGGAGTATTGTGACAGAAGGAGTATTTCCTTCAGAAAGACTGTTGGTTAGCAAGGTTAGCTAAACTTTTTTGACCCTGGCTCTTAAAAGAATCGGAATCGAGAATCGTTAGGAACTGGAATCGAAACAAGAAATTCGAAATCGTTCAAATTTAAACGATACCCAACCCTAGGATCATGTGACATTAGCTATGTTTCCGTCCACCTATTTTTACTTTCGTTTTGTGAATCAAATGGCGGATAAAAACGGCAAGGCGCAATATTGCGATTTCTAAAAATTAGCATAAAAACTTAAAAATTAGCATTTTATATCCAATAAGACTACAATAGAAACACATTTACCGAATAAATCCCTTGATGCACAACAAAACGCTCATGTGATTTTGCCACAGAAGTGGATGTGTTGTGTAACTGGACTAACCAGTGGACCAATCGCATCCCACAGCATCTAAAATGTTGGTTTGGTTGTTCTGAAATTCCTGAGCCAAAGTCTGACATCAAAATGATTTGGTTTTATTCCATCCCTGAATTTAAATGATTGCATTCCCAAAGACCAGTCTTCTGAACGCAAGATATATGACGGCGTCTATTTCATTTCGTCTGCGCGCTCTGAGACGCAAGTCATCTGATGTAGGAAAAACATTGGCTTTCCTGATTTCTGAAACTTAATTTTGTGGCAATTTCCCAGGAAGTGGCGATTTTGTCATGGGATGAAAACACTGCTTCATTAAAAAAAAATAAAAAATTATGTAATGTTCCAATTATTAAGTTAAATTTGTAATTTTGGTGAAAACATAAATTCTCAAGACTGGAGTAATGATGCTGAAAAATCAGCTTTGCATCACAGGAATAAATTACTTTTTTAAATATTAAAACAGAAAACAGTTATTTGAAATTGTAATAATATTTCACAGTAGTACTGTTTTTACGTTTTTTTTTTCAAATAAATGCAGCCTTAGTAAGCATAAGAGAGGTCTGTGAAATAATCAGTCCTTTTAGGCGAATTAAAATTCCCATTACAAGGTCTCACACACATAATTTCTCCTGTGTTTTTAACGTAGTCTCATCATGAGAAGTCATATGCTCCATTAAAGGAGTAGTTCACTTTAAAAAAAAAACTTTTGCTGATTATTTACTCACCCCATGTCATCCAAGATGTCAATGTCATTCTTTCACTTGATAAGACCCTTATTCATCGTCTGGAATCGTTTAAAGCCCTTTGAACAGTTTGCACTGAAACTGTCTTTTGGGCCTTGAACCGTTTGGTTCCCATTGAAGTCCATTATATGGAGAAAAATCCTGGAATGTTTTCATCAAAAACCTTAATTTCTTTTCGACTGAAAAAAGAAAGACATGGATATCTTGGATGACATGGGGGAGAGTAAATTATCAGCAAAGGTTTTTTAAAAAGTGAACTACTCCTTTAAAGAGCAATATTGTACAAGATGGGTCATACAAAAACCTATTACACAAATGATAACCTAACTATTTTTGTAGAAAACAAAAACCCTCTATAAAAGTCATATTTGTGTATAATCCAAGTCGTACAATATTGCCATCTTGAATGGGGTTATTGTGAGAGCACCGGGCAAACTCTCCAATGCTTTTGTTTTTCAGTCTATTATTATGGCACCAACTATTTCAGATTAACTCGGCACACAACGGCATGTAAAAACAACAACAAAAAACTGTGGTTTGTTGCTTTGCATGTCAGCCAGATGGTCTCATCCTGAATAGGCAGTTCTTAGCCAGACCAAATTTATCCGACAGCCAAAAGTCTCTACATGCACAAACAGCAAAATAAACAGCATGTTCCTACTCAGTAAGTCCCCACATAGCCACGATCTTTTAACCAAACAGCCCTGCCATTTACTTTTAGCAGCACCTGTAATAAGGCCCAGTGCATTTAGGTACACTAAAAGGCTGCTTGGTTCTGTTTCAGGCCCCGTGCCCAGTGAAGAGACCCTGGCATTGCTGCAGGCTTAGATATTTAGGCTGTAAGAGCACCAGGTGAGTAATAGGGCAGAAAAGGCTAGAGCGTCTATGCCAGCGACTCGTGAAAGGATGTCATTTTGCCTCATGCAAATTTCCACGCCGATCGCTAGTATCAGCTGAGGCATATTAGTGTTATCATTGGCACTGGCCGAAAGGCAGCGCATGCAGGTAAAGAGACATATTGAAAATTTTGAAAAGGTCTCGCAAAACTCTTATGGGATTACCTTACAGACACTTTCCACGGTTGAGAGCCACTGAATGGGACCATTGTACGGTGCAGACTCAACCCAGGAAAGTAAACTTTGTCAGGACCCAGTTCATTAGCACCTAGTTTAGTGTTTGAGGCATGTCGTTTGGACAGGGCTTACGGGGAAACCCCGCTCGAGCAAATACACCTAGATGTTAAAGTCGCCCAAGACCTACAGGGGATTTCCAGTGCAAATTGTTCCATACAAAACTCTCAATGGGTATGTGCTTAAAGAGTTACTCCATATAAGAAGCTCAAACCTCATTATTAGTATTATTATTATGTCATCATTGCACAAAATTATGTAGTACTCAGCATTTTGCCTTGGTTTCCTGTACAACATATATATTATACGCACATATACATACATTATATATACACACACACACACACACACACACATATAAAATTAAGATACAATTACTTGATAAGCAATATGCAAGATATTAAAGAGGCCATATTATGCAACGATATAAAAGAGGCCATTTTATGCCCTTTTACAAAGTTTAAGTTTTAGTTTTTGGGGTCTGGCCAGAAATAGATTTGCATGCTTGAATGTTCATAAAACTTGTAGCTTTTCAGACTTGACATTGTTGCAGCACCTCTGTTCCCAGTCTGTCAGTAATACTCTGTTTATTTACTGTCTCTTGGAGAAAACCCTCCTTCCTAAAAGCTTATTGAGCTCTGATTGGTCGGCTGGACCAATGTGTTGTGATTGGTCAACCACCTAAAGTGGTCGACCAATCACAATGCTCCTTATCATAACTGCAAGTTTCAACACACTAACTCAACTCGTCAAGCCCTCACCCCCTTTTTTTGCGTATGATTTGAGTAGTCACAATTCTGACTTTATTGCTCAGAATTGCGGTGATATAAAAGTTGGAATTTAGCGTGTTTATAAAGTCAGAATTTGCGAGATATGAAGCAGAATTGAGTGAGATAAAAGTTCGGAAATTGCGTGTATATAAAGTCAGAATTGCAAGATATAAAGTCAGAATTGATTGATATAAAGTCAGAATTGCGAGATATAAAGTCAGAATTGCGAAGATATAAAGTCAGAATCTGATTGATATAAAGTCGAATTGCTGTGTATATAAAGTCAGAATTGCTAAGATATAAAGTCAGAATTGATTGATATAAAGTCAGAATTGTGAGATATAAAGTCAGAATTGCGAGATATAAAGTCAGAATTGATTGATATAAAGTCGCAAATTGCAATATAAAGTCAGAATTGCGATAATAGTCAGAATTGCAAGATATAAAGTCAGAATTGAGATATAAAGTCAGAATTGTGAGATATAAAGTCAGAATTGCTTGATATAAAGTCAGAATTGTGAGATATATAAGTCAGAATTGATTGATATAAAGTCGAATTGCGTGATATAAAGTCAGAATTGCGTAGATATAAAGTCAGAATTGATTGATATAAAGTCAGAATTGCGTGTTATAAAGTCAGAATTGTGAGATTTAAATTCAGAATTGACTAGATATAAAGTCAGAATTGCGATGTTATAAAGTCAGAATTGTCAGATATAAAGTCAGAATTGATGATATAAAGTCAGAATTGCGTAGATATAAAGTCAGAATTGCGAGATTTAAAGTCAGAATTGCATTGATATAAAGTCGCAATTGCGTGATATAAAGTCAGAATTGCAGAGATATAAAGTCTGCAATAGCGTGATATAAAGTCAGAATTGCGAGATATAAAGTCAGAATTGATTGATATAAAGTTCAGAATTGCGAGATATAAAGTCAGAATTGCGAGATATAAAGTCAGAATTGATTGATATAAAGTTAGAATTGCGTGATATAAAGTCAGAATTACGAGATATAAAGTCAGAATTGCGATTGATATAAAGTCAGAATTGCGTGTATATAAAGTCAGAATTGCGAGATATAAAGTCAGAAATTGATGTGATATAAAGTTAGAATCGCGAGATATAAAGTCAGAATTGCAGAGATTTAAAGTCAGAATTGATTAGATATAAAGTCAGAATTGTGTGATATAAAGTCAGAATTGCAAGATATAAAGTC
Organism: Hybognathus amarus; assembly: GCA_030378365.1. Classification (NCBI taxonomy): domain Eukaryota; kingdom Metazoa; phylum Chordata; class Actinopteri; order Cypriniformes; family Leuciscidae; genus Hybognathus; species Hybognathus amarus. The sequence continues at coordinate 56,667 of JAQIUQ010000872.1, read as the reverse complement.
AGAATTGAATGATATAAAGTCAGAATTGTGTGATATAAAGTCAGAATTGCAAGATATAAAGTCAGAATTGAGTGATATAAAGTCAGCAATTGCGTGTTATAAAGTCAGAATTGCGAGATATAAAGTCAGAATTGATTGATATAAAGTCACAATTGCGATGTATATAAAGTCAGAATTGATTGATATAAAGTCAGAATTGCGTGATATAAAGTCAGAATTGCGAGATATAAAGTCAGAATTGATTGATATAAAGTCAGAATTGCGAGATATAAAGTCAGAATTGCGAGATATAAAGTCAGAATTGATTGATATAAAGTCAGAATTGCGTGTATATAAAGTCAGAATTGCGAGATATAAAGTCAGAATTGATTGATATAAAGTCGCAATTGCGTGTTATAAAGTCAGAATTGCGAGATATAAAGTCAGAATTGATTGATATAAAGTCAGCAATTGCGTGTTATAAAGTCAGAATTGCGAGATATAAAGTCAGAATTGATTGATATAAAGTCGCAATTGCGTGTTATAAAGTCAGAATTGTGAGATATAAAGTCAGAATTGATTGATATAAAGTCGCAATTGCGTGTTATAAAGTCAGAATTGCGAGATTTAAAGTCAGAATTGATAATATAAGTCAAATTGCGGATATAAAGTCAGAATTGATTGATATAAAGTCGCAATTGCGTGTTATAAAGTCAGAATTGCGAGATATAAAGTCAGAATTGATTGATATAAAGTCGCAATAGCGTGTTATAAAGTCAGAATTGCGAGATTTAAATTCAGAATTGATTGATATAAAGTCGCAATTGCGTGTTATAAAGTCAGAATTGTGAGATTTAAATTCAGAATTGATTGATATAAAGTCGCAATTGCGTGTTATAAAGTCAGAATTGCGAGATATAAAGTCAGAATTGATTGATATAAAGTCGCAATCAGCGTGTTATAAAGTCAGAATTTCGAGAGATAAACTTTGAGATATAAACTCAATTCTGTCTTTTTTTTCTCACAATTGCGACTTTATTTCTCAGAATTGCGACTATATTTCGCAATTGCGGCTATTTCTCAGAATTGCAACTTTATATCTCGCAATTGCGACTTTATTTCTCACAATTCTGACTTCATATCTTATAATTGCAAGATAAAAAGTCACAATTATTATTTTTTTTTATTCAGTGGCAGAAACAAGCTTCCATAAGAAACAGTGTGCACATTAATTCCATTTGGAGTGACTGTGTGTGTTGTAACTTTGCAGAACTGCTCAAACGGCAATATTACACACTATAAAAGAAAGTTGAAAATGTTTAAAAAAAGTATCCTACCCTCATTAAGTTATTTTAAAATGAAAATGAAGTGAGTTTATGCTGAAAACAAGAAAAAATATCTTCCAATTGGCTGAAAAATTCAAATTAACTCATTGTTTTTAAGCAAAAACTTAATTTTTCAGAAAACAAGCTTAATATCTCAAGCCATTTAGACTTTTCAAATAAATGTATTTTATTTTAAGAATGTTTTAGAGAAACAAGACAAAACCACTGAGAAAAGAACTTTTTTCGCACTGATTTGTTTTTATGTGTTTTTCTTTCCTTTCCCCTCGTTTCCCTTTGCAAATGCACAAAGTTTCCCCTCTCTTTTTGTTTCATACAAGAACAGTAAATCAGAAGTGTCCTGAAAAAGGTATACCCCTGCTGTTAGTCAGGACTGGAAAAGAGCGCTATGTTTGGGACGATGGAGTGAATGAGAGATGGTCAGATTAAAGGGAAGCTTGTTTGCACCTGTTTTCCGACTTCAGAAGAGCAAATGTTTAGAGTTTCCACTTTGACTTTTCCATTCGCTTATTCATTTACATTTCACGTTTCTAACTTTACTCGGACACTGGCTTTGACATACGTCACAGGTAACCTCGTATTTACGCGTCAATCCTATAATCTGCTTTTAAACGAGCCTAATTATGTGTATGAGAGCTCTCTCACTGGGTGTAAGTTTCCAAAACCAATAATTCCCAGACATCAGCTTTCGTGTGGGTGTATATCGCGATATGCATCGTGCCTCCCAAATGCTTACAAATGGCGCATTGGAGGCCACTCTTTACCTTCAGCTTAAATTGTATGTTTTAAAGCTACAAATCTGTGACAGGTTTTAAGGAATGGGATTTAGGAAACGGGATGGGAACAAGGATTTTTGAACATGATAGGCTGATACTTTTACCCCTCAGAGTCTTCACAGTTTGGGTTAAAGTGTACTGTACCACTGTATACACTGGGTTGTTTAAACCTAACTTTGAGTCAAATATGGACAAACCCAAACATTGGGTTAAAAATTTTATTAAAAAAATTAACCCAGTGACTGGGTTTGTTTTTGACCCAAAGTTGGGTTAAAACAACCCAGCATTTTTTAGAGTGTATGTATTGTTATAGGTTCAGGGTTGTCTAATTTGTTATTATTGCTTTGTTCATTAATTTAATTGTATTATTTCAACTTCACATTACCTCTTTTCTCAAAGTGTCTGAAAACTGTTCGTTGGTCTAATTGGTCAAAGATTCGGTCTCTCTAAACCCCTCCTTTCCGAGAGCCTGCTCTGCTCTGATTGGTTCGACATGTCAGAAACCAAACAGCCAATGCCATATCTGAATTTCAGCTCCATATCTCAGTGCTTGTAAACACAGTGATGCGAACAGTAACAATGGTGTTGGTTTTATTTGATCAATTCCAGCCAGAGGTGAGACCAAGTCATTGTTTTGCAAGTCACAAGTAAGTCTCAAGTCTTTGCATTCAAGTCCCAAGTCAAGTCCTGAGTCTTTGCATTCAAGTCCCAAGTCAAGTCCCGAGTCAAGACAGACAAGTCCAAGTCAAGTTGCATGTCCTCGAGTTTAAGCTTCAAGTGTCAAACAAGTCATTAGTGCTTTTTGCACAAATTACTGTCTCAGTGTTAATTACTAGGCTATAATAAATGAAATGTATACTAATTTATTTCAGGAAGGATGTTGATTGGTTGGTTATCTGATTGGTAGAATGTGAAGAGTGGCAATGCAGATTTTAAAATAAAAAATAAATAAAAGTAACCGTTCATTGGGAAAATTAATTGTGATTTGCTATACATAAAGTTTAAAATATTGAGTCCCTGGTTAAATCATTTTGTTAACATGGCAGTAATTGTACTAGAACATTCCTATTTCCATGGCGACGTATTAAACGTCACGTGACACTTTTTGTGGCTACGTGCCTGTCATTTACAAAATGTAACGTACATCCATTTCTCCTGAAAGACATGAAAGTGAGTGGCTGGTGAACAGGGAGAAGACTTTATAGTTACCTATAGGCTAAAATGTGCATTTGTTGTGGGGAGAAAATAACATGTCTCAAAATTACATTTGAAAGGTTTATTATTTCCGCTTAATCAGTGTTTTTTTCCCCTCAAATTATAAATGGTTCGCTGAGTAGTGTATTTAAATGCCTGAAAAAGAAAAAGAAAACATAATTTGGTTGAAAACTTTCTAAACGTGTGATAATAAATGACAACTGACGTCCGAGTCAAGTCGAGTCAAGTCGAGTCATTGTTGTCAAAGTCTAAGGCCCCGTCCACACTACTGCGTTTTCGTTTAAAAACGGAGAATTAAAACGAATACGATCTCCGTCCACACCAGCGTTTTATCTGCGTATTAGAAATTATCTCCGTCCACATTAAAACGACTGAAAACGCGGATCACGTGAGCATTCACCAACACTGGGCATGCGCGTGCCGGTGTAAAGAGTAGTTGACGAATCAGGGAAGGAGACGTCATGACTGTTAACACCCAATCATAGAGCCGAGCGTGAGCCTCTGCGTCATCGTTTCTGAAGTCCTTCGTTTTGTCTCTTCCACACTAAAACACCCTCCGGCGTTTCAAAACGCAAAACGGAGCTGCAGCGTTTCTAAACTTCTCCATTTTAGGTCTTCGTTTTCCCGTTTTAGTCTGGACGGGAGGTGCAAACGTAGCAAAAGGTCTCCGTTTTTAAACGAAAACGCAGTAGTGTGGACGGGGCCTAAGTCGAGTCCGCAAGTCATCTTTGAATATGTCAAGTCGAGTAGCAAGTCAACAAATTTGCACTACTCTTTTGAAGTGCAAAGTGGATTCTCAGCCTTTTCTCAACATGTTGACAACATGAATCTTCTAGTCTCATCTATAACTAGTGTTTGAGGGTCAAAGTAGACATTGTTCCCAATGAAGACCATACTAGCCTGTCATTATGCTAACTTCTAATCGGCAAATCGGATAGTGAGAGACGTTTTTTAGAAACATTGATATGCTCTTTTTTTATTAGTATTTTGTTTTGTATCTTTTTGTGTTGTAATTTTGATTGAATTCATTTTAATAAGTGTAATTGGTAATAATATATGAATTTCTTTGTTTTGTAATTTTATTGGATTTAAAAAAAATCTATATAGTACTATTTATTTATCGTATTTTAGTTTTATCAAGTTAAACTAAATGAAAATGAGAAGTGAAAAAAAAAGTTTTTATTAAATTATCAATTAACGTTTTTTTTATTTTAAGTAACAAAAATGTTTTTTTTTACTGGTTTTACTTTAAGTTAATGATAAAAACCAGGTTACACGGTTAGATACTGCTATGTTTCATAGCCAAAGCTCATAGGTAGGGCCAAATCAGATTTGTCCTCTAATCCTTCCCAGGATAAAGAACATAGAACCGCTTTGTTATAAATATCTTTTCCATGACTTGAATCATTCAACAAGACCTCTGCGTTCCTTCCAAAGATCTGCTGAAATCGAGACGATTCTTTTTGTATGCTTCAAAACATGCAAGGTCTCCCAAATCTGGGTATCGTATTTCTTTTTTAACGTTGGCCATTTTGGAGTGTGCGAGTCGATTGTTCTGGATCCAGTTCTGAGCTGCGAGACTTTTTATATACGACAAATCTGATGGGAACTTGCTGTAAAATCCCTCAAAATGACCAGTCCGTCTCTATCGCTGTTGATTTTTTTTGTGCTCTTCTGGTCAGACAAAAATGCCATGTTGAGCAAAACCTCCTCTCACTTTTTTTGGCTCGTGTGGGACGGCCTATTTGTACATGCTTAAACAAATTAGAGGAGCAGCTGTGCAACTCTGTCCTATCCATGCTGGCGTTGTGCGATTAAAAATATGCTCTGGTAAAAGCCAGCCTCTCTTCCCCCAAAATATACGTCTGTTTCTCTGGCTCTCAGGTCCTTGCCGTATTCACAATCAGCCTTCCCTGCACTCGGACCCTAGAGAGAGGAAGAAAAAGTAGGAGTATGGAGAACGAGAGAGAGAAAGAGAGACCACCTATGCAGATGTTTTCCAGACGTGGAACATGCTGGATGCCAAGAGGCACCTGTTGAATTGCAGAAGTGTTTTTTCATTTCCTCAGATATAATTGGGCAACACACACTGGCTTTTAAAAAACAGGGTGTGTAAACATCACATGCGTAAAGGAAATAACCTCAGACACTGGTCTTACAAAATTTTAGAAGACGATATGCGTTGATGTGATTCCAGACAAGCTGTTTTTAGTGCTACAAAATGGCATGCACATGTCGAGAGGTGACATGAAGTGGCGTGACGCTTTTCATGCCGTGTTTATGACACAGCTGTGTGAATCAACCTCGCAGGGCGTCGACTGAGGTGTTTCCCAAACTTTCCTCAACATTTCCAGATTTACAGCTCTCTCTCTCTCTCGAGAGACCCGAGTCTCTCAACACAGGAAGCTCTGAGTCCCGTTTTGGGTCGCGGTGAAGATACAGCAGGTCCACATCAACATGGAGACACAGGCGGCCTCTGTGACGGCCAGCTGCGTGTCTGGAATAGAAGTCATCTAATTGCGTGGAAAAGATGGCCACCGACCGCCAGCAAACAAATAGAGTCCCTCTCACCTGTCGCATGACCTACTTCACGATGGAAAATACCGCTGGGTTGCTCAAAGCACGTTATTTTATGGGCCGAAGCTGGTTTATTTTAGTTATACAATTAGGAACTTGGAGGATACAGTATCATAAATCAGCCTAGAAAAGGTCATATGTACAGGCCTTTCAGGCCCATCTTCTCTTAACTTGACGTACTATATGAATGTAGGCTTCAAAGAAAGTACAAGCGAACAAGCACTCTTAGCTCTGAATGAAATCAGTTCTTTGTGGGTGAATCTCAGAAAATGTGAGAAAACATAACCAACCCTAAAATCAAAATCTATAAATAAAAAGAACATTTTACAAGAAAATACTGTTTCAATTTTATGTTTAATTCAGTGTCACTTTGCTGCATCTTTGCAACTGTTTGTAAAATGTTGCAATTTTTTTCAGTTTAGAACTTTAAATTAGGGCTGTGCAAAAGTTAATTGCGATTAATCGCATCCAAAATAAAAGTCTGTGCTTACATAGTATATTTGTGTGTGCTGTATATAATTATTTTGTATATATAAATACCTATGCATGCATGTATATATTTAAGAATTATTTGCACTTAAATTCTGTATATACATATAAATACATAATCTATATTATATACATTTTTTGCAAGAGCTCACCAAAATTGGACAGTTGAAGACTGGAAAAATGTTGCCTGGTCTGATGAGTATCGATTTCTGTTGAGACATTCAGATGGTAGAGTCAGAATTTGGCGTAAACAGAATGAGAACATGGATCCATCATGTCTTGTTACCACTGTGCAGGCTGGTGGTGGTGGTGTAATGGTGTGGGGAATGTTTTCTTGGCACACTTTAGGCCCCTTAGTGCCAATTGGGCATCATTTAAATGCCACGGCCTTCCTGAGCATCGTTTCTGACTATGTCCATCCCTTTATGGCCACCATGTCCCCATCCTCTGATAGCTACTTCCAGCAGGATAATGCACCATGTCACAAAGCTTCGAATCATTTCAAATTGGTTTCTTGAACTTGAAAATGAGTTCACTGTACTTAAATGGCCCCCACAGTCACCAGATCTCAAGCCAATAGAGCATCTTTGGGATGTTGTGGAACGGGAGCTTCGTGTCCTGGATGTGCATCCCACAAATCTCCATCAACTGCAAGATGTTATCCTATCAATATGGGCCAACATTTCTAAAGAATGCTTTCAGCACCTTGTTGAATCAATGCCACTGTAGAATTAAAGGAGTTCTGAAGGTGAAAGGAGTTCAAACACAGTATTATATGGTGTTCCTAATAATCCTTTAGGTGAGTGTATGTTCAAAAACATTTATTTATTCTATTTTGTATTTACTGCAAAGCTCCAAAAATGACTTTTTTGAATCTTTAGAGTTTTTTTTTTTTTTTTTTGAAGCTTTTCCATCTTACACTCCTTTCCATGAACTTCATACTTAATTATACCTAACATCTCTTTTTGTGTTTCAAGAAAGAAAGAAAGGTTTGGAGCAACACGAGGGTAAGTAAATTATGGCAAAATGTAATTTTTTGGCTGAACTATTTCTTTTAAAGCATTCTTGTTAAATTCAGACAGTGAAACTCAAGTCAATATAGGGGCATTTACAAAAGACAACAGCAAAGTTTTACGAGAGGGTTACAACATCATGGTACCGTGGCAAGGTGTACGGCAAAGCTAAGCTGTCAGTCATCTCTTCTGTGTGTCAGAGGAATGTGTAAGTGCCCATGCCGCCAACCTGCATGCAGCTCAGTGTGGAAATGTAGGCCACACTGCAAATATTTGGTTTGGATTGAGAAATTGAATTATACTGGCACGGAAAGCCAAGAAATAAAAAAAGAGCAACCTTGGGAGCCATTATGCAAAGTGAATGGAGGCTTCAAACCGAGTGCTACTGGTTTTCATTTGGACAGGAAAAATCCCTCAGTCGCAAAACCAATCTGCTTAAATAAACGCTTCCCCAAATCTATCTTTGTCTTGGGAGTAAGCTGTTGGGTTCGCAGTGCCTCGGGTAGTTCATTCGGGTTTTTTACTCCAGACGTCTATAGATTTCGTCTACATTTTGATTCGTGTTTTTTTTCCTTCCCAGTGGTCCATGTATGGTTACTGTAAGAACTGCAGACCGAAACAGCATGTAGTTATGCTTATGTGATGGTCTGATACAGGTGACAAAACATAAAAGCTGATAGAAAGGAAAAGCAATTAACTTTGAATGAAGTTACAGTAGACCAGCTCTCAAAACAAGGGAGCAAATTGGGAGTAAAACATGTAATAAAGTCTTGCACACTGGTCGCTTTAGCATCTCCTCTGGGTCGTCTGGCTGTGGAAATGTTTCCTGCGATGAACGTAACAGATAACGTTTCTGCAGAGTTGCTGTAAAATATCGCACATCAGATCTGAAATTGCAACGTTTCAACGTCCAATCAACATTGAATAACGACACTTTGTCTTCTGTAGAGCTGCTTATAGCTGAATTGAACTGGTTTCATTATTGATGTTTACACACTTACTGAACTAATCTGAAACACAGAACTGACTTGAGTTAAATAGAGACATTATTGTCTTTTTAGAGCAGCTTTACAGCCAAATTTAAATTTGTCTCATATCTGAACAAGTTTTCCAAAATGTACCGTAAAATTTACAGTAACTTTCTGGCAACAGTTAGCCAGTAAGTTACTGTGAATACTTTTTACAGTAAGGGTACTTCCATTTACAGTATTGTATGTCTACACTGTGAAATCAAAAACAATTAAATACTGTGATTTTAGTTCTGTTTAAAGTAACTTACTGGCTAACTGTTGCCAGTAAGTTACTGTGAATACGGTTTGCAGTAAGGGTACTGTACTTCCATTTACAGTATTTTATGTATATACTTTGAAATCAAAAACAATTAAATAGTGTGATTTTAGTTCTGTTTACAGTAACTTACTGGGTAATTGTTGCCAGTAAGTTACTGTGAATACGTTTTATAGTAAGGGTACTTCCATTTGCAGTATTTTATGTCTACACTGTGAAATCAAAAACAATTAAATACTGTGATTTTAGGTTTATTTACAGTAACTTACTGGCTAATTGTTGCCAGTAAGTTACTGTAAATACATTTTACAGTAAGGATACTGATCTTTAATTTACAGTAATTTATGTCTACACTGTGAAATAAAAAAAAAACTTAAATACTGTGGTTTTAGTTCAATTTACACTAACTTACTGGCTAATGTTGCCAGTAAGTTACTGTGAATACGTTTTACAGTAAGGGCGCTGTACTTCCATTTACAGTATTTTATGTCTACACTGTGAAATCAAAAACAATTAAATACTGTGATTTTAGGTTTATTTACAGTAACTCACTGGCTAATTGTTGCCAGTAAGTTACTGTAAATACGTTTTACAGTAAGGATACTGTACTTTAATTTACAGTAATTTATGTCTACACTGTGAAAGAAAAAAAATTAAATACTGTGGTTTTAGTTCAATTTACACTAACTTAATGGGTAACTGTTGCCAGTAAGTTACTGTGAATACGCTTTACAGTAAGGATACTGTACTTCCATTTACAGTATTTTATGTCTACACTGTGAAATCAAAAACAATTAAACACTGTGTAAGTTTTCTTGTGTGTTACTGTGAAGCTGTTTTGAAACGATCTGTTTTGTATAAAGCGCTGTATAAATATAAGTTAGTTGACCTGCCTTGAATTCAATTCCATACCAATCCACAGCTTATACACTTTCACTGCATAAAGTGAAATAAAACAAAATTGAGGCAAAAATGCCAACACTTGTCGTAATTGACAGGCATTCCAACATGGCCGGCTGTGTAGAAGCTCATGGCCTTGGCGTTTGCTTTGTTTGCTCACAGCTGAGGCACAGAAGAAAGGGAGGACCATCAGGAAAGGGCCAGCTTTGACAATTCCTACACAAAGGCAGCACTGTTGTCTAACAGTGTCCAGTCTGTTTCAGTGAAGTTTGCACTGTTCCACAGGCACATTTCATGGAACAGTAAGCAAGCAAGGCCAGTAACAGGCCTATTGAGTAGGGTGATACCATTCCTAACAGGGCCAAACCAGGGCTTGGTTCTCCTCCCTTTGAAAAGGTCAGAGGCCTCTAATTGCCCAACAATCTTACTGTGTTGTGCAGGTGTTCATCCACAAAGTCACATGAGGACCGGACTGTGGGAAGAGAGCGATCTGGACGAGCGTTGATCAGAGGCTCTGAGTGAGTGTTACAAAAGATCTCAGCTGTTCATGTCTTTTATTTCTCAGAGGTTGAGCTCTAATGGTTCAGGAGACGCGAAGGGTTAGTTCACTCAAAAAAATTAAAAGTCTGTCGTCATTTGCTCATGCACCTCATCTTGTCTCAAACCCATAAGACTTAGGTTCATCTTCAAAACACAAATTAAGATATTTTTAAAGAATAGCTTGTTTGAGCTTCTGAGTTTACTCGTATGTGATGTAAAAATAAATAAATCAAAGATTTCCTAAAAAAAAAAAAACCTAGGATAAATGTGTTTGTAGTTACCTGAAATTTCAAAGGAGAAACAGAAACCTCCCTTATTTTGTGTTTTAGAAGAAGTTGAGTTTTTCATTTTTGGGTGAACTATCCCTTAAAGTTCACTTTGAAAAAAAACTTTTGCTGATAATTTACTCACCCCCATGTCATCCAAGATGTCCATGTCATTCTTTCTTCAGTCGAAGAAGTTAAATTAAGGTTTTTGAGGAAAACATTCCAGCATTTTTCTCCATATAATGGACTTCAATGGGAACCAAACGGTTCAAGGCCCAAAAGACAGTTTCAGTGCTGACTGTTCAAAGGGCTTTAAATGATTTCAGACGATGAATAAGGGTCTTATCAAGCAAAATGATCGCTCATTTAATAAATAAATAAGAAAGTTTAAGTTTTATAAGCTCAAATGCTGGCCTTGTTCTGTTCTGTGATGCGCGTCGTGACTCTCCTTTTCGAACTTGTTCATCAAAATGAACAAATCTTTTCCCAAGTCAACTCATTTATCTCGTTCGTTGAATGAACCAAATGACACGGAAAATAAAAAGTTTGAACAGGAGAGTCCCGAACGTGCATTACAGAACAGAGCAAAGCAACCATTTCAGCTTATAAAACTAAAACTTTGTTTTTTTAAATGAGCGATTATTCATCGTCTTGAATCGTTTAAAGCCCTTTGAACAGTTTGCACTGAAACTGTCTTTTGGACCTTTGAACCGTTTGGTTCCCATTGAAGTCCATTATATGGAGAAAATCCTGGAATGTTTTCATCAAAAACCTTAATTTCTTTTCGAACTGGAAGAAAGAAAGACATGGATATCTTGGATGACATGGGGGTGAGTAAATTATCAGCAAAAGTTTATTTAAAAGTGAACTTCTCCTTTAAATGAAGTTTTCAGTTATGTTTGATTCAACAGTTGCTGATGATTTGCATTTTGATTTGCACAACGGGTTTATTTGTTTCTCGAATTTGCCACATTGACAAACAGAAAGCTTCTTGGTTTGTGTAACAAAGGTTTGTTAATAAGGGAAGGAAGAGGCAGGAACCAGCTAATGTTAAACATATAACTTTAATAAACATAAACAACTAAATGAAAACTGCGGCTGCCCCTCATGGACGACTGCTGCATAAATGAAAACATAAATGTCCCAGGCCTAAACCTCTCCCGTCCTTCACTGTCGTCACTCCTTCTTTCTCCAGCCCTGCCCTGCTGGCCACAGTTTGAAAGCAGTTTCTGTGTGAGCTGTGCTTCATACTGTGCTTTTTTTTGCCAGAGTATCTGCAAAAAAATATCTTGAATTATTTTTTAAAACTTGACTGGTATCTGTGCAATAGTCTTTTCGGTAACACTTTACAATAACTGTGTGCACTAATAAGCATTAATTCATGCTTAACTAATGCACAGATAATACTGAATGAATGTGTAACTAATGATTATCTAAGCTATTCATTAATGATTACCACATTAGGAACTAATTAAGAGTCTGTAAGGTTAATGTATTAGTTCATACATGAATTGTAATTAATTAAATATGTAATTGTGGATTAATTCCATAATAAATATTTTTAACTAATAGTGTTAATTAATATGTTAATTACCAGAATGAGCCAAAGCCTTGTATTTCAACTTCCAGATAATATGACAGGTACACTAATATGCATTAATACATCATTAATTACTTAATTGTTAGTGCAACTTCATGTGCAAATTACCACAATTACTAAATGACTAGTTAATAATGATGTGCCCCAACAAGTAAAGTCATAACATAATGATACCTTTGCAAATCATTAGCTAATGATTAATTAAAGCAGACAACTGAAAGTTGAAGTGCATAGCTTTGACTAATTGTGGTAAGTAACACATTAATTTACACTATTAGTTAATAAAATATGTTATTAAGGAATTAATACACAATGACGCATTGAATTAATAGCAATTCATGTATTACTTAATCTATTAATCATATTGATTCTTTATTAGTTGCTTATGCAGTAATCATTAATTAATGGTTTAATTCTTCATGAGTTATACATTAACTCATGATTATCTGTGCATTAATTAAGGATGAATTAATGCATATTAGTGCACCCGTATTGTAAAGTGTTACCGTCTTTTCTTCCCTATTGTGACATATCCAAGTGAAAGCTTCTCAAACAAGACATAAAAGGGCGGGACTTGATTGATTGGTTGCTATTGGTCGATCTCATGCGAGTGGCAGGTTGTCCCGCCCTCACACCGGAGAAAAGATGTCCCTGCAATCAGGAGGGGAAGTTATTTTGATTAAAGATTACAAGGGCACATCAATAAAAAAAAAATAATAATCATGTGCATGGATAAATCATTTAAAATAAATACTGCAACATTCCATTAAGGTGTAGCCTACATTTTGAATCGAATGCTCTTCTGCTTGAACAATAGGAATGCCTTAAAAGTTATTTTTGCACTTCTTAAAGTCACCATGAAATCAATTTTGCCAATATTTTTTTTTTTAAATGCAAAGTCGCTTTTTAAAAAGAAAAGCATCCGCCAATGCATGCATGCATAGTGATAAGATTCACTGATTCAGACTGCCCCCTAATGGGCATTGCTTTTAATATGTCACATTGCTGTAATGTTAACAAAATGGATGATGAAAAACTGATTAATGAAATTTGAATTATGTGCCACACACCACAGATTTAACAAAGACAACTTGTGAAAATAAGCTGCATGAAGGAAGATTGCTGACAATGCATGTTTGCTTCATTCAACACAACTTAATGTCAGTCTGCAAAAACACATTTATTTGTTATTGACTTGGATTTTGTTTTACATTTGCACCATTTCAGTCTCTAATACGTTTTGAAAGTGTGATGATGTCATCACCGGCCACCCGTTGCTACAGCTTTTGGAAATGACTGGCAAAAGGAAACTGGCAGGACAGGACCAGAGTTCCCCACATCAGTCACTCTCTGCCTCTGATAGGTGGTTTCCAGTTTCATAATGACAGACTGAGAGACTTGTATTAAAAGTCTCCCATGCCACTTCTACTCTTTGACTGACGTCAGACTTAAAAATACAAGCATTACAGCATTTCCATGTGGAGACTCCGTCCTCATAATGTACATTTCCAATGAGTGGCTAAACTGAGGAGAAATGGGTGTCCAGAAAGACAATTTTATTGGTGAGATTTTCATTGCAGTTTCTCAATTATGTCTCAGTTAAGTCTCAAGTAATAAAAATAGACATGCATATATTTGTCAGCATACAAAACCAATTTCCACAATATAAGGGGACAAAATCATTATGCGGTAAATCATAATTATGACATTAAAAACTAGAAATTGTTTTGTAATACTTGTGATTTATGTCACAGAACATTTGTTTCTTTATTTCTTTACATTATTTCTTAAATAATTTCTACTTTTTTTCTCAAAATTATGATTTAGTATATCATAACTTAGGTCATTATCTTTTTATGTCATCGATATGGTTTAGTATTATAATATTCTTGTTATGTCATAATTTTTTAAAATAATTTTGACATTATTATTATGATTTTTATCTCATCATTTTATAACTTTAAGCAATTATTATGATTTACCGAAGCATGATTTTCTTTTCAAATGTGCTTCCATAACATAATCTGTAAAATGAATATGGAATACATTTGGTCTTGGAAATGTTTAATGAGAAATCTCTGCAATCTGAGCATTGTTTGAGACATGTTGAGATCTCTTCTAAAACACTACAGGATGTGATATATATATACAGTATATATATATAGGTTTAAAAAAAGTTTACAGTTTTTTCCAATTGCTAACACACAATTTTGCAAACTAGTCTGGTTTTATCAAAATACTTAACACAATTCACAAAACCACACACCCAAACTGCAAAATACCTCATATATCCTGCAAAATTAAGCACTGCAACCGAAACTACACACAGCATTATCAAAATCAAACTTTTGCATGAAATGGCACACACTTCATTCATATTACCAGATTTTTGCCTAAACAACTACACACTGTTGGGCATAATGAAAAGCACTCCTATCTTTAGTATGCTTTGCCATAATACTAAAATATGTATCAGATTGTTCACATGCACAGAAATATTTGCAGATACACACATGCTGTTGAAACTTCATTTTACAGTAATGTATTTTTTCACTACAGTAAACAAGTCAGTGCAACATATGCACAGCAGAAATATTTACATGGGACTGACAAAAAAATTTTCTAACAAAAAAAAAACAGTAAACTGAAACAGAAACTTCCAGAAAATATATTACAGTAAAAAAGTGGCAAGAAAAATAATTTGTATAGTTTTAGGCCACGTTTACACAAAGCCGGGTATTTACTTTCCCCTCTCCGTTTTCAAAAATAACATTGTTTACACACCCGCATAAATACGCCATTGAGCGCCATCATATACTATGCCAAACCTAAGGCGGCAGTGTAGGGGTTAAAGACAAAGCCATGCAAGCCAATCAGAATCCTAGAATTTGACAAGAGAGAACCTAAAACACCGTTTCTCCCAGTTCACACGACAACAAATATCCGGCGTTTTCAAAACCCTCCACTTTGCCCGGAGTTTTTAGAAATAATCGTTTTCAGTGATAAAACCGGCGTTTTCGTGTAAATGAGAGGGCAAACCGCAGAGAAATATCTGCGTTTTCCCATCGTGTAAAACGGGGCCTTATAGTTTTTATAGTGACATCCTGATTGAAGTGTTAACAATTAACCATTAAGGTGTTTGGCCAGGTGGCACATGTAATTGGCCAATTAGCTCATGTAGTGTTATTTTGAATGGTAGTGTTTTGAAATGGCAAACATGTGACTTTATGTCCAATTGTTGTGTCTTATGCAGAGAACTGTGTTCAGTGCATTTAAAAAGTGGCATTATGAAATGCAAAATGTGTGTAAAGCAGAAACTGTGTTTAGACTTTTGGAAACTTGAGAAAGTTTTGCTCTCTGTGTGTCCATTTAAATAATTGTGCTGTGCATGTCATTTTAGTGTGTTAGCGATTGGAAAAAACTGTAAGAAATCGCATTTTTGATTTGTTGCACTCCTTTTTAAAAGGCTCTGCACTTTTTCTTAGTTTATAATTGGCCTATTTGCACAAGTTAAGATATCATGTTCACAAGTAGCAGAACCAATAACTCTAGATTCCGTGAGATGAAGTTTTGAAACAAAAATAAGCCTGGAAAAGATCCTCTTTGAATCCGAATGTATCCTGTGCATCCCATACCTTCAGAGCCTCGGGGAACAGAGTCTCTACCTCAGAATTTAATTTAGCCCGAGCCGCAAAAACAAAACCAACGCAGGCGATTATACACACAAGTATATTTTTAGCTCTGTTTGAACAGATCTGCTCCATTCCTGCTGGTTTCTCAAGTTGTGTCCTGGAGGAAGGTAACACGAAATCAATTTGGCTTGATGCGCCGTCATAACAAACACAACCTTGTTTCTGTGAGTTTGCAAACGGACTCAGAGTGACCTCATGGCGGCACCTGCTGCCTTAAAGGAAATGCCACGACCTTTAGCGACCCCTGACCTTTTGTAGCTAACGTAAACTCATTACGCACCCCGATCCTGAGGGAGGACGCTTCGGAGGCTCAGAGAAAGAGAACGCATCGCGCTCCCTTGATTCAGAGAACGTAATTGGGCGCCGTCCTCCAAAAAAAAAAAAGCACCCCTCATTATCTCACACTTTCAAACGGGGCCGCGCAAGGTGGGCGTGGAACCGGGCCCGGCGGGGGTCTCGCATCCCATCCGAAAGGAAATCTCATCCCGCTCAAAAGCCGCCTTTGTCTCCCGTCACTTAGGAGCAATTACAGCCCGTCAAAATAGTTTTTTCCTGGGCCGCGGCGATGTGTTAATGGGCCCAGGGTTGGGTGTGAGGAGCAGCCGGGTCGTACACATGGAACGGGGTTCAGAGGTTAATAGGGTCCCTATGATGTGGCAGATGAGCTTTCCTCTCTGAGAACAATGAGGAAGATAATGTGATACAATTAGGCAGACAGCAACTCGCTCCGATTTTATTCCAGATGAAAGCGGGCGAGCCGACACCGAGCCGGGACATGCCTGTCCGATCGGGTGTAGCGAACATCTAACAGCAGGGAGTCATTTGAAGAGACCGTGAGGTTCACGTCAGTCGGAGCTCAAGGCAATGCACGCTCGAGCACAACTGTGTGAGTTCACATGTGGAGGAAGCGCATTAGGCCAAAGTGAAATAAAAACATTCATCGAAAGTCTAGAAAATGCGTTCAAGCTGCCTCGACTTAGGATGCACCTGAAACACGGCTCACAACAATGTTCCCTTCATGGTCGTGGCTCGTATTTCAAAGCTGTGAAACTCACAGCATGAAGATTAATGTGGGACTGTATCCTCTATTGATTTAAGCTCCACCACATTAAGGAAAAACCTGGAACCTCTCAGAGATGAAAAGATTTCTGGCTGATGTTTACAGCCCGACTGGATGCGGTTTTCACATGCAAAATGAACACTTTATCAGATTTTGGAATATTCGCGGCCCACTAATCACGCCGAGATTACATCGCTTCTGGTCCGAGCGTGGAGGGTGAGTCACGGTTCGTGGGAAACGAGGTGTTGTTTTTTGTCGAGGGAGTGTGATGTGGGGTATGTCCTCTTTCGCCACATAAATATGGTCTTCAAAGCAGCTCTGGAAGATCTGAGTTTTTCAATGTCTGAAACGCTGCAAAACTACAACGACCATATCGGATTTGTTTAATCTGCGAGCGGAGATCAAGGCGAGCGACGACACCCCTTAAAAGCAAACCTTCATTAGGCCGAAAACGGAAGTTACAGACGGGGTCGCCTGAGGTTAACGCCGAATCCGAGTGTCCTGACAGCACATCTCCTGTGACGGGACAAGGTCATGCGTTTGCTTTCACTGGACCTAATGAGCTCGAGCAGATTTTGACTTTCTCTTCCCTTCTATGCCAATCGCAGGTCGACCCTTTTCCCGGGAGATTACATTCCCGCTTGTCTTTCGCCAAAGAGGCCTGGCGTATCACAGTGGGTGGGTTCAACTCTCCAGCTCTGAAGTCATGCGAGGAAGAGGTGGAGGAGATGGGCGTAGATGCGACACTGGACGGCTTTATGACATCACGATGGTTGTGTTGCCCTATTTAGTTTACATGCTAAACAATGTTGTTACAGGACGTTCTGACTTTCAACCAGGCCAGTTCTCTTTATGTTTTATTTATGTCTCAGATGTTCTTTCTTAGAAACAAAAATAGATGCATATGAGTAATTTTTCTAACATACTATGAAATCCCATTTCCATCACATAAGAAAAACAAAAATCATAAAAATCTGTGGTAGATATGACAAAGTCAAAATTATGACAAATTTTTTTGATATGAAGTGTATCTCATAGTTATGTCTTGGGATCATAATCATGACTTTTAATGTTGTTTTTTTACATTTTTATCTCTTTTGAATTTAAATTTTAACAATTTTAACTTTTATGTCATAATTATATGACTTATTTGTTATAATTTGGCTTTAATGTCATATTTAGAATTTTCATCACTTGTTAATTTTTATGATGTGAATGACTTGTTTATTATAATTATGACTTCTTAATGTCATTTTTTGGCATTGTATCTTATAATTATTTCCTTTTACGTCATGATTTTGATTCTCGTAATTATGACTTATGTTATAAATGTAACTTGACAT
Organism: Hybognathus amarus; assembly: GCA_030378365.1. Classification (NCBI taxonomy): domain Eukaryota; kingdom Metazoa; phylum Chordata; class Actinopteri; order Cypriniformes; family Leuciscidae; genus Hybognathus; species Hybognathus amarus. The sequence goes on along the minus strand of JAQIUQ010000872.1, from coordinate 38,587 downwards.
ATAAAACGCTACAAAAATATAACATTAAAAGACATAATGATAACATAAAGTCATATAATTATGTCAAAAAGTTAAAATTATAACATCGTGAAGTCATAAATATGAGATAAAAAGTCCATTATGACATACAATGTCAAAATTGTGACATTCATAATTTTGACTTATGTTATAAACGTTAACTTTTTATGTCATAATTATGACTTACAATGTTATAATTTTATCTTTATGACTTTATGTCATAATTATGTCTTTTAATGTCATATTTTTGGGCATTTTATTCTCATAATTATGGCTTTTTATGTAACGATTTCAGTAATTATGGCTTGTTATAACTGAATTAATTATGTCAAATAGAAAAGGACTTTGTCAAAGACTTTTTTAGGACAAATTTATGATTTACCATAGCTTGGTGATTTTTATATGTGGAAGAAAAGGACTTCCATAACATAATCTGTTAAATGAATGCAGATAGCATGCAGATTACAAGCATTTGGTCTGGGAAATATTAATAGAGAAACATTTGAGTCCAGATTTAGATCAATCTGGTCATAGTTTAAGACTTTGTTGCGATCTCTTCTGAACCTCGAGCATGTGATATTTTTTAAATGATTTAATCTCCGCTTAATGGGTTTAGGAGAGTTGACGTAAACAATGTTGTTACAGGATGTTCTAGCTCTGAAAGGAAGACAAATGCGCGGCAGGCGGAGAAAAAGATGGAGTCTGTTCTCCTCAAGCCATGCCAACACACCTGCTACTATTCACTTCAGAGGAAATGGACACTCGGTGGATGAGAGGCTGCTGGCCAGGGGACAAAAACCACCGCAGCTCCAAATTAGAAACAGGAAGAAATGTGGTAACGCTCCAATTAAAACCGTCTTCCCCACATGGACTCACATATCTCCAGCCTGAGCTCCTTCTCTGGAAACCCAAAACCCCACAGCACTATTTTATATCACAGTCAACAAACACGCTGTGTTGGAACGCCGATGGCATTGGCTTTCGCTGAGATGGTCGCGATGTTTACTAACTCTGCAAATACTCTGCACTCATATAGAGCGCTTCAGTCGAGCTGTATGATTAATGCTCTCCTGTGCCATGTCAGCCTTTTCACTCTCATCTAAATATTTGGGGAAATGTTAGTAAAACTGTCCCGGAGACCGTTGCACAACTGTTTTACTGTAAGAGTTATGGGATGTCCTGGTAAGATCTGTTATGCTCGGTACTGAAGCATCCTGCCTAAAAATAATGACCAAAAACTTTTTGTTTAGTCAATCCTTATCAATGAAGAGGCCCTAAATTGGTCTCGAAATCTCAAAGAATTTACCGAATGATTACGCGTCGTTAATCTTTAATATTTTCTATTTATTTATCAAACCATCCATCCAGTCCCTGGGAGCCTATGTTGTGCTAATCATCTCCAAATTACGATTTATCGCATCTTCCCCCATCCTACATGTGGTGCGCGCTTACAGAATTCATTGTCATTTTTCTTGCCTTCGACAAACACGTTGGCTTCTTGTATTTCAAATCTGGCATATACAAGATGGCTCAAGAAGAGCTTGAGAATGTGTTCGAGCAAGAGAAAAAAATAGAGAGAGCCAGTGCTTGGCCCTAACCAAACATTCCCGTTCTCTACATCTGTACGGATATGCGATCTTTCAACTGTTCTGTCGGATAGATTCTGGTGTTCGGAATGTCCCGCACTAACTTTCCCACAGAAGACTATTAGTGCTGCGCTCGCTGTCAACAGGCGGCCGGCGGGGACAAATGGGGCGGAACCGAATGAAAGAGGAGCACAGAAAAGCGATGCTCTGAAAGGATGAATTAGGGGGAAATGAATGTTGAGATATGCCCATTGCCCTTTTGCTTTCACCTTCGACCTTTGACCTGCTGATACTTTCCTCCTTTTCGCCTGACGACCTCTCTCCGCATTTCCTGCCTTTCTTGCGAGCATAGAGGTGTCAACTTGGAGACTTTGAGCCTAAGCACCATGCGTTGGAATGAATTATGCCGTTTTTATCACGAAGGTATGCCAAGAAAGTACCGAAAGAACCAAGTGCCTTTAATTACACTCTCTTAAAAATAAAGGCTCCAAAAGGGAAGCCATAGAAGAGACGTTTGGGTTCCCCAAAGATCAGTGAACAGATCTTAAAATAACCTATTGAACGTTTTAAAGGGGTCAGAAACTGGCTTTTTAAATTTTATTATATTGTTGTCTGAGGTCAACTTATGAGGTTTGCTTGGTTTTTGCATTCAAAAACATCAAAATGAATAAGTAATAGGCTATTTCTTATGCAAGATTTGAGCCTAGCTGAAAAACGCTCGTTTTTATGGGCGTCTCGCACTGAAGACTTGGAAGTAAACGCCCACTGCTGTGAGTGGATAAGTTTTGCATATTATAATGAGTTTCAACTCACCCGTCGATGCACATGGGGGAAATTGTTTTGAAACGTCCTATACATGTTCGACACCAGAGTTCGTGTGTTGCACAATTCCTGTCAGATTCAATTTAGACGGCACATCACCGTTCTTTACTCTTAATCAGTCTGCAAATCCATGCTTACAAAATAATCCTCAGTGAAGTAAAATGAACAGACGGACGATGTTTTACCCTCATCAGCTGGAACATCATTAAAAATAAAGTACAACCAGGCACTGCACAATATTTTGTATTGCTTGGTAGCTCGATCTGGTTTGTCATCACGAGGTAGTCCTATTTTATTTAGCTATGCGTGTAATGCACGAATCGGTGGGCAGGGCTAAACCGGCCGGTGTTGAAGTAGCGGGGTGGGGTTTTATCCTCTTTGTCGTCATAGTTCCCCACTTTGAAAAACGAGTCGTTTGCTGAGCCTGGTGTCAATAAAAGCTTTTATTGGACTAACAAGGACGTTTTCAGTTCTGAAACTTAAAGGATATTCTTATAATATGATGACCTCTGAGATGTCAAAAGCTCAAGGAAATTTGATTTCTCAGTTCATCACCCCTTTAATAATCTAAAGAACATGTTTTCACTATAAAGAACCTTTTGTGGAATGGACGTGCTGAAGGTTCTTCATGGAACCATCAATGTCAATAAAGAACCTTTATTTTTAAGAGTATGTACTTGTTGCACATGCAAAGAGCTTTACTCTTTGTAATAAATCAGTTTTTGACTGTATAATGTGCTGATGCAGTCACCGATGGGGTGGGCTGAAGAAAAGCACTGCCACTCGTCTCCGCTTTATGATCTTATGGCCAGATGTTTATGTTCCATAGGCTGGAGTGGAAAGCTGCCATGACATCAGCCAGAGGACAGCGGGATTCTGGGCCTGGGACAGGAAGTGACTCACGGGAAGAGAGCTGAGGTGAGGCAGGCAGAAGGCAATCCATCTCTTCTGTACACACACACACACACACACACATACTGGTTAAGTCTACCTCATCGCAGCCACATGTAATGTAAGAGGCAGTCGCATACAAACGTTTTAAGAGCTTAAGCCGAGGAAGGAGATGGCATGCGTCAAACAATCTTCGCAATCACACTCAAGTCAAGTCACCTTTATTTATGTTGTGCTTTATACAATACAGATTGTTTCGAAGCAGCTGTACAGCAAAAAACTGCCTGTTCTTATCCCATGGCGTCATCTAACTGAACTTTTGAACATGCGTCAACATCCGATGCACATGGCACCTTTTAGCGTCAATTTGAGACGGGACTCCTAGTGGTCTAACTCTAACCCTACCCCAGACCTAAACCTACCCGCGTCATTTAACTGACGCTAAAGGTTGCCATGTGCGTCGGATTTAGGCCATGTCCACACTGAATACGTTTTCTGTTGAAAACTTATATTTTCTCTCCGCTTTGGCCTTCCGTCCTCACTGAGACGTCGTTTTAAGTCAACGAAAACGTATCTCCAAAGTGGATAGATTTGAAAACGCCGTTTTCGCGTTGTAGTGTGGACAGTGAAACCGGAGGCATTTCAAAACGATGATGTAAGTTTAGTCATGTGATCCATGTAGTACCAATAGATATTCATGTTTATCGGGTATTGTGCCTGTTGTGTTATTCATTTTTACACTGTTGCTAAAATATGTTACTTTCTATGTTACTTAGTGCTATTCTTCATAGCACAGTACTGCAAAGATGACAGATAATGTACTCACATTTCCCGTCCTGTGTCAAAACAGGAGAGCAGTTGCGTTGTAGAACAAACATATGGTGACTGAATGTGACCTGGACGCATCAGTGATGGTGAGATATTTCGCTGAAAAAAACTATCCTGCTAGAAGAATTGCGCGATAACTTGATTTTAACTTGAATTTAGAAGTTTATCATCCACACTGAAACGTTACAAAACGCCTGAAAACGCTAGTGTGGACGGAGAGCGTTTTAAACGAAAACCCCGTTTTCAAATGTATCCGGATTAATGTGGACGTAGCCTTAGATGCATGGTCAAAAGTGTCAGTTAGATGACGCCTCAGGGTGAGAATGCGTTGCGAAAACAGGAAAATTATGCATTTCAGCTATTGTTCAGCTGAAGTCAGTTCAGTGTTGATTCAGTTCCGTTGAAAAGATCACCAATTTATTACTAAATTAATTCAGTTTGTCTATAAAGCAGTTCGTCCAGCTCAGTTCAGTTCTCATACACAGCGATTTACGTTATTACGTTATATTACGTTTCCCAACTGCAAGCCTAGGCGACAGTGGCAGGGAACACACTCAAAGAACACTTTTTTGGAAATAGGCTAATTCTACACTCCCCCAGAGTTAAACTGTTGTGTTTTACCATTTCGAATCCATTCAGCCGATTTTCTGATATTTAGAAAAATGTCAGTAACCAGATGGTTTCTGGTCTCATCCACTTCCATAGTAGGTAAAAAATATACTATGGAAGTCAATGGGACCGGTTTCTGATATTCTTGTAAATATCAGAAAATCGGCTGAATGGATTCGAAAATGGTAAAACCCAACAGTTTAACTCTGGGAAGTTGTAAAATTAGCCTATTTCCAAAAAAAGTGGAGTATCCCTTTAAGTTAATTGGTTTTTTTTTAAATCCGTGTTGTCCAAACAATTCAAATCGCACATTTTTTATAGGCCTAGATTTTTTGGAGTGCAAAATTGAATCGCGAGCGCAAATGCAAGTCCGTATTCGATGCAATTAAAATTTACAGTCACCCATTTCTTGCACACATATAGTATTTACCGCTCAAGTTACTCATTTCCATCCAGTCAACTTCCAGATGACGTTTGAACAAGAAGCGTCATTCTAATTGGTTGGTATGGCGTGACATTACTCATTCTGTGAAGTGCATGGTACACTTCGGCTCAAACTGATCAACACTGACTGGTGCCATGAATCAGGCTGGGCTGGGATGCCTTGTGTCCCTGACCAGCGCTGCCTGGTGCTTCATATGTAGCCTGTTACACTAATGGGAAACGTGTGAGCAGGGAATTAACGCCATACCACCCAGGGTAGCGAACCTTACCCGCCCTCGACCGGCTCCGAGGCCCCGCAGCTGGCTGCAACCCCAAGTTAATCCATTCTAAGCGGCAGGTTCAAGACTAGGCTTTTGCCGTTAGGCCACCAACGGCGAGGTGTGTGTGTCCTTAGCCGGACTTTTTCAACACAAACTAGCCTGATTAGCCCGAGTATACACTAAACGCGTTTACTTTTTAGAGAGAATCAACATGACATTGATACAAGTCCTTGAACGTAACTCATTTGCAGCGAAAACCGGAGCAGATGTATTCAAAAAAGTCTTCAAAAACATTTTTTTTTTAACAATATAGTGTATTGTATATCAGCTTCTCAGAGCATTCCACATGTACGGTGAATCAGCTGGGTTTGGAGCCGGAGGAGAAGTTAATGTGAAAGATCAATGCCATCTGCTGCCGGGATCCTTCAGGATACTGACATCTGGGATGGAATGGGGATTGCAAGTGTACAGTGAACTATAGGGTTGCTTTAGTAATCTTGTTATCCGTCAAGCTTTAGCGCTTGCAGGTGAGCTATTAATGTGTTTCTGATTTGTAAGCACATCAAATGTTTTCAATCATTCGTTGGTTTTTCTCTGGGTCACGTCCTTACATTCCATTTCAGATACAAGGTGCCTGTTGTTTGGCGCGGTGTGCAATTTTCCTTTCCAAGGTGCCTCAGACGTAGTAAGAATTGTAAGAAAAAGAGTAGGTCACATTTCACCCTAAAATCAGAGGGAAAAACTGTGTAATTTGTTTATTTTAATAATAGTAAACATTAGTTTGTGCGTTCTTCACAATTGATTTTCCCCTTTAATTAGAGAGAAATAGTTATTTTTTGCTTTACATATTATTTTGCACATACACTGTAAAAAATATTGTTGGTTTAACTTGAAAAATGAAGTAAACTGGGTGTCTTAAAAATTTAAGTTCATTGAAATGGAAAAATTGAGTTAATACAATGGACGAGATTGATTTAATCATCAGAAACTCAAAATATTATGTTATCTGAACTACATAAATTATTTAAGTTGATTTGACAAAAAAAATGTTGTGATTACGTATTTTTTTTCAGTGTATGCTTATGCTCACCAAACTTGTGTTCAGAAAGATTTATTATTTTTTTATCAATGTTAAAACAAACAAAACACTGTTTTGCTTCTTAATTTTGGTGGGAGTTGACGTACATATTTTCCTGGATTCCTTGATTAATTTATTTGAAATATAAATATTTTTGTAACAATGTCAAAATCTTTCCTGTCACTTTTGATCAATTTAATACATCCTTTCTGAGTAAAGGTATTCATTTCTTTAAAAAAATAAATACAAACATAATTATTTTTAGTAGGGCTGTCAAATCGATTAATCCAAAATAAAAGTTTGTGTTTACATAATATGTGGGTTCACTGTGTATAATTATTTTGTATACATATAAATACACACACATGCATGTATATTTAAGAAAAAAAATATTATTTATATATAAAATATTTATATTTGCATATCATATAAATTATATATACAGTATATACATGAAAATATTTCTTAAATATATACAAGCATGTGTGTGTTTATATATATATATATATATATATATATATATATATATATATATATATATATATATATATATACACAGTGCACCCACATATAATATGTAAACACAAACTTTTATTTTGGATGCCATTAATCACGATTAATCGTTTGACAGCCCTAATTTTTAGAAGTATAGAAAATATAGCCTTTTTCTTATAAGAAAATACTTTTTATATTTTTATGTATTATAAACAATGTATATGTGTATTAAAAAAAGAAATTTGTTAGATCTTTCTTTTTCCTCTTGATTTTGGGATGAAATGACCTGGAAGTATCTTCGTGAGATTCACTTGAATGTGTCCATTAGTTGAGCCATCCAAACAGGACCTTACCTAAGTGCACGCATCACCAGAATTCTTGTAAAGATAGAGAACAGATAGACCACCAACTGTGTTTAGCGCTGCGCTGCAGCTGCCCTTCAGAAACAAACACCCCAAATATCTCCTTTGACCATCTGTTTACATGCTTGCTCACTAGAGTGTTCCAAACTGAAACATCCTCCACGCAAAGCTTTTATGAGAAACATCAAAATGCTTTCATACACCAAGTCACTGTACTTCCATGGTTACCATCAGCCAATAAATGTCAAGAAAAATGACCAAAGTTTACTACACAGAGTCTCTGGGGAACATGAGCGATGTGGTTTACTGTGAGGGGAAAGAGGCCTGCGTCCCAACAACAAATAGTTGAAGGTATGAGTCGTAGTGCGCTGGCTCTGAATCAGAGCAAACAGTGGATCTGACATGAGGCCACGAGAGGGTTCTGACTCACTTGGTCTGAGGCACCTGCTCTGTGGGTGTGTTTGTGTGTGTTCATGTGTTTGCTTGTGGGTTTGTGTTGGTGCAAAAAGAAATGGCTGGACTCTACTGAGTGGATGCCTTGGTGATTAGTGTGCACAACAAATGGTGCATGGGTTCGGGGACATACAAAAACAATTTTTAGAAACAATTCTAAGAGACAAACACATATTTGTGCATTTGATTTTCCTGCCACACTGTAAACACTGTTTTCTTTCCCAAAGTTGTAAATAAAACAAGGCTATTTGAGTATATTTTACATGGAAGTACACTTTTAGTCTACTTCAAAATTACAAAGTTCAGTGCGTTACTTGCCGTTCCTTTGTTATTCTGTGTGAAATTTGCTAATAATTTCTGAGTGCAAAATTTACACCATTTTTGTAAGTTTAGGCAAAAAATACTTAAAAAAAACAAATTTCTGCTTTTTTGTTTAATTGACCTAATTCAAATTAGTTAACGGTTAATATAAAATATCCAAAAACCAATAGGTCAATGTTATATATTTTGTTTAGTTGATTACTTACAATATCCCAAATGTTTTCAACTATGTAAATCGTGAAAAAATTACGTGCGAGCAGGGGTAAGGAGTCGCCAGTCAATGACGTCATATCCGCGTTACCCCTGGTTTCCGCCAGGTTTGACCTCGTACTGCAATAGTAACCATGGCGACAGACGTTGACAAATGGGTTATGCCCGTTATGCCTAGCAGGACGCTCACGCTGCTGTTGTTTTGTTCAAACATTATGGACCATGGCAAGCAGACTTTGAGACAAAAAGAGGACTAAAACCACGATCAACATCTTTCGAGATGCCGATAGCACGTCCGCGAATAACTTTCTCTTAGAGACGCGAGTGATGCAGGTTACTTTATTAAACAGGTGAGCAAATGTTGAGCATGGTGAGCATTAATGTTATTTAGTTCAACATGATGAAAAGTTAGAATATGATCTGTATCATAGTCAAGCTTAGTCTCATACAGCCAACAACCTAACTAACATTCAACACACTTAAATGCCCGTTTAGTGTGATAGTGTAACTGTTAGAGCAAGTGAAGCAGCGCTGCGTTACATCACAGGTTTAATTCGTCGAATAAACTGACCTGTGTGATTATTAATCCAGCACTTGCATGTAGTTCGGTAGAATGAAATCCTTATTCCTTTATATCCACGGGACTCACGTTGCGTGTGACGCTGGTATACGTAAGGCCCTATGAAATCCGTTTTATTTTTTCCCAAATTCCGTTTTTTTTCCCAAATTCCGTTTTTTCCGTTTTAATTTTTGGGAATTAGGTTTTTTTTACCCTTGACTGTTATTTTAGTTGTAAAAATAGTATGCTTTTAAAGTTAATGATTCAAATCTATTAAAAAATACAAATACATTAGGAATGACCTTAAATTTGTTGAGGTAATACAGACATTTACTCAGTAGCCTTTTTAGGACAAATACTGCATGATGCAACATAACACTGCACTCTTCAAGTAACAACCGAATATGGTTATGAGCTTTAAACTGTCCAGTAATATAACTTATATTAGTTTATATAAGTTTAAATAAAGTCACTCTCTGTCTCTCAGCGCTTTTGTCCAGTCTGGCGCCTCATAGACAGACGCGGTGTGCACGTCGTGTGTGTCTGTGTGTGTGTGTGTGTGTGTGCGCGCGTGTGAGAGAGAGAGACGCGTGAGTGAGAGAGAGCGGGGAAATACTGCTGAAAGAATACGCTGCGTGTTTTAAATCATGTTAAAAAACGAAACGCAGCATGTAGCGGTGATAGTCAACGTGTGGGAAACACTGCATAAGTCACGTGCGAACTGCTCGGCTCGGCACTGACGGCTTATAGTGTCAAGTTTCTTAACTTTTTGCCGACGAAAGCAGAGCCGTGGAGAGCCGCTTCGCCATGCTTTCCATGATTTTATTTCGTCAATGGAGCTGAAATGACGGGTTGAGGGGTTTGTGTCGCCCAGATTTGCTTCCCCGGTCTGCATTTTCACCAGACATGCGTTCATCTCCCACACAAAAACAGAATTTCAAACCAAATATGTAAAAATCCACGAAATTCCGTGTTAACACTAGATTCCGCGTTAATTGGCCAATTCCGCGATTTCGTTATCGCGGAAATCATAGGGCCCTATTTCTAGCAATCGCGACCTGGTTCACACCACAATCATGTTAAAAACATCACTGTATTTGATCATTCATAAGCGATCCATCAGCTTGACGACAAGATCCATAATTCTGCTTAATGCAGAATATACGTCATCAATATACGCCTTTGTTATTGTAAGAGGTTAGCGACCCCTGGTGGTGAAAAAATCTTGCACATTGCACCTTTAATGCATCACAAATCTTGTGCTATTACTTATTTATTATATATTTTATTTCATTTGAGTCTAATTGTTTGGGGACTTTTGACTTGAGAATACATATTGTTATTGCTGTGTTACAAATATTCAAATAATCACAGAAATACTGAGATTAAAAAAAAATTGCATTTTGTTGGGTTTGTCCACATATGACCCAAACATGTTGAAACAACCCAGAATATTTTAGTGTAGGGTAAGGGGTTTGTTCATTTCCCTAACCCTAAAATGATGCTCACCTTAGCAAACACCACTGAATATTAAAAAAATTGTTTCTGAGGGAAAATACAGGTAGCATGAAGATTTTCCAGTGACATTTCTGGTCAGCTTAACCAAAGCAAGAAAAGCCTTGGCTCTTTGCACCCACGGCCTGTAGCAATGAATCCATCTCAAAGATTTTAGTTAACGGGTTGATGTGCAAATAATCTGCTTTTCCAGGAGCCGAAGTGGAAAAAGCACAAACAAACAGAAGACTTCATAAATACAACTGAGTCATTTCCTAACATTTAGCTGGCCTGGCCTTCATATACAGACATAGGGCCTCTATTCTGTCTCGTTTTCCAAAAAAACGGACCCTCTCCCACACGTACACACACGCACACAATAAAATCTAATAATGTAATAGAATAATGTGTTCTTTACAGGCACGTAAGAATTAGACCCATCATTTCTGGGTTTGTCGGTCACTCTGGAAAAGTCATTTCTGTGTGTTTCTTTCCTCTTTCAGCAACATGTGGATGCGTGGCTGTTTGATGTGTTTTGAGCTACTCCACAGACGCTCCGTTTCCAAGTGTGCTGGACGTCATCATATGGACGCTTCACAGAAAGGCGTAGTGAACCTTCTCTCAAATTAGCATGCCGCTGTGGGATAACAAAGGCCTTCCGATCCGCCACAGACCCTGTCCGAACTTCAGCGTCCCTCTGGCACGGGGCCAGCAGTCATATTCAAGCTCGGTCGGGCTCCCCCTCATCAAAGGTACGCGCTGCATAGTTTCCAAACGCCGACCGCCAGAAATCTGGAAATCGGATTCTGATGTTGCATGAATCTGGTCAGAGGAACTACAGATACTTTCGGTGTGGTTTGCACTAAGTGAGACGAATCAAATTACTGTCCCTTGCCAAACTGAATCCCTCCCAACCAGTGCCCAGACTGATGCTCGCAAAGCCATATGGTTGTATTTCCCAACCTTTTTTGATGCTTTAAAAAGAAAATTGGCCCGAACGATCTGTTCTGTTCACCAAGGTGCATCCTCAGTCAATTTATCATTGTAAAGTTTCACTGAGAGTTCATCCTGCTATTTCTACTTCCTGCTATTGCTATTTCGGATCGCAAGTAGACGAGACATACCCGTTTACACCTGGTGTTTTAATCCGTCTCTTTGTCCACTTTCAACCACTTCTGTCCTGATTTCTTTGAGGGGAGGGTCTTTTTCAGATCTTTCCGATCTAAGCTCACGTAATTTACTTATGAACACAAAAGGAGACAACGGAAAAACACACAGAGAGCATCAGCTTTTGTTTTTGCTCTGACAGCCACTACTAGACCAGGCTAAACACAGTGAGTGTGTGTTAGAAATCAGGAATGGCGAGAGAACATTGTGCTTAGAACGTTTTTGGTCTTCAAACAAACATTGGGTCTTCAGCCGAGAAAGTTTGAATCTCGTCTGGCTAGCGCTTCTCATAATGTTAACACTCTAAGGGCTCATACACACTGGAACGAATATCAGCGCGCGTTATTCGTCAGCGTTTTTCAGCGCGTTTTTGTGTTCACACCCAAGCGATTTCCGCTGACGATGAGCCGAGTGAACATGCAAATTCATTCCCTGACATTAGATGGCGCCAATTTGCTCTGCAATACCACTCCATATCAGTTTTCTTTTATCAAGATGTTTGTAGTCCCTGTCGTGTTTGTCATATAGTTCTTTATGTTCTAGCACCAATGAGAACAAAGGCTCTACATTCATCTTTCCTTGCATCTTCCTCATCTTATTTCTTCCTGGCTGTGTAGAAGGCGATGCGTAGATCTTCTTCGCCATTGCATATGTGTGCTCGGCAAGAACTGTTTTGTGTTTGAGCGCCCCTAAGTTTGTTTTACTGTAACTTCAGAAGCTTTAAAACCACCAATCTCATTGGTCGGTATACATTTTGACGCGGTGCGTCAAACTAAAAAAATGAACCCGTTTTTTAAAAAATGCCGCATTTACCCATGGCGTTTTACGGCGTCCACGCGTCACTTTACCCATACCGTTTTATGCGAACTCTCACATTGGCGCCCTTTGTTTAGTCACGAGGCATTAAACGTCGCGAATAAAACGTGCGAAATTCTTCCCGGTATGACCAGGCCTTTTGTCAGTAGGCGTCTGATGTGGCTGCTGAAACGCATTCGACCATGTGAGCATTTTCGCTACGAAACCAATCCAGTCAAAAGCGTTTTTAAAAACCTCTGGAATTGGTTGAAAGTGGATAAGCTCAAACTATTTTAGACCCCGTTTACACCTCTATTTAGCGTCGTCCACTTTCTATCCACACTGTAAAAATTAATACGTTTTATCTATTCAAAACAATTGCGGCAACAGGATTACAAGCAATATTATTAAATAAATTTAACAAATTAGAATTGAATAATGATTGATCAAATGAATTCCTTAAAAGTTAACCATTTAAAATTAGTAAAACTTACAACAACAACCAAAAAAACAACAACAAAAACACGTAAATTTAAGTCACCATTATGGTGATCACTGTTGATTTTAGGTTTGCTTTAAAATTACAGCTTTTCTCCTTCAGTGACTCTGCTTGTTAACATCAGGTGTCTTCAATGTTGGCAATATAAAATAGAGTTCTTAATTCATCTTTGAGGTCTGTTTCGTAGTGGGATATTATTGTTAAATTTTTTGGTGTAAACTTTACTCATTTTTAATGGTTAACTTTTAACTCAATTCTAATTTGTTAAATTTAATTAATAACATTGCTTGTAATCTGTTGCCACAATTTTTTTGATTTGATAAAGGGTATTAATTTTTACAGTGCGATGCGAACCAAAACACAGCTGTAAACAGAGCCTGAAAACAATGAAGTATACCATCATTAATATCCTTGTAGTTTCAGTTAAAATAACTTGTTCTGTAAAACAAATTCAATGCAAATGGTGACCATCCAGTGACCAGGTTTTAGTACCTTTGAAACTTAAATATATATATTTGTATAGTTTCTATTTTTATTTTATATTTTATCTAATAAGGACAATCTATGCAGACAAATTACTGAATATACCCAGCTGAGGCATGTCTATGTGAAACCAAAGCATGCCACTGATATAGTTGTTTGGCCAATCCGACGACTGAAATGTTTTATGGCTCTCTGCAGTGACCCTGACCCTGCTTTAGTTTTCCCCTGATCTCTTGGGTAGTAAGAAGTCAAAGGGTCAGAGCTTGTAGGCTGACAGAACAGGAGGGACGTTGGGAAATGCACGTTAAATGTGAAACATGGCAGGGTAGTTGTATTGCCATACTACTCAATTAAAGCTTTATGGACTCTTTAAAGACAAACCATTAAATCTAACACTCCCTGAGAATGTTTCCCCACTCTAAGAGCGTTCTGGATAGAGGAAGTCAGCTTTTACCATTGCATGAAATGTAATTTTCATTAAAAAGCATTCATTCTGGGTAAAAAAAGGAAGGAAAACAGTTCCTTCTGGGGCTGAATGAATATCTGGTCAATAGAAACCACAAAGGCTGTTGAGTTTTTCCATACCAGACCTGCGGTTTGGTCTATACAATGACAAACTAACGTAGCAAGAAATAGAACACTTTTGGATAAACTTCAGATTGGAAATAAAAGTAGCCAAACACACATAATTATGCTAAAATCAAAGCTGCTCAACCCTCAGTGGGCTTTAGGGTCATTGTGATTTATTATTCCAATGTTTGCAATGTTTCTGCATGAATATTTGAGTTTAGATGAGATGTGAATCATGCCTAGAGTACCAGTGCAGTAGTTTCCAAGAAATTTGACACACATCTTATCTTCTGATGTGTTCCAGATTAATCCACTGATGGATGTGATCTATTTAAAACTAAGATGCTCTCTTGGTTGATGTACTTTTGAGTATCACTACTTGACAGAGCCAACTATTTTTTTTTAAATGTTACTAATACAACGTGTATCCTTGAAAAAACGCATTTCTTTTGAGATTATGCAGTGCTTTCCCAGAGTTTTGAAGCACATATTTGGACAGCATGCTTCTTTTGGCATAAATGCATTAGAGTAACTTGTAATTATAATTAAAAACCAACAATAAGGCATCATAATGGTGAATTACACACATCCACAGCAGCAGTGGTGTCTGAATCTGATTGTTGGAATAACTCGGCTTTTTGAAGATTACACACTATTAGAGCTAGCTGATTGATAGCTTTTTTAACATTTTATACACAACAAACTAATTAAAACACCATTTAGAGATGCTTTTTCTGTGTTTTGAATTCATTATTTTTCAGTAGTTTGCAATTCCCGTATTAATGGAAATTATTTCCTATATTAAAAGTATTTATGCTGATATTGTCCGAAACCCAACTTTTCCTAAGTTTTTGGAGGGCTCTTTCTCATCCTTTGGCGTCATAGGTGACACCACATGACATTTCGTCAAAATACTATGCACATTGCACCCTTTAGCATCAATATAACACGCACTGTTATGGGTAGGTTTAGGTCTGGGGTAGGGTACATAAAACACTAAATACACTCATATTGACGCTAAAGGGTGCCATGTGCGTAGTATTTCGACAAAATGTCATATGGCGTCACCTATATGACGCCAAAGGATGGGAACGGGCTCCTTCTTTACATGACATGCTGGTTTCTGGCTTGTATCGGATTGTTACTCAAATCAGATCATTACCTTTTGAATTGTTCGCATAAAGAAAATGTCACAATTCCAGTATTGCATAAACTAACCACATGCCATGTGGGCCTATGCATTTGTTATATCATGACTTTTAAAGAGAACTTCATCATCCATGGTTTATTTTTTGGTTTCAAATAACGTATTCCCAGATGCACACTGAATGAAGATCATATATATTTTTTTCATGATAAATACACATCATTTACAAATAAAGTGGTTATGCAATAAATACATCATAAAAATCTGAGCATTATACTTCATGTGCAATTGCACTCATTTTGAAATGTACATGGGACATGAAAAACAAAAAAAAAACATCTTCAAAGCCACTGGAAAAAGCAAGCACTCTCATTAAAATATTTATTTTCCCATTTTTTTCAGTCAACATAAATATATTCATATATATTTCTTTTCTTCCTCCAAAATAGCTCTTTGAATGTTCTTTCGTATAAATAAAAGTCTTCATCGGGGGGGGGGATGTGTAGTACTCATCGGCACCCGCAGCCCTCCACCACCATGTCCTGATAGTTTTTAAGAATGACTTTGTCGTACTCGTCCAGGTACAGCAGCGATATGGGGCTGAGCTCTGTTGGACGCAGCAGGCTCTGGGAATGTTGGAATTAACCGAGTTCACCAGCGGTCTGGACGATGGCGTGATTGGTGGAGTTCAGGTGGTCCGACAGCGGGAAGGGACACTCGCCGTGGCAGTAGAAAGCGTGGTACCCCGGCGGCGCCACGATCCACTCGTTCCAGCCCACGTCGCTGAAGTCCACGTAAAGAGCGTGTCTCCTGCAGTTTGTGCGCTGGTGCTGGTGCTGGTGCTGCTTCTTGCGCTGCCCCTTCGACCCCCGCCGCGTGTGCCGCTTCTCTCGGTTCGAATGCAGGACGGCCGAGACCTTGCCCGTCGTGGCTGTAGGTCACCAGAAGCGGTCGGGCTTGCGCCCACGAGCCCTCGTCCGTGTGAAGGGATCGGCTGACCCTCACGTGCCTCCTCCGGTTCCTCTCGGATCCTTCCGGCTCCTCGGGATGGAGCACTTCCACCAGGAGCCCGTGGTTGTGCTGGGATTCGCGGCCCAGCGAGCCACGGCCGAGCCCACGTCGAAGCTCTCCCATCGCGTGTGAGAGTCCTGCACCAATCGGGTGTCGAGAGAGTCTGGTAAGAGGCTCTTTGGAGGGGGCCAGCGCCGGCCTAAACACCTCGTAAATGTTAATTCGGTGGAAGCCGCCTGCGCCGGCGTCACCGAGAACCTGGTCCCTGAAAACACGCAGCTCAGCGGCCGTGATGAGTTCCTCGACGGGAACGGAGGTAAGGTTGAAGAAAAACTGCTGCGTTGTTTTTCCTCTCAGGCTGGACAGTGCCTCAAAAGCCTCTGGAACGACAAAAGAAAGAGCGTCAACAATTTACGAACACTGTTCGATGTGAACTACACACTTCTTCAGGCTGAAACCTGACATTTTCACTTCGGCTTTGGATTTTCCACTCATAATTTCTCGTCTGGCCTGAGCGAGAGATTATACGGTAGAACCAGGTGTTAAAATGAAAGGCTAGCTGCGAGCGCCGAGACTGTTTGTGTGGCTGTAGGGTGACAACACGCTCTTGTTTCCAGGCCTTTGTCGAATAAAGGTTGCAATCAGCAAAGGAACAGCTACTCCTACGACTGAATGCCCTAAAATAAAACGCTCTTAGACCAAAGAGCTCACTTAATCTCTTTTGAAAAGAGACGTTTTGGAAATTCCATTCCCAATAATCCAACCTATCTGCCTCATAATCACAAAGAGCCTACAGAAGATAAGCACGCTTTATTTGATGTGGGAAAGCCCAGCTCTTTCTTTCCCTCGTTCTGTCTGTCTTTCCTCACCTTTTTCCTTTTTCTCCCAGTTCGATCCGTCTCTGAGGGGGAGTGACTGCGAACATGTCGGGGCTTGTCGAAAGCAGTTAGCCACAGTTATGAGTGTATTGACATTCCTAATTTCTGTTTGTATGTTATGCCAAAACAGCAAATCGTACAAGTCTTACATTTAAGACGGCTAGCTTCAATACTGACTGTGAATCTCTCAGAAGGACTGACGTCAAATAAAAGCTATCTCAGCTGCTCCGTTTTGGACGAAACGTTGAAACGATGACATAATATTGCGTGGAAAACTTTTTGAGGGATTTGATCAAATTCCTGTTAGGTCCTAAACCACCGAGTTCACCGTATTAAGACAATGACAAAAGCCTGAGGCAAAGGAGGTGCCCAATTACTGCTGAGTGCATGAGAAAAAGTCTCATTTGGAGAAAACAGGGAAGAAACTTAATGCAAGTACTTAACAATGTGAGCACACAAAAAGCATCCCTGTTTGCAGTGTGTCAGCTCAACCACTGGATGTCATCCATCCGAATCTGTGCCATTTTACAACCTGTAATCACTGTCGTATGGATCCCTCCCCCTCTCTTTACCACAGTACAGCAAGTTAGCGTGATATTTGCCTTGATATTACAGTGAAATGTTTCTAAAGTTTATGTTGACCTCTTAACAGACTCCAGAACGAAGCCTTCCATGAACATGGCTCAAATCTTCCAGAACAAGAGAGGGCATGTTTCTCTCAGTGTTTAAATCAGATAACACACCTAAAAGAGACTTAATTGACATGCCACCTGATCACACTCGGGTTGATTTCATTATAAAAAAAGATTCTGTTACTAGTGAATTTAAGTCTCACCATTCAACAAGGCCACCCACAATCTCCTGACTGGCTCAAGCAGTTAGGTTAGAATTACTCGAGCATTTGATAAAGAGTTATATATATATCTGTATGAAAAGTAGTGCAAAAACAACCCCCCACTCCCGCCCCATTGATGGCTCAAAAACATCAATGTCAGAACTTGATGGAGAGCAGCAAAACCTATGCGCAAATACCATCCTGGATTTCCTCATACGGCTTGTTACTGTAATCTGTGGATTCTTGGAAAATAACTAGTGCATGAACTCCACACCTTGTCTGGAAAACTACTCTAAGTGCACTCAAACACTATCAATTATTTGCAGTAAAGTCACCATTAGGATGCACTTTTTTGCTTCTTTAATAATAGTGAGAGATGTTTATGGAATGTCAATAGTTTCCAAATGCTTGCATCACAACATTCCTTAGAATTGTAGAATGTTATGGGAGTAAACAAGCTTCAACTTCAAATTTGAAAATTTGAATTTTAAATACCTTGAAATTTAAATTAGACAAAAAAAAAAACGTTCACAATCAAAAACCAGGCCTCACCTTCATGATGAAAACTTCGTATTGTATTTGCTCTGCTGGCCGCCCGTTCCACATGCTTTCCCATAGTGCTCCTCGGCCGCCGGATGTTCGGGTCATCGTTTTCAGAGTGCATGTTATACAAGTCCAGCATATACTGAGGGACCACCGCTGATTTGCTTGGCGTGGGTCTTCGCTTCAGTCCAAACATATTGAGCAGCCGTAGCTCGAACTCGTTCAGGAAGTTTATATCTGATCGCTCCGGTGTGTGTCTCCCAGAATCACTGTATTTCCGTCGGTCGATCTCGGGAATGAGTCCAGCGGCACCTCCCAGCAACACCTGACCGAGCAACAGCACCGTGAGAGCGCGGACCACAGCGACCATGATCAGTCAGTTCCTGTGAAGAGAGAATATGGATTAGTCCTTCTATCAAATTGGAAAATGAGCTTATTTGAAATATGTGAGTTCTTTTTTTTGTTGGGTTCAGCAAAGAACATTCTTCTTACCATTAATCAACCAAAAAAAAAAAAAAAGTTTGACCACATTGTCATTGGAGAAACTTTTTTTAGTTCCACAAAGAACATTTAGAAAGTCGTCATGCGCTTCTGCTTTAAAAAAACAAAGCATAACCCAACACACTGATCTTAAGAAATAAAGTCTTTAAAGAAGCATTAAATAACTTTGTTTTAAAGAGTATTCAGTATGTTTCTGATAACTACAGCCCCCCTGGAGCAATCTAGTGTTAAGTGCCTTGCTCAATAGCACAATGGTTTATAGATCACCCATAGATAGCTTAAAACCTTGAATCACTCATAGAAGTCTAAAGTTTGTTTGGCTATTATGGAATACCTGCTCCTTTAAGTCCTAAAAACACTTTTGACTACCAGCCCAGAGCTTCAACCACTTTATTGCATGGAAAAGATCCCTAGCCACATTCAACCTGTGGCTGCCTCAGAACCACAGCCATATCTAGATCTTTTGGAGATGTCTGTGAGGCGATGAACACACACACGCACATAAAGATTAAGAATAATATCCCTGCCGCAGGCTATAATAAGAGATTGATCTACAGTGAAAGCGGGAGACTCCAAAGAGGATGTCAGACAAATGGGATGAAACAGGAAAGAGTGAATCAAAAGGAATCGAAAGAAGGGAGAGACATGAAGACAGCAGACATGGAGTCTGCAATTAAAGGGAGATAAGAGAGCAGTGTCTGGGTGGGGGTCTGCCTTTAGATCATGAAAGGAAAGTCTTCAAAAGGACTGAATGTCTAGCAAAAGACCAGCCAAAAGAGAGGCAGAGTTGTGAGGCTACAGGTGGTAGATCTTACGCAAAAACAACTCAAGCAACAAAGACGACAAAGAGATCTGATGATAAGGAGCCAGAGAAGTGTTTTCTTTTCATTTGCGCATGACTCCGGACCTTGCACACTACATGTACGCACGTACATAAGGTGATATATACGATGCATTATGTTATATAAATGCCAGCATTGGTTGGTTTTAATACGCTCGCGCTGTTTGCATAACTTAATATCAAATAAATAATGTGTAGTTACCGAAGGAGGAAGCGCTGTGGCCGGTCTGCGTTCCCGTCGTCTATTAAGTTCCTCATGAATTCGTGTTTTAATCCACAAGCAATTTTTTTTATCCCACGACAGAGAGTAGTCGCAACTCCGGTCGCCTCTTCTTGTCCATACTTGTGCAGCACTTTAAACTAGACTCTGTGTTAAACTCTAACGAAGAGCGCGAGCGCTTAGGTCAAAGAAAGCAGCAATCCCAAAAGTGACAGCGCGAGATCGCAGAATCCTGGATTTGTCATTTTTTGTTTTGAAGGACAAAAAACTGATCAGCAGAAGTTTTTGGAGACTGCTTGGAGATCCATCTCTGCGTGCACCACGAGCCGCGTCTGTGCCATTGATTGGAGCGCTTCGCTCCGCGAGCGCGAGGCTTTTTGTTGTCTGGTGATGTCACAATGACTGTCATCATTAAAGTCCATTGAAATGCGTCGCGTTCTCTCCATTCAAACGTTTGAACATGCCCACAGTGAGCGTGATGATTGATAGAATGTGTCATTGCACATATCCTATGTGTTCTAAACTGTAAACATGTTAGTAATTTTACCGGGAAAAGTATGTTACCATTTTAAATGCGGTTTAAAATAATATTAGATTTTAAAATAGGGGGTTTCCAACTTTAAACTCTCACAAATATTATTACTATAATAGAAAGGACTCTGTATTTTCATGTAAAAAGCCATTTATACAATGTGCAAATATAGGGAAAAAATAGTTATTTTTTATTTTCTAATAAATACAATTTTAATAATTATATAATTTATATATATTATAATTATAAAATTATAGATTTTAAATGTTTTTACATTTTAGATGTTTAAACATAATTTGAAGAGAAACATTTTATATCATTTTAATGTGCATTTCTATTTCACTTTTCACACTAATTTTTTCCACTTCAGCTTTGCCTGAGGGAGATAGTGGCCACTCACTAGGAAAATACATGATAGCATCCCTTAACGGCCCCCTGGGAGTCCAGGAACACTTACTTTGTTTGTATTTTGTTTGGACAAATATTTTTACCCATGCACTATTAGATGCATAAACCTAAAGTGAAACATTTTCAATTACATTTCATATAATGTAAAGTTAATTTCCATGTCACTACTCTCTAAATGACTACATATATTCAAAGCAGCTTTAAAGGAATTGCCTAAAGGTGACAGTGGCCACTCGTGAGAAAAACAAGATAGGACCCCTCTACGACCCCTGGGAGTCCCTGGCCCCAGTATTAACACCCCAAAGTACATTACTTTATAAATAGCTTTATCTATCTGCCTGTCTGTACCGATCAAATGTTTGAAAACACTATTTTAAATGTTTTTGAAAGAAGTCTTTTTATGCTCATTTGTTTGATCAAAAATACTGAAAAAAATTTAATGTTGTGAAATATTATTACAATTTAAAATAATGGTTTTCAACTTTAATATTCCTTAAAATATAATTTATTTCTGTAATGCAATGCTGAATTTTCAGCACCAGTCTTCAGTCACATTATCCTTCAGAAATCATTCTATGTTGGAAACAGTTGTGCTGCTAATACTTTTTTCAGGATGTTTTTGATGAATAAAAATAACAGCATTTATTTAAAATAGAAATCTCTTGTAACAATTAGAACTGAATAAGAAATGCAAGGATGTTAAATTGATTTGAAAAGGGATAGTAAAGATGCATATTGTTGGAATAGATTTCTATTTTGAATAAACGTTGTTCTTTTTAACTTTTTATTCATCAATCGGATCCTGAAAAAGTATCACAGATTCCAAAACAAATATTAAGCAGCACAACTGTGTCCAACATTGATAATAATTTGTCATATTAGAAAGATTTCTGAAGGATCATGTGACACTGAAGACTTTAAAATCATTTTAAAGTATATTAAAATAGAAAACTGTTATTTTAAATTGTAATAATATTTCACAATATTACTGTTTCTTTCTGTATTATTTTATCACACAAATGCAGGCTTGATAAGTATTAGACTTGTTTTAAAAACATTAAAAACAGTAATGTTTTTAAACTTTTGACCGGTATACACAAAACAAAACTTCTTAAGTCGCAAACCGTTCACACCATCAAGGTGGGAATTACTATTGGATCCTGAGCAGACAAAGTTCTGGAGAAGTGTTTCTTCCCTATTTAAATAACAATGATCAGTGTGTGTCGCTTGGTGGTGAGGGGTTAAAAGCTTTCTATAACGCAACAGTGTGTTTGTTTTGCATAAAGAATGTGTACTTTTCCTTTTTAATCCACGGGTCCCATACTTCATTATAAACAAGGTTAATGCTTTTTGAATCATGACATGACATTAACCCTCAGCTATAGTAGATTCCTTAAGTAAATCCCTGGTTATCAATGATCAAGAAGTGTTAATGGCTGGATTAAATCTTGTTTTACAACTGGATTATACTCATTAACGAGAGTTTGCAAATGCAATGCCCTTTGCTCTTTCAGACCAGGGGGTTTTAAAAGTACTCCTCTCCTGAATCCTAGACGTTTATTAAGAAAATGGGAAGACTAGCAGCCATCAAGCAGCCAAAAAGCCGTTTTTATTATGAATCTAGATTTGATTTATGATATGTTTATATACCTTAACTGGCCATAAAGTGTTGTTTTGTGCTGGAGGTCTGATGTCACACTGAGTTAAGTCAGACTGAAACCATTACTATTAGACAAATCCGTGGACGTCTGCTTAGTCAACAGCACGTATGTCGAAGAAATCCGCATATGAAAACCCTCATTGGTTACAGGTATTCATTCCAATTATGTGTTGATGGCAAGTTTGTTTTGACAAAAGCAACCGGGCCATTGAGATGGGAGAGACAGCAGTAGATTAAACCCCATTGAGATCAAAAGATATCTTTGTGTGCTTCCAAGACAATAACATCTTATGAGGGATAATCCCTGGATCATCCACTTAGCAATTAAAATACACTGATGCATTCCATTCCTTAGGTGATACTGGTCTCCGCCAGTCCCGGCCAGTAAAAGTGAGTTTGGTGCACAAATCAGATGATCACTTAAAAGATTACCCATAGCTTCTTTTAATACGGAATATGCAGCCTGTTAAAGTCATAATAAAAATCCTTTACGTGCTTTTATTCCCATTTGCCGCTCCCCTAACATTCACCTTGTTGGCAAAACAGTTGGCCATGAACATAGTGCTCTAAGCTCTCCATTGGCCAAAGGTGCTTTAGATTCAGGGATAACACTTCACAATGCATGTTAAGTAGCCTTAATTACTCAAAACAAGAGGACCGCGGAGAGTGAAAAGAATGTTTATCTTTGCCTTATTGTCTAGCGGTGAGGGCGAGCAGATTGTCCACGAGGTCTGCTGGTGTTTGTGTGCTTCGATTTTACCCCAATGCCCCATTAAAAAACCTAAAGTCATTATCTAATGAATTGATGGCTGATCTAATTATTCTCTGATTGGATGAAATGTTATCTTTTAAATTCCATCTCATTATTTGCTCAAAGTTATCTGTTCAGTTCCCCAAATGGTGGATCGCTGCAGCCTGTGGGTAAAAATTCCGGTCTGATGCTTGCTTTCCTGGGAATGACGTCAGCGGAGGCGCTCATTTAAATGGCAAACGAAGAATTGACCTGTATGACATATTCTGCTTTCAAGGGCTTTATATCGCTTGCGGAATCTTCTGATCCGTACGGAAGGGCAACGACCTCTGGCTTTTATTGCAACAACCTTTAAAGATCATTCCTGTGTTTGGAGGTTTGTGCTGAAAATTGTTGCATGTGTTTTGTAAGTCAAATTATTGACATTTATTTTCATGCATTTAGTAGCTAAAGGGACTTATAAAAGAACAACAAAAGCAACCAGCCATTCATTGTTCAGACAAGGAATTGTTCGATTCAATTCATCATGTTGATGTTGAAGCAGCCCTGAAAGCCACCGTAAAGCTGTATTTGATAAAAAATAAAAATGGCTATAATATTAGACCATTTGTGCACTATAAGAACTTCTTACAAATGCTTAGTAATTAGTATTTAAACAATAATAGGACGGTTTCTTCACTGAATTGACTGTTTTTTTAATTGATCGAATGCTATTTAAAGATGATGTGTGTTATTTTTAAGCTACTTTATGGTTCAGGAAATTATGGTTTCCAAACAGGTTTCCCTAACATCGTTTGTCCTCCATTAGTCGGAAAACGTATTGCCCCGCCCCATGTTCACACCATTGGTTGAGCCAGTCAGCCTTTAAATGCAGTTCCTTATATTTGTCTACTTTAAAGCTACACTGTGTAAGTCTTTTAGTTTATTCTTAGCTAAAAACACTTAGTTCTTTCAAAAATATATGTGCTCTTTATGTATATTTACTTTGTTCAAGTAATAAAGTATTCTCATGAGTGTATAATATGCCATTGAAGATACATACGGGTAAGGGGTTCTAATGTCGGTCGCCATGTTGCCCCTCCATCTTGAAAGTACATTAGCCAAAGAGGGACATACCCGTTAATTCAAGCTTCGCCTTTCGCGTTACGTTTGAGTTAGCACTCATGGACGAGGTCGAACTGGAAGCTATGTTAATCTTGGACTACATTGGCCACCGTAGGAGTTAAAACGAAATATTCACTGGATGGTCATATACCTTTTCACCACTAGATGGGGGAAAAATCACACAGTATAGCTTTAAGCTAGAGGCATTTTAAATAAAAAAATGCACCATAAGTTTTAACTCTATGGCCTGGGTGAGTTGCATAAACTGCTAAGACTAGTCTTACCAGTTAGTCAACCAATTTTTAATTTCAAGACCGTTCATAACTTTTAAAGTTAGTTACATAAAAACGTACATATCGAACAGTAAGACTGATTAGCCCTAACTAACTGCTAGTTGGTCATAGATACTAGAGATGCACGATATATCGGCCGCCATATCGGTATCGGCCGATATATGTTAATTTTTTGTGTTATCGTTATCGGCCTGAAAGGAAAATTTGGCAGATATATTAAAGCTGATAATTCATGCAGATTGCAGATGCACTGTTCAACATGATGGTTTGGAATTGCTTGAAATATGATTGGACAAAAAATAAAAACACAGTTTTATGTCCGTCATATAATAATGAGAACATTATAAATGTGTGCTTGGGATATGGATTTTAATGATGAGACTTTTGTTTTTGTAATCTCTCGAAAAATGAGTGACAAAAACATTCAAAAATGAAAAAAAAATGGGTTTAGATTTGTCCGCCAATATATCGGTTATCGGCTTTCAAGTATAAAGAATTATCGGTTATCGGTATCGGCCAAAATGTTCACATCGGTGCATCCCTAATAGATACTGTCTTAACATAATGGCTATGTTTATGCAACTGGCAGGTTCCACAGACAGGGCTTAGATTAAGCCAGGATTAGTTCAATTAAAACATTTAAGTCGTTTTTATAAACATGCCTTGACAAAAATATCATTACTGTGTGTAATTTGTGGCAAAACATTGGCACTGACATATTTAAGAATATGTTGCTTTAGTTAAAACAGCTCAAATGTACATTTTAGTCTAGCTTAAGCCTTGTCTGTGAAACCTGTTTGTTATAATTATGGAACATTTACTGGCTGTTGGTCACCTAAGTTCTGACACTGAAGAAAGCCTAAAGGGATAGTTCACTTTGAAATAAATTTTTGATATGTTTTAGCTTTCCTCAAGGGCATCCAAGATGTTGGTGTCTTTTTTTCCCACAGCATTTTCAATTTTGATATTTATAGGTCAAACCGTTCTTGTCTGTCAGTCATATAATGGAGGTCTATGGGGTCCATCTCAAAGAGCATGCACAGAGAAGTCCAAATTAAACATGTTTTAATGACTCGTAAATGTAAGTACACAGTGATGGCCTCAGACACGAAACGAGCGGTTAACAATGTGTATCAATGCAACGAGCGCAGATAGAAGCACCCTCGCCCTCAGAGTACTTGGATGTGACTGATTACAAGAGGTAAAAACGATATAAATACTGTTTGTTTTCTCACACAAACCGCTCATTTCATGTCTTAGGCCATCAATGTGTACTTACATTTACGAGTCATTAAATCATGTTTAATTTGGACTGCATGCTCTTTGAGGTGGATCCCATATACCTCCATTATATGACTGACAGACAAGACCGGTTTGACCTAAAAATATCAAAATTGAAAATACTGTGGAAACAAAGACACCTACATCCTGGATGCCCTTGAGGTAAGCTAAAACATACCGTGAACTATCCCTTTAAGCTTGGCAACCCCAAACTCTGAACAACAGTCAAAGAATTTTGGTTTCCTAACCATCACAGCTATTTCAATATGCACAAAGCTGCATGCAGAACGAAATATGAGAATTTCGCCCACAAATCCTCTTGACTCCATCCCAAACCTCCATGAGTGTAGAACATGGGGTTTTGTCAGTCATCTGTCTGCATGGATGAATCAAGCAGCATGTTATTGAGCGCTCCGGCTAACCGATGAAGAGCAGCCGTCATTAAGGAGCATCAAAGTGCCAGAGCGTCTCTCCTGTGTCCTCCAACAGAGCTGAGTGGAGCTTCTGTCATCACCTGCATTCCATGGGTCTGTCTGGAAAAGGCATGAAGATGACTCTGCAGATTGAGACCCTTACATTGTGCTAACAGTTGTTTGGCAGAATGCTACACTACACATTCCACTGGTCATCGGACGTGCTTGTGTTGGGTTCCCTTAAACCCTGACCCGGACCACCACCCTGAGTCTTTGCAATGATGCTGAGAGCCCCACTAATCATTTCAAGCTAATGTGATAATGTGCCATTGCTACTTTCATCTTTTAGTGCTTTAAGCTTATAAAGTCATATCAAAATAGTATTTTGTGAATGGTTCATCAATGCACATTATTCTAAAGAAATATGGAATCACCAATCCCAGTCATATAGTCATTTTGAATTTTCAGCATCATTACTTCAGCCTTCAGTTTCACATGATCCTTCAGAAATCATTTCAATATGCTGATTTGCTAGGCTACTCTGCAAAAACAAACAACAAATCTAGACTATAATATATAACCAGTGACCAATAGCCTATATATAAAGTAGAATTGCCTGTTTTATAATTTTGTTCTGGATATAAAAAGGATGTTGAAATATGTCCTATATTTTTTAAGTAGAAGCTCTTGGACTTAAATACATTCTCTGTACTTTGCAGAGTTATATTGATGGGTTTATTGGACTATATAGCGCTATATTTAGTAATGGAAATCATTTTAGGACAAGACAGCAATAATAGAAATATTAAAATGGATAGTGACTGTGCAAAGGACAAAAGACGGGTTTGTAGTAGCAAATTATTAAACAGGTGCATATTAGACACAGGCTTTCATCCCAGTTTTACTCACTTCCTAGAAAATGTATTATGTTTAAATGTTTTATAGTAGAGGGCAATTTGATAATTGGAGTAAAAGAGGTTTTGTAGTTCTTCACGCTTGAACAGTGTGAGGCGGTGCTCTTTGAAAGCTTTAAAGTAATGAAATTCTGTCATTATTTCATCTTCATCTGCCAAGGCCAAAAAAAGCACTATAAAAGTATAATAAAAGTGGTCCATATGACTCACGTGACACATTTCAAGTCTTTTGAAGTCATATGGTAGCTTTGTGTGAGGAGTAGACCAAAAGTAAAGCCGTTTTTTAATTAAAAGCTTCCCCTCTGTCGTCGCTTTCAAATATGATTCAGGTTGGACATCAATAAATGTGTTGTTTTCCGTGAATAACTACTTTCAGTCTGTTCTCATAAATTCAGAAGACATGTTGTGGAGTTGTGAATGCGTGTCATCTTGAACATAATGAGTAAATAATTATTTTTAATGAATTAATAAAGTGTTTACATCTTTGGTGATCTATTCTAAGTGAAAAAAATATATATATATTCCACTACAGAAAACTTCTGCACATCTGAAGAGTTGAGTATGAGAGATATAACGCGCTCGGGGTTCAGAGAGAGACTGGTAAATACAGGGATATGCCCTTTGAATCAAACTGGTCTCGTAAAGACACCACATGTCACTGAATTATACGTTCGCATGATTAGAAGCTTGGGCTGCATAAACATCCCGTGTCAAGATTTACATTTCTCCGCTTAAGCACATGCAGCTGTTTATAAGACTCCTCCGCAGACATAAGAAGCTCCGGCTATACATAGAAGCAGAAACCTTTTAGAAACTCCTATCCTGAGGGGCTCGGTCGTTTGAGTTAATGGATGCAGTGGCAAATTAAATTTCAATTACTGGAAACGCGGCTACCCGATCAGCGCAGTTCGACATACTTCAAAAAGTGGCAGTTGAAAGGAAACGCGACTGCGTCTGCGCAGTAGAAGATGTGGCTGGAGCTCGCGCAATGCTTTTTAGGCCAAGGTTTTCCTGTTTTACCCTCACAATATATAATTTTCTGCTTACGGTTAAACGTGACCTCGAAAATGGGCAGCATACTTCGTACCTATTCAACATATATCATCTGACAAGTAGAGAAAACAAGACATTAATCTTTCCCCTCAACTTTGACAAAGTCTTCAACAGGCACTTGAGCTCGAACTGACTGACATCTCCACGTCTGCAAAGAGGGATATTTGGAGGCATCTGATGGTGGGTTGTGTCTCCTGGCCTGCAGGTTTACACTTGAGAGGCAACCTTAAGTGCACATACCAAAGAATAAGACAAACCTAAACACTGCATTTGGGTACACGTCAAACAAAATGGGGAGAGTTTCATGTGAGAGGCTTGTGTTATTTAATGGAAAGATACACAATTTACATAGAACCTTTACAAGTACATCCCATACCTCAGATTGACTTGTTAAAGGGATGATTGTCAAGTATTTCTGAGTTTAGAAGTCTTCGTTTTGTCCATATCTATTTCTACCCTTGCATGTCAGTACTTTTGGGCTAGAGAACTTAAACACAAATGTCAAGCGAGTGGGATTCTCTTCTGAGATCTTAAAAAGATAGATCCTCCAAAAATCAAACAGTTCTGGCAGTATTTTACTCACCCCATTTGTGATTTTCTTTCTTCTAGACGTCCAAGCTGCTCTTTTCAATGAAAGTGAATGGTGACTACAGCTGTCAGGCTCTTTTCAAGGCAAGTTTTACAGTGAATAACACACAAATAAGTCACGTCAGTTTTATTTATGTTGAACTTCACACATTGTACATTGTCTCAATTTTAGCTTTACATGAAAAAACATAATCCTGCTAGATCAGACAATTCCATTAACAGCATACACTGAAAATATTTATCATTTTGTCCAATTAACTGCTTTTATGATGCTTTTTGGTCGTTGTTGAACTTGACAGTCCCTAGTACCAATTCACATTCTTCAGAAATTCTTGTTTGGGGTCAACATTTTTTTCCTATTTAAGCTACTTTTACTTCAATAGTAAAAATCTAAAACTATTTTTACTATTGAATAGCGTATCTGTACAGAGACACTATTCAAGTGTCTCTGTACAGATAGAGCATGCCAAGTATTTGTCGAAAGGTTAAATAAAGAGAGGGCCCAGTAAGGTGCAGACGACAGGCTTTCTTCTTCGTAAAATCAGCAACAACTTCTTTATTTATCTTTCTAAAACACAGCCGAAGACATGTGCGATATAATGGCCGAAACGTTCACCAAATCTCCCATGAATCTGTCACTTTGAGCTCTATTCAGTATGGAGAGAAGTTGGAAGTGCTCAGAAGGGAGGTAAAGAGCAGACACGTCTTGGCATCCACACAGCAACATTAAAAGTGTGTGGTTTCACAATAATAATAATCTTGAGAGCAGCTGTGTAAACATTTAACTGAGCACGCCTCTTGTGGCACGGTACGGGATCCTCATGTTTAACTGTGTATTTTGCTAGATGCGATTGTGCACTTATCAACACTTATCTAAATGCCTGCGCTTGTCTTTTCTGCATCTTAGCTGATATTGACATAACCCTGGCGGTGATGTTTTCATTACGACCAGCTGTAGGAATTTAACGCTTGCATTTAATCGGCCTTATGAAACTGTGTATACTAATACACACAGTGATATTATTGTGTATAATAATAGACTTAGTAATGTTATGTAGTTGAACAACATCAATGACCTACCATTAAAAATATAGATGGCTTCTGAAGCCATACAGATATTTAAAACCAAATTTTTAGTAATGATGCAAAAGTAACAATGACGACTTTTTATAATATTACAAAAGATTTTTATTTTAATAAATACTCTTTTAAAATTTCTATTCCACCCTGCAATATTCAATGTGTTGACGTATTTAACTCTAGCGGGTTTGATGTCTCCCAAATACAATGACGCTGGTAGTGACTAGATTCCGTCTGACCAATCAGTGATCTGCAGTGATTTAAAGCGAGCCGTATCGTACCATGTAGTGGAAAAGGACCAAAGTGTGCCGTACCGTACCATTCAGTGGAAAAGCGCCATAAATGCGTAAACAAATGACCGATTTTAGCCGCCTTTATTTATAATGTAGGGGGCGGAGCATTTGATTGGACAAAAAAATCTGATGAGAAGCTAAAGTGCAGAGTGATGTCGTCAAAATCATTGATCCATATTGGTGGACTGTTAGACACTGTAAGTTTTGAATGCTTATCTTATAAATGCAAATGTTGTTTTTGTTTTGAAGCACACTAGCTTATAGATAACAGTAAGTCATTTTCAACATTGGTAACAATAAATGTTTCTTGGGCAGCAAATCAGCTTAAAAAGAATGATTTCTAAAAGATCATGTGACACCAAAGATTGGAGTAATGATGCTGGAAATTCAGCATTGACATCACAGGAATAAATTACTTCTATTAAAATAATAAAGTTTGTATTTATAATATGTCCAGGACATTATTCTGAATTTTCATAGAAGAAAACAGTAAATGAAGACATTTGTTGCAAGTAAGCAATAATCAGTATGCAGCAAGTTTCCAGCCCGCATGGGTCATGTGACTTAATTGCCTGTTTGCTCTATTTATCTCTGTGAAAAACTGCTCTGGGTTCACAAAGTGTAGAGAATAATCAGCTGGATCAAACACTGCCTTAAATTACAGCAGAGAATCAAGTAGCGGCTGATGTCTTATTCATCCGCGTGGGTAAACACTGTGCCTGTAATTCGCACCTCTCTCTCTCTCTCTCTCTCTCTCTCTCTCTCTCTCTCTCTCTCTCTCTCTCGTCACACACTCCATTACAGTAATGTGCCACTAACATTGTCGTAAACAAACCCCAGATGCTCAAGAGATACACCTCTTTGATCCAGGTTTGAAGACCTCCCTGAATCTGCTGGTACCCCTTCCACCTGATGTTCAGAGACCACCTTACAGAGGAAACAGGAAGACACATACTCAGATCATACTTCAGTAAGTAACCTACTTTTGAAATGAATTCTGTGCAGGATAAAATGTACACTATTTAAAAATAGTCAGTAATTTAAATGTCAAGATTCATCAGGCTCAATTGTGAAAGAATGGTTGGGAGTGAGCATGAATAATCATTTTTACCCATGAAGGTCCAGACCTTAAATTTACACTGAAACCTTAAATTTAAGTCCAGACCTTAAATTTATTGAAAGTCTTGGAGGAGACTTTACATAGAGTTCAGTAGGTCTCTTGCATTGTCAATACAAAATCTTTCATTGATGCACCTCTTGATGGAAATAAATGTTGTGATGTTATTTCCACCAAGAGGTTAATTCTTCATTAGGGTTGGGTATAGAGAATCGAGTAATTGAACTTGGACCAAATTTTAGTTTTTCCCGAATCGATCAAAAGTTAAAATTTCGATTCCTAGTTTCGATATTCACAGTCGGTCGACCGAAAGAAGAAACCGCTGAACAACACCAACGAAGAAGCGTCTACCGGAAGTGTTGGCATAACTGTGCGAGTCAACATGAGTAGCTTACGTCGACGGTCCAATGTGTGGCTTCGCTTTTTTAAAAATAACGAAATCTCGGCAAAATGCAAAAATTTGTGACAAAAGGAGTATTTGTGACAGAAGGAGTATTTCCTTCAGAAAGACCGTTGGTTAGGAAGGTTAGCTAAACTTTTTTTGACCCTGCCTCTTAAAAGAATCAGAATTGAGAATCGTTAGGAACCGGAATCGAAACAAGGAATCGGAATCAGAATCGTTCAAATTCAACGATACCCAACCCTATTCTTCATGTTCTCTCCCAACCATTCTTTCACAATGGAATATGGCCATGATGTGTCTTCCTATATGGTTATTTAAGAAATGAAAAGCTACACACTCCTTCAATTAGGGTTCAATATATATATATGAAGAGTTCAGATGCAAAAGCCTCTAAGTGCCATTTGAAAATTTCTTCTAAAATGACCATTTTTATCAAGCTTGTATATTTAAGTTCAGTAATTTCACTTAAATGGCAACGAAGATTACCTATTAATTGTCATTTAAGTGAAATTACTGAACTTAAATATACAAGCTTGATAAAAATGGTCATTTTAGAAGAAATTTTCAAATGGCATTTAGAGGCTTTTGCATCTGAACTATTCATATATATATTTGTGGCATGCAATCAATTATAATATATTAGAAATGCACTCATAATTCCGAAACTCTAGATTATGCTGGCTGATAGATTCTTAATTAAATCCGCAAACAATGACGTCATCTAACATGGCTCAAGCTGATTGGATTTCTGCAGCCAATAAGGCTCCTGCTTTACTTTTAAATAGTTTGCTTCTGTGTATGCTGTAAGCAGATCTGCTACAAGTAATTTCATGTTATGTTCAGCAGCAAGTTGTATGTCTTTCATGTTCACAGCTGCATGTCTGTGGATGTATTGGCAGTGTACTTGCTCTGCTGCAGCAGTGTAGCAGATCTAATCCACCAAGACCAAATACATTAACATTGTCATATCCATCACCATCCCAAACTCTCTTTGAGTTGTCACGACTTAACCATCTTTGTTAAAGCATGTACTAAATGAATACTTCTGAACGATTTTTTTTTTAATAAATTCAAATAATTGTCCCTTTGAGACAAGAGTACTTCTGGTGTACTGACTTAATCCCTTGAGTTTGCTTCATGTAAACAAATATTGGCTGTTTTCAGAATAAATTTTATGGTATATTGCACATTGTGCAATATGTATAATGTGTGCTATTTTTATTGGTGTTTGAGATTTAGATGATATTGATGCTCACCCTATGCAAATGTGACACGTAAGATTGATGAGAATTTCTATTGGATATGCATTGGACTTCCTGCATATGCTATTCCAAACTACATCACACTCCTTGTTTTGTTCCTTCCTGATATCCTTAACCGAATACCAAGTGCAAGTACCCAGGTTTATTGTTTTTAGCTGATCATGACATGGGTTAAAACAAAGACTGTTTTTATCTTTGCGCAGACAAGGTTGGGAAATGATTTTGTTACACTGGTCTAAAGCAAACACATGTTATGGTTATACTTTAAAAACACTGTGATAGTCGCATACTTGAAATGTTTATTCACGGTGCTGCCCTCTCGCCTGCTGTTTTACTGTTTTTGTCTGTGGTACTCGTCAGCATGTCTCAAATGCTGCCCATAGAAATAATGTTGTAAATAACCCACAATATTTCTTAAAAGCTAAAACCAGAAAAACATTTTATTGCTTAGAGATACATACCTTTCAAAAGTTTGGGGTTAGTAAGATTTTGCTGCATTTATTTATACTGTAAAAACAGCAATATTGTGAAATATTATTATAGTTTAAAATAACTGTTTTCTATTTTAATATATTTTAAAAATGTAATTTATTTCTGTGATTCAAAGCTGAATTTTCAGGCATCATTACTCCAGTCTTCAGGGTCACATGATCCTTCAGAAATCATTCTAATATGCAGATTTGCTGCTCAAGAAACATTTCTGATTATTATTTAATGTTGAAAACAGTTGTGCTGCTTCATATTTTTGTGGAAACTGATACTTATTACTGATACTGAAACTATACTTTTTTTCAGAATTCTTAGATGAATAGAATGGTTTTTTTTACATTTTAAAAGCTTTACTGGCGCGTTTGATCACTTTAATTCATAATCTTTGAATATAAGGTTTTTGTCTTGTTAAATTGATGTTCTCAGCGGAGATTATTTGATACAGGATGAATTTGCTGAGAAATATTTGAGTTTATCTTCTTGAGTTTGAAACATTGAGTCATCTTCTGAAACTCTAGAGGAGACTTTTTAGCAAAAGTCCTGTGTTGGATAAACAATTGAGATTAGCTCAGTACATGCATAATTTTAAAAGATGGAGTGCATAATATCACGCCTCATTTCTCTGCATAGTGACACAACACTATTAATCAAACAGAAATCCATGAAGCATTACAGACCAAGCTCTACCAAACAATCTGGCTCAAAGTTCAGTGTTCCCAACCTTTTTTTCAAAATTCTCTATGGCCTGTAGACCTGCTAACGTAGATGTGAGCCATGCGGCGTTTTAAAAGACAGAAGATGAACTCGATGAGAGGAGACAGAGGTCCTATTTAAAAGCAGACATGTAATTAATTCTCAGATCACACAGTTATCTCATATAGAGACTGTAATTCATCTTCGATTCATTTGGCTGTTTCCGTTCCCGTCGCTGAGAATGAGAAAAAGGCCCTCTCACTCGGTTTGTGTATGGATCATTGAGAAAGACTGGGCCCCCCTTGTCATTATGTCAAATTCTACCTAAGAACGAAACATTCTATTTTCCTAACCTGGTTAAGTAATCATATTACCTCAGGCTCCATAAAGTGGAACAAACAGTAGCATAGAAGTTCAGCTCCCTTTTCAGTGCCTTGAGTGACAGATTGGCTTTCATCAAAGGAGCCAGAATTGAACTTATGGAGTCATTTCGCTTTGCTAAGAATACTAAATTGATCCTCACATGCGGAACATGCTGGTGAAAAGCAATTTCCACCCAAGTGTTTTAGTATTTCCTCATAATTAATTTCACATGTACATGACAAGAGCTACTGGCCTCCCAGAACGGGCGCACAAAAGCTAGCTTTGTTTCCCTCCGTCAAAAAGTACGCTGTGGTTCCTCGGTTAAAACGTGCTTGTTCTTTTGACGCTCAAATTGATGATGAAAGGTCTGTTCAGGAGACGCAAGTCATATCATCTGCTCCGGAAATCTTGCTGTGTTGGCCACCACGAAAAGTGTAGGAACAAAAGATAAGTGAGTGAAAGTACATTTGAAATATTTATACAATTGAAATGTCGAACACCTTGCGTAAATACTAATATGGTAAAATTGCATTAAAATTATTAGTAAGCCTATGTACATTAAGTTGTAAATAATCTACAATATTCCTTAAAAGTTCAAATACAATTTTTATTGCATTATTTTATCTACATTTTATTGCTTTTAAAAAAAAGTTTGGGATCGAATACGATATATTGAAAGAAAATACCAAGGCTGCATTTATTTGATCAAAAAATACAGTAAAAACAGCAATATCGACTGAAGAAATGTTACAATTTAGAAATATCTGTTTTAATTTGAATAAAGTTTAAAATGTATACAAAATAAAAAAAAGAATTAAAAAAAGTTTGTGGATCAATAGGAGTTCGATAAGAGAGAAATACCTAAGGCTGCATTTATTTGATCAAAAATACAGTAAAAACAGCAATATCGTGAAGAAATGTTATAATTTAGAAATATCTGTTTTCCATTTGAATAAAGTTTAAAATGTATACAAAATATAAAAAATAAAAGAAAAAAGTTTGGAACTAAATTGAATAAGAATTCAATAAGAAAAGAAAATACCAAGGCTGCATTTATTTGATCAAAAATACAGTAAAAACAGCAATATAGTGAAGAAATGTTACAATTTAGAAATATCTGTTTTCTATTTGAATGAAGTTTAAAATGTATACAAAATATTTAAAAAAAGTGTAGGATCGATAAGAGTTCGATAAGAAAGAAAATACCAAGGCTGCATTTACTTTATCAAAAATACAGTAAAAACAGCAATATAGTGAAGAAATGTTACAATTTAGAAATATCTGTTTTCCATTTAAATAAAGTTTAAAATGTATACAAAATATAAAAAAAAAATAAAAAAAGTTTGGGATAAATCAATAAGAATTCAATAAGAAAGAAAATACCAATGCTGCATTCATTTTGATAAAAAATACAGTAAAAACAGCAATATAGTGAAGAAATGTTACAATTTAGAAATATCTGTTTTCCATTTGAATAAAAGTTTAAAATGTATACAAAATAAAAATAAAAGTTTCAGGATCGATAAGAATTCGATAAGAAGAAAATACCAAGGCTGCATTTATTTGATCAAAAATACAGTAAAAATAGCAATATCGTGAAAGAAATGTTACAATTTAGAAATATCTGTTTTCCATTTGAATAAAGTTTAAAATGTATACAAAATAAAAATAAAAGTTTAGGATCGAATAAGACTTCGATAAGAAAGAAAATACCAAGGTTGCATTTATTCGATCAAAAATACAGTAAAAACAGCAATATCGTGAAGAAATGTTACAATTTAGAAATATCTGTTTTCCATTTGAATAAAGTTTCAAATGTATTTTTTACAGCGTCACATCATAAATAATATGCTGAAGAAACATTAAAAACGCTCAAGCGCAAAATTATCCTATTGTGTTTACTCATTCTTTTGCGTTTTTTATTTTTCAGAGCATCTTCATTGACCCTCACAATTTTCCGCAATGCTCTTGAGTTGAGAATAAAGACCTACAGACATGAGACATGACAGGCACCTGCTCTTACTTGTCTCGACAAACGTGAGGTGTCTCCAGATGGAAGTCGGTCACCATAAGATTAATCACTAGAGCCACCAGGGAAGATGCTGTCCGATCAAACGCGTCTGTTTGTGTAGCGCATGTTCTGGGACCACCTGCATGTGCGTATGCTGTACAGTAATGCTTTCTTAGGAAAACCATTTGTAAGCATATTGTTTTTTTCTCTCAAGCGGACTTCCCCTCTTTTGAGGTCGTTGTTTCATGCGCAGTCATTCTTTCAGATGTCTCATGTTGCCAAAGTGAGATGTGAATGTGTTGAATTGCCATACACAAGTGAACAAGAATGGAAAATATGTTCCTGTTCCAATCGAGCCCAGATAAAAGCAGGTGTTTCAGGTGTTTCGGATAACTGCTGTATTTAAAGCGGTGGAACATCCTGTTTGCCAAGTACTCTCTGAAAGGCCAAACATTCTTCTGGTGTTCTTCTAGTAAATCAAAGTGTCTGATTCCTCTTCATCTTTCAACTCCAGTTTTAAAGATTAGTTTATTCAAAAATTAACATTTTGCATTCATGCACTACTTTACGTTGTGTATTCGTAAAATAATATGTTGGTCACTTTTCCATGCAACTATAGTGAATGGGAATGAGGCGTATTTAAAATTCAACCATCCAAAAGTATCAGAAGAATTGTAAAAGTAATCCATACGTGACTTGCACGCTGTATTCCAAGTCTCCTGCAGCCATATAAGGCCTTTGTGTGACGAATAGATCAAAATTTAATCATTACTCGCTCACAATCTTGTCCTCCATTGGGTCATTGTGAACAAATCAGTGAGTTGAACTTGAGAACTGAATCAGTCTAATTTGTGCCTTTTTGTGAATGATTCATTGAGACAATCTGAGTCAAAAGAATGATTTATTAAAGGAGTAGTTCACTTGATAATTTACTCACCTCCATGTCATCCAAGATGTCCATGTCTTTCTTTCTTCAGTTCGAAAGAAGTTTTAAAAATTAAGGTTTTTGATGAAAACATTCCAGGATTTTTCTCCATATAATGGACTTCAATCGGAATCAAACGGTTCGAGGTCCAAAAGACCTTTCGTGACTCTCCTGTTCGAACTCGTTCATCAAAGATGAATCGAATCTTTTTCCGAGTCAATTAGTTCGTTTTGTTCGTTGAATGTTATCCAAATGACTTCGGAAAAAGATTTGTTCATTTCAAATGAAAGAGTAGCAATGTGCATACAGAACAGAGCAAGGCAAGCATTTGTGTTTATAAAACATATACTTTCGCTCTGATAAGACCCTTATTCATCATCTGGAATCGTTTAAAGCCCTTTGAAGCTGCACTGAAAGTGTCTTGAACCATTTGGTTCCCATTGTAAGTGCATTATATGGTGAAAAATGCTGGAATGTTTTCATCAAAAACCTTAATTTCTTCTCGACTGAAGAAGAAGAAATGTAGTCACAATCCAGTGACTACATTTTGGACTTTAAAGATATTTTTGTTGTTATTATTATTATTTTTTTCCTTTTTGTTTTAAGTGCATTGATACTATGGCAAAATTGCATGTACCAAAGTACCTCAAAATCGAAATAGATTTTTAAATAGATTACTATTGTATGAATATAGCACAAAAGTTCATAATGACCACTTTTATGGTGCATTTTTTCCATCATTTTATTACTTTTTTTTTGTTTATTGTTTGGTCTTTTATCTTCTGTTGTTTCTTTTTATTATATTTATATTATTTTTCTCTTTCTTTTTCTGTTATTTGTTATTTATTATTTATTTTTATTGTCTTCTTTTTATTTTCTATATTATTCTATTATTATCTTCTCTATCTCTATATTATATATATTATATTTTATTATTGATTTATGTCTATTTTTCTTATATTTGTATTCTGTCTATTTATATTATATTTTTATATTATATTTATATTATTTCTTTTGTTTATTTATTACAGAAT